>CM040243.1:68171816-68587806 GCA_022545495.1 Chrysanthemum lavandulifolium
GGTACATCTTCACTTTCACTTTGTTTCACGTATTGATCATATGGGACAATATTGATATTACCGTATTTTCAATATTTGATTCAAAAGTTTCAAGAGTTGTACTTTGTCATGCATCTTTGCACATCAATATCATCATATAGCTTTAATACCTCGGAGATGAGTTTGTCCTTTGATGGGCGGCTTGTGGTGAAGAAGTGACCTTGGGAGACACCATAGGTGAGATGCTAGCCATAAATATTGTGTGCGATGGGTCCATCATCCACATCAGTCGTAAGCATCACGATCACCGACTTGAAAGGCATTTTGATGATTGTGACCTATCTCACAGATAGGCTGCTCATCTACATCGCATCATAGGTCTTGGCATTGCCTTCGACAAAAGCAACAATTCCTCTTCATTCAAAGTAGCACCATTGTCACGAGCTTGAGCAAGAACATCTTATCTCGAAGTATTCGGCATTTTTTGGACGCTTTGGAGATGTGCGGTTCCTTGCAAAGTGTCCCTCACCACCACAGGTTAAAGCATTTGATTGGCTTAGCTTGACACAGGTTACCATTCCTTCTCGATTCGGTTTCCAACATAACCTCTCCGGCTCCACCACGTCTTCATCTTGTCTTTCTGAGGCTGGTTGCACCATAATCCTTCCATCTTTAATAGTGGCTTGATTATGTGGGTTAGATGCGATTCGAGGTTGTTGTTGGTTTGTGGAAGAGAATTCATGTTTTGACTAATGAGAGAGAAAGTTGATTAATGATGTTACCCATGTGTGCATTTGCATCGACTTGTTTGAGCGAGGATCGAGGATGAGTTTGTGATTACCATTACCCGAGGGAATGACTTGTGATGCTTTGGTTGTGATTCCAATGTTTGAGTAGAAAGCGGTTGAATCATTAGGCGAGCTTGTCTCTCCTGGGTTAGTTTTGAGGCGATTGAGAATCAATTTTTCAAACATGGCATGTCTTTCATTACGAAGGAGGAAGGCATAGAGTTGCTCATAGTTTGTGTTTTCAATCCTTTAGTGAGCTTCACGGTGACAAACTTGTGCCATTCGGGATTCATGTTGTTCACAAACTTTGAGTTCATTGCATATTTGGCATAGTCATCTTGATGTTCCTCATGTCATTCACTAACTTATGAAATCTCACATAGTACTCATAGACACTCTCATCGGTTTCATCTTGAAGTGCTCAAATTCATCATAGAGTTGGGATTCCCTGTCTTCCATAGTTAATTCGAACACGAGAGAAGCATCTTAACGTTATCCCAACGACCTTTGCATCGGTGTTATGATTGATCGACTTGTAGATGTCTTTAGGAAGACCTTGAAGAACAATGTTTGAAGCCACGATATCGACATCGAATCTCTTTTCTCCTCATTATCAAGCTCATTGTACATCTTAGAGTCCGTCCATTCCGTGAGCGGGAGTACCATCTTCATTAGTATCAAGTATGTCTCTAGTCGTTTCAACCCGATATGGTCCTTCATCAATGGATTTGAGAATGTTTACACCATTTTCCTTTCCAAGGCAATACAATCGATTCGTTGAGCCCAAGAATCGTAGTCGATTCTGTCAAGCATTGGTGGGCGTGTGTCGAGCCATTTGCTTGAACATCCTCGACAGATGGAGATGATGGTGGGAGCAGTGGGAATGTTGGTAGACATGTTAACAGATTATCACGGGATTTTATAACTCTATGATTAAGCGGGAAATAGATTCTTTCACGGGTTTTACTAAATCAAGAGAAAACGTGTAAACACAAATCACTCAAGTTGCTAGATGATAAAGTGCTAACTCGCTAAGAATAATGCACTAAGTAAGCTGAAATTAGTGCACTAAGTCGCTAACCCTTAACTCTCTACACGTCTAAGTCGCTAGAGTCCCAGTGCGCTAAGGAAAGCAAGTCACTAAGTAGTAACTAATCTCTGGGACTAAGTCAAGTAGCCAAATTTGTGCGATGATTAGCTACAAAGTCGCTAGATATGCAAGTCGCTAAAGAGCATATTGAGACTAAGTCGCTACCATCACCAAGTCGCTAACCGTGGTGGAGTTCCACTCCTTGTGCTTCTAAGTTGCTAGCTCTAACTCGCTGGCTTTTATAGCTTAAGTCTCAAAACTATGAGTAAGTCGCTACCAGACCACAAGTCAGCTAGCTAAGTCGCTGGCTTGAAAACCAAATAACCTTCACATTTCAATCCAAAACAACCCAACCAAGATGATTCAAGCTTACCAAATGAAAACCTAAACACTTTTGATGATTCTAAACATAAAAGTGCCAACAAAATTCAAACTTTAACACAAGAAATCAACCAAATGATGCAAAACCACTAAACTTTTCAAACTCAAAACCACTAAAAACTTACTATAAATCCAAAGATGTGCAAGATATGATCTAACCATGGCTCTTGATACCAATTGTAGATATAACTTTTCACATACATCAAACCATAACACAAGGTGGCGAATAAGATGGAATTCTAGAGAGAAAGTTAGAGGTTTAGGGAACTTAGTGAGAGAAAGTGAAAGATATTCATGGGCATAATTGTCTTGCTCAATATAGTTTAGTGTATTAGTCATTAAATGCATGCTTGCATGTGTAGTCGATTGGGTAGTAATAGATTAGGGTTCCTTGTTTATAAAAGGAACCTCATAGTTTGTAATAGAACATCAACTCATTCGAAACATAGAGTTTGGTGAATAAAAGATCCATAGAGGATCTAAGTGTTCTTAGTTATAACATCTTGTATTTACTTTCCGCTATAGAATACAAGTGTTAGAGGCATCTATTAGTTTGCTTATGATTACATAGGCAACACTAACGATCCACGAGTGCTAAAGATGCATCAAGGTGCGAGAGTTTTCAACAAGTGGTATCGAGCCTCGGGAGAGTCTCTACGATCTTGAGAACCTTATTTACCTCACCCCATACAACCAAAATCATATTTACCATGCAGGCGATGATGAATCGAAGTCACCACCAACAACAACATCAAAACCACTACCTCTATCGACAACTGAGTCTCTCCAACAATAATGGTAAGTTTCCTTACCTAAAGAAAGAAGAGTATGATCATGGACCATGAAGATGCGAGCTGGATCTCAATATTGATTGGAATCATGGGAGATAGTGAAGAATGGTATGATCTAAAGAAGACCATCCCGGATCTTGATGGTAAGTTTACCATTGCTCCTCCCAAAGCTGCTGAAGAGATTCTTGCGATGCGGAGGAGCACAAAGTAAGAACCATCCTTCTTCAATCTATTCACGAAGATCACTTAGGTGATTTTCACCACATAGTTGATGCAAAGGACATCTGGATGGCTCACGAAAGCAAGGTTTGGTGGGAATGAAGAGTCGGGGAGGATGAGGAAGTCTATCTTTGAGACAACACTTCCAAGAGTTCAATATCTACGAAGAAGAAGGTATCCACAAGGATATGACGGGTTTCACAAGATTACAGTCGGTGAATCAATTTGAATGCAAAGCGACAATGATGATTGCAACTCAAAGTTCACGAGATCTTTGCCTCCATCATGGTTACATGTGAGCATAGCCATTAAAGCTAAAGGTGGGTTGGACATGCTCACTTTTGATGAGCTATACAACAAACTCGGATCTCTTGAACACGATGTCGGATCTCCTACCGTGCATCCTCTTACGGTCATTCGACCTTTGTTGGGACATCCCACTCGAATATGATGATGCATGCTTCAAGTCCATCTTACTTACCATCATCATCCTATCGTCCCACTCCATCGCATCCTCAAGCTAAAGCTGGCGGTATATTGGAGGATGTTCTTCATTCATTTGTTGCGATTATGATACTCGGCACATCGGTTTATGAAGACTTTGATCAAGTGGACCCACTTGAGATGGAGAGATGAAGCTAAAATGGCGGTGGCCATGCTTTGATGAATATCAAGAGGTTTGAGGAGAAGGCGGGAAGGAAGTTTGGGTTCAAGGAAAGGATCCATTTCGTTTGGCGGGAGAAAGGTCAAGTGTTTCTCTTGTCACCGATGGGTCATTTCTCGAGGAGTGCAAAGCAGGAAGAGTGAAGAGTACTAGCTACAATTCCTATCGGTGAGAATCGAGAAGGAGCTAGCACTTGACTCTAGTCACCATGGATGAACAGGTCAAGCGGGTTGCTCATGAACACATGTTGAGGAAGGCTAACGTCTGAGAGAAGCTTGGATTCTTGGCGGATGCACCTCGGAAGATAGGCATGATCGGTTTGCCTTCATGGGACTTTCTCGGTACACAAGCGTATATTTGGTTGTAGTGAAGATACAATGAGCTAAAAGAAGCTTATGATACTATGAAACCTAAGTACAATGCATGCTATGTTGATAATGAAGCTTATAAACTCTCGTTAAAAACATTAGAAAGACAAAGGTTTGGTTTCAAAAGAATCGGATAGCTTATGAAGAAAAGATTAAGGTGCTTCAATTTGATCTAGATATTGCTAATATTAACATTAAGCGCCTTGAAAAGAAAAAGGCGATACTATTCTTGAGAATCTAGAGCTTAAAGAGAAAATTGCGGAGGAAATAGCTAGAAATAAACAATGGTTGATATCGGTGACAATCTAGCTAGAGAACTCTATAATAGTCAATCTGTGAACTCGGGAATAGGCTTAGGTTTTCGAGTATGTAGGATTGGAAGCTAGGCACGATGGGCGTAAATCTACACTGCGGGCTTAGAACACTATAGAAAGGAAGGTGATTTACATCTGTCCTGGACCTATTAGAGGTGAATTCATGCCCACGACTTATCTATCCTTGTTGACTTTGATGGATCACACCATTTGTATGGCGAAAGTCAAATGACTTACGGACTCGGATGCTTCATCTTATGACTTTGTCTCTTTCTCGGCGGTGACAATTCATCGGATCAAGGGTCCTCTGCTAGGCTGTGATTCAAGTGATAAGTCGGACCTTCCCAAGCCCTCACGAGCCTACACACAAGCACACACCAAGTCTATCTACAAGCCTTCTAGGATAGCTCTTGAGGAATCCACTCCCAAGCTGTTTCCCACGAAGACTTGTCTTTTCAATTCTTTGAATAATTTATCTTTAAAACAATTCCTTTAATGCTCTGTTTTAAGTACTTCTACATGCAATCGAACATTTTCTTTGTTGAATACTTCTTCCAAAAGGAAGACTTGTTTTGTTTGTGGAAGTAAATTTCATCTTATTAAGGATTGTGATTTCTATGAGCAAAGATTGGGTGGTTGTGCTAATCGTGAAACCAAGACCGGTGTGGACCAATGTTAACAATATTCCACCTTATGTCCCACAAGCTAGAAGCGACTCTCCTTGGAGGAGATCGTGAGATAGACCTTATGTGCAACCTACTAGCCCATATTTTAAACATGGTTATTGGCTGCATATATTGATTCTATGAATAAAGGGAAAGGATGTTGGGGCACTAAAGGAGGTTGGGGCACTCTTGTCAAAACTTGACGAGTTGTTCTTGGAAGGATAAAGGACCAAAATTTTCTTGAAACCCAAGAACAATGGTGGATCTTTCTCTTCCATAGCGCAAAGTTTAAGGGAGGCATATGCCTCGGGGAGGCATATGGAGGATTTCATAGTAAACTTTGTGTATATGTTGTTTTCTAACACCTGTTTGTTCATAGTTTTAGTCTGTTTTGTCTATGTTTTTGTCCTTGTGTTTCTCTGAATTTGTTTTGCAGCAATGCCCTGTTCAGTTAAAACTCCTCAAGTGTGGTCCTTTGGTATATGATCTAGTAAACTCCTCAAGTGTGGTCCTTTGGTATATGGTCTAGTAAGCTCAAAGCTTGTTTCCTCAGAAAGCTAAGTAATGGAGTGAGCAATTGGTTTCCTCTGAAGATAAAATACTGAAGACAAGTATTGAAGTTAAAATTGTTCATTCATTCATTCAAATTCGACTTCGACACAATCAACTTCAATGCAACTACAAGAAAAGAGCTATTCTACTTATCCTAATCTAGTACATATCATCTATTCCAACATCTAACATAATGTTGGATATGCATGATCGCTCACATCTTTCACACTAGATCTTTGGATATCGTTTGTCAAATCTTGCATAACCACCCATTCCTTCTATATTAATGGATGGATATGCATGACCGATCTGACGAAGATGCTAAGGATCAAAATGGAGGGATGGATTGATGCAAGCGTTGATGATGACGATGACCACACATGATGATGGAGAAAATAATATGTCCTTTGTGCTTCATCTATTCATTTCAACAAAATGCAATCCATCCACCCTCCTTAAGCCCTTCCCTTATCGATGTGTGTTGATGCACCAAAACACAGTGCGAAAGACCAAGAACCACCTCTCTATCCTTAGGGGTGGCGGTTCGAGCTCGTGGCCTTCGTGGAGGCGAGGTCTTTGGAGGTTGGAAGTAAGTTGTTCTCTCCTTACGGGAGTTATCGAGAATCATCAGCGGGAAGGGAAGGCTCATTCACAACAGACAGGGGAGGCTCTTTCACTCTCTTTGAAGTTGCTTCCTCATCGAGTCTTCATATGGTGATACATAAGAACTTAAGGATGAGCCCTTGGGTGCTTGCCAAATAATTCTTCTTCCACCTCTCAAGGCGGCTTATGGAGGTTTCATTGTCATCGATGAAAGAATGATTGGGTTGGATCTACTCATGGTTGATTGTGATTAATTTTGGGACATTGAAGAAACTAGGGTTTGTTATGGTATTTGGGGATCTTTGATGAAGAGTTATGTGTGCATTGGGATCATTTTATAGGCGGATTCGAGGTTCAATGGAAATTAATGCAGTGGTTGTACGGTAACTCTCTAGAATATTACCGAAGATATTTTTATCTTTGATGGTTCTTCTTGAAGTGTATAACTTGATGATTGACTCATCTGTTTCTGTGAGCGTTACACTTTCATTTGGTCAAGTTGAAATACACGTAAGCTACGGTCACCTAAGCGGTCTAATTCTTTTGACTATAACTTGGGCAACAACTACCACTCCACCATTTACATTCTTCCACTTCAAAACAAACCTATTCCTCTCTTCATCCAATAACACTTCATTTGAGCATCATAACCCTAAGATCTCAAATCATCACATGGCTTTTGAATTTAAGAAGGATCACAACAAAGTTGCTTTTACGGAAAAGCTAAAGATGATGAGTTGTATGAACCAATGGTGGAATTCTTAAAAGGTCCAAGATTTGCTATGCTCTAACACATTCTCCGAATGCAATATCGAAATCACTTGTTACTCGGTTTTGGGCATACGCTTCAAAGCGAAGTGAAAGCAGATTGTGGCTACGATTGATGGAGCAGAGCATGTGGTTACGGAAGAGATGATAAGGAGGAAGCTTCACTTGGAAGATGCTGATGGAGTATACCACTCTAAACAGATGGAGGTGCTTACTGGGCTAAGAGCGATTGGCTATCGAGTGCGAGGGGCGATATGTGGCTGAAGAAGCATCTTTGCCCTATGTGGAGGTTCTTGATTCACACGTTGCTTCAGTGTATTAGCAACAAGTCAGGAGGATGGGACCAGTTCTCTACCCAACTGGGATGTGGTATTGTGTGTCTTTCCCAAGGGGTAACTTATAACTTCTCTAAGTTTATTTTTGAAAACATGATTGAGAATATTCAAAGGAAAAAGAATAAGTTTTTAATGTACCCTAGGTTTCTGCAAATGATTTTAGACACCTCTACCCAAGTCCAATCCTTTTATGCCGTAGGAGCTCTGTCGATGAAACTTTTGCCTCTATGAGAACTAACTTTGAGGGGCATTATCCCTTGACGAAGCTATGTTGCCTCAAGGCAATGTGGGCTGGCGATGAGGAGAATGTTGCCAACATCCCACCCTCTTCACTGTTGCTCACGATGGCAATCCATCGGTCAATATTGATGAGGGCCCTCCTTCTCTGCTGAAGCTTCTCATGTTGCTCGGGCGACCTCCACCAACACCAACTCTAGCACATTGTCCTAGTCCTCCACCAACACATGATCCTCTTGATGATTTTGAGTGCGGTCTAAGCAGGATGACCACACCTAGTCCTCCAAGGGTACTGTTAATGAGGTTCCTCCTCATGTTGAGAATGACCATGTTTCCTTTGAAAGGTCCAATGAAGCTCCCATTACCACGAGCAATCTGCTTGGTGGGTGAGGACCCCATTACTCTCACATCCATATATGATCTTGTGAGCAATGTCACGGTGAAGTGTCGGTCGAAAAAGGAACTTGCGAGACCAAGTCTACTCTTGGTAGTAAGATTGAAGATCTCTGAGTAAAGTTAAGGACCTTGAGAACAGACTTGAAAAGGAAAACAAAAGGAAGTTTGTGGTTTCTTACGAGGAGGAAGAAGATGAACCTCGGTTTGGGTCTCTTGATATGTTAGGCGATGTGTCTCTTAATGATCCTTCATCGATAATTCTGAGAATCTTCAAAGGAGAAGGAACATGTTCTTTACAAAGGAGAAAGAGATCGTACTTGAATAAAGCAACTCTTGAAGTATCCAAGGAACGAGTTTGTCAAAGCTGCATCTGCGATACCCCAATGGAGGATGTTGCTCTTGAACTTGGTCAATCTTGATCATACATAAACCTTGATGTCCACTCTGTGAAGCACCCTCACAACATGTTTCTTGAAAAGACTTGGGTGTTTCTCTTGAGATTCTATTATCGATATTGCGATGATGATTGTGCTAAGGAGGCTGGCGATAAAGGAAAAGGTTTACGGTAGAAGATGAGCTTGGTCGGACTTGGTAAATGAAGAGGAAAGGAGAGAACAAGGCGAATGCTAGGCGAGTGTAATGAGAGAAAGAAAGATGAAGAAATGGCTAAGCGACTTGCGACTCTCCCTACGTCGAATTACCTCCACGAAAGAAAAAGGGAGCTCGATGAAATGCGTACTAAGCTTCACGACACTCATTGGGATACTTACACTTTGAGCAAGTCATAGCAAACCCTTCACTTGCTCGAGTATCTTAGGTCAGAACTTCCACGATGGAAATTTTGTGGATTTGATGATGGCTCGTGGAAGACAAATGAAGAAAGAAGCGGTGAAAAGAGAGAGCCATCAAAGCTCAAAGGAATAAAGATAGACCTCCTACTAAAAGGCTGAAATGAGGCTTGTGGTGAAAAACGAGCTCATCTCATATAACTACGGGTTGTCAATGAAGCAAGTCAAGGCATTCCCGATCATATTTTGACTCATAAATATAATCAAATCATGAAGCATTCTTCTTCGCACACTTCAAGCTTAAAAAGGATTCTTTGGTATTTGGTGCTCCTAAGGCTAAGAGGACAAAGACAAGCTGAGATTGTGGACAATTTTGATGATATGTCATGTTCCTCCAAAGTCTCTCTGAAGCTACCATAGAGACTACACACTCAATGAAGCGGATCAATCTGCTTGAACCTCATGGTGTTTCCTCACGAAGCAATAGTCATGTCCTCTTCCACCCCATCTATAGCATCTGCTGAGGCGGAAAAAGATATTTTGGATAGGAAAGATAACAAGGTTCTTTCTGCTGAACCATCTATGGTTTCTGCTGAAACTCCTACAGAGATTGCTAGCTCACCTGACAAAACTTCATCTTCTGAACCAGTTACCATTTCTTCTGAAGCACCTAATGTACCAGCTCCCACTCCATCTGTGGCATCTGTTTGCTCAGAAGCTGATATAGCAAGTATAAAAACCAGGAAGGCTAGAAACATGCTAGTAAGAATGAATGCCATTCGTGAAGATACACCATCTTTAGGAATCTATAAGCCTGGAAGAAGGAAGAAGAGGATGGCCAAAATCACTACCCCGGATCTTGAGGTGATGGCGCAACATTCATTATAGAAGGTTACGCTTACGATTTTCTGAGGAGATCAAAATGTCTTTGGTAAATTGGACTCGAAGCATAATGAGATGAATGTCATTCAACGAAAGGATGAAACTTCAATGGAATTCACCTTTTGAAGGAAATACTCCATTTGGTAGGCAGGCGGACTTGCTTACTCTGTACTCTCGTTACCGACCATTCTTGCAACATTGCACCACAAGGTTACGGGATGTTCTTACTAGGAGATCTTCAAGTCTGTTTAACTCTCATTCTCCGATAGTAGAGGACATTCCATTTGGGAGAACTCACATTTATGGCGAGTTGTGTCACGGAGACTCTATCCTCTCCCTCGTGTGCATGTGCTTGAGACTAAGGGTGGAATCACAGTCTGCATGTTTCTTTGAAAAAAGTATCCATTGCCCAAGAGACTTATGGAAAGGATGTTGTGTCGGAAGTTGGAAATTCCTCCGGATCCGATGGGGAATGAAAGACGAGATCTTTGAGCAGTGGTTGGTTTGATCAAGACTCAACTTACGCAAGCACAAGTGCATCTTCATCATGAATGTGGTAATATATATTGTCTTTTGTAATTTGTCTTGATTTTGTTTTGTCATGTTGTTTTGTTTGTTTGTTTGTTAGATTTTTAGTTTAAAAAAAAAAAAAAAAAAAAAAAAAAAACTTTCTTTTGCGGTTTGTTGCACTTTTGATGGTTTTAACTCACGGATATACCTTGTGTGTATCAAAGAGTTAGCTAGTCCAAAGTGCAACTTTGGTAAAGACACATCAAATCATTGATAGTTGTAATGATTTGCTCAAAATCATAGGGTGCATGACCACCCATGCTTAATTCTTTGAGTGTTGTATGGTCATCAATTCACCATGGTCTATTCCTTGTTGGAATCCAAGAATTGGCTAGCCCACAAGTATATGGCTTGTGGTAAAGGCAACTATCTCCATATTTGGTTATCAATTCACCAATTCTAAAATTGACTAGTCTTGAGCAAGCGGCTACGGTAAAGACACATCAAATCCGTTTATATGGTTTACGGTTTGCCTATAAATCGGATGGTTATCAATGTACCATAGTTTTCGAACTTAAACATTTGGCTACTCCGGTAGAGATGGCTATTGGTAAAGAGACATCAAATCCATCATTTTCAATGATTCACCTCTCACGAGGAGTTCACACACAGGAAGTGATGAGAATAGTATGCAACTAATAAGTTTTGATGTACATTACATCATTTGTTCTTTGCAAAGACACAGGTTTCAAAGTTTGATCATCATAGAGATGAGATTATTATTGGTTCTTTGCTAATGATGTGAAAAACAATCCTCTAATCTTGAAGTCTCAAAAGATCTTTCAAGGTCGAAGCTGGAACTTAACCAAGTCAAATTCGGTTTAGGGAGGATTGTTGGGAATTATGTGAAGTAGGATTTCTGCGACATTCTTGCCGAAGGTTTCTGCGAAGTAGAAGCGAATCTGTTGAAGAAGTGATTCTGTTGAAGAGTACAAGCATTGCCGTGTTCTTCTTTGAAGGGTGAAAGTGACTAGGATCGACGTAAACTTCTTGTATTAAATGCTAACTCTCCATATTCTTGTCTTGCCCAAGGTTGCATGGGCATAATTGTCTTGCTCAATATAGTTTAGTGTATTAGTCATTAAATGCATGCTTGCATGTGTAGTCGATTGGGTAGTAATAGATTAGGGTTCCTTGTTTATAAAAGGAACCTCATAGTTTGTAATAAAAAAACAACTCATTCGAAACATAGAGTTTGGGTGAATAAAAGATCCATAGAGGATCTAAGTGTTCTTAGTTATAACAACTTGTGTTTACTTTCCGCTATAGAATACAAGTGTTAGAGGCATCTATTAGTTTGCTTATGATTACATAGGCAACACTAACGATCCACAGTGCTAAAGATCATCAAGGTGCGAGTGTTTTCAACAAAAGTCCATAAGCGGTGGCTAAGTTCCAAGTTAATTTGGTCAACTCCTAGTCACTCACTAATCCGACCATCAAAGTCAAATACTTCATTTACTTCTCAACAACTTATACCTTCCCTTCATTAACTAACTGATTTCAACTTAAACTTGTATTTAAGAACCAAGCACCCACAACCTTCTATCACACCAACACTTCTCTCTCCTAAAATCTGTCAAAAGCAACTTTATCAAAAATTACCATGAGCAATTTAAACCCAATCAACATCTCTTCTGATAATTCAATTTCAGACAGCTTTTGGGATGATGAGGCTTGGCATTATGTGCTCAACAATCTAGGTAAGAAGAAGAAAGAGGTATTTGAAGCAGTTTCATCAAGAAAAAGAACTCATGCGGATGCTTATTCAACCCCTGTTGTTCTTGGTCCTTCTTCACTCATCCAATACCACAATAAAATTTGTCATCATTTAAGATTGCTCGACTCAATGCAAGCTACATTTCCCAATGTATAAGCACAAATGATGATACTAAGTCAAGGGTATTGGATGTGCTCTCTTGCAAGAATCTTTCCATCGGAGAACTACGGATGCCTCCTTTTCCACCATGTTGTGACATCAACACAAGAGGGACCTTCATCATCCTCCCCACCGTTAGAAAAGTGGTGATGGGACTAGCAAGCCCTAAGGTGTATAATCGGATAGATATGCGTAATGCACTAAGGTAATGCCAACATGGGCCATTCCAAAGAAGCCATAGGTGGTAGATGGTGGTTAGATGGAGTATGGTTAGAGTAGGTTGTGAAGCTTTTGTGTGGAGTAGCTTGTTGTTTGTTGTTTTCGGTTGTTGTAATGATGCTTGTAGTCGTAATCCATAGATGTATCTCTCGCACTCGATTATGCGGTTTGTGAAATAATAATAATGATCCATGTTTTCCTTTAACTTTAGAGTTCTTGCATCATACTTGTTGTTTCATTAACTCCATTTCCAAAGCTGACATACTGTCCATCATAATGTTCAAAATCTGAGAGATAGGACTTGTTGCGAGTCATGTGCCTTGAACACCCACTATTTGTATAACCTTGATCTGACCTTTTTGACCTTGGATGTTCCTGCACATAAAAGTAAAGAGTTAGTTTCTTTTAGGGACCCAATCCGTGATTGACTTGGATCTGCCTCGTGTATCAATATAGTTAAATCTATCAAAGGTCATTTATACACCATTGGTATTGGTTGTAGAGGTAGTTCCTTTAGGTTTCCATTCCCAACGTGTTGAGGCCTTCACAGCATTGCCCATGTCCCCCCTTTTCTTGTTTACAACCCTTGCAGTGGTAACTTTTGAATGAGCAATGGAAACTGTTGGTTTGGTTTTAGGTACCCACTGTTTGTTATAATAAACCTTTTTAGTTTGAAAAGTTCCTTTCCCTGTTTGTGCAGATTTTGCAAAAGTTGTTTTGTACTTTGCACTTTTAACGAGTGACTTAGGGTGAGCAGTGTTAGCAGTTTTACAATGGCAAAGTTTTGAGGCCACTTCTTAGTTGAACTGCTCTTGGGATCATTTTGCAATGAGGATTAGGGTGTACAATATTTTGAAACACATTAGACTCCACCCTTTTATTCCATGGACTTCCTTCTCCCAACATGATAGTCACAATAAGCATGTAAATGATCAAAACTACCACGGATATAGCATGCCTTATTGTACATCACAAAATCACTACCTAGTTGTTGAGTTTAACATGATTCCAACTCCTCAGGTTACCCACAGGGTTGTGGCTTGTTCCTATACATCTCGACATACCTTATTATTGATCTAGGTTTATTAACGGTTTCCTAGGTTCCTCTGTAATAGTATTGACAACTTTTAGGATAGAAATCTCTACATTCTTTTTAACATTATCATCAACAACTAATGAGTCACTAGCACTTTCAGAAATATCAGTTTCTTGCCTAACATGTTCCTCAGTTTTCACAAATGTGTTTTTAAGAAGACCATATTCATGTTTAAGATCCTGAAACTCTTCAAAGCCTGTATGAGCTAAATCTATGCCTGGAGGTGATGGAACACCTCTTAATGGTGGGGGAGATGTATTATAACCCATACCATACTTAACTTTACTAGTTATTTGAGCATTCCAAATTTTATCAATTGACTTAGACTGATAATAACAGGTGTCAACAGTTAAATTGACATTTTCATTTATCTTTCTAAGTTTATCAAGCTCTTTTTGGAAAGCCTCATTCACAGCTGTTGTATGTTCTACCTATCTTCTAAGAAGAATCATATCATCATTATATTTAGACTCATTTTCTCTATAGTGCTCTAGTTGTTTTTCTAATACTGCTATACCTCTCCTAAGATTTGTCGCATCATAATTAGCAGCAATCAACTCTGTTCTTTGACTTTCATAAGATTCATTAAGCCTTTCAACTTCTCTAGCAGCCCTACATGTTTTAGAACAACTTTCAAAGTTGTGTACCTCAAAGTCAGAGAAAGCGATGAGAGCAAATTCAGTAGAAACAAGAGCAGCATCTGAAGGTTCTTCTTTTTGATCATCATCCATGAAACTCTAATCATAGCTCACACCATTAATAGCCAACATTGCATTTGGTTCTTCCACAGTTGGTTCCTTCTTTTTCTTGTACCAAGTAGACATGTTATCCTTGGTCTTTGGTCTTCTACATTCTCTAGCAAAGTGTCCTAACTTGTGGCAGTTAAAGCACTCCACTTTCTTCTTATCAAAGCTGCGGTTTCACTACCATTGATGTGAATAGGCTTGCCAGTCTTCTTGTAGAATTTCCTAGCCCTCATGCTAAGAAGAGTTATCTGCCACTTTATGTCCATCTCTTCCAAATCAACTTCATCAATTACCTCTATGTCTTCATGAGTTAATATAGAGCCATTAACTTGAGTGGAGATGAAAGCATAAAAGGTAGGATCTCCAATACTAGCAATCTTCTTCTTTGAACCTGCAGTAGTAACACTAACATTACCAATGGAAACTGTAGAACCAGCATTGGCAATATCATCATCACTGTCATCTTCAGAATCATCACTGTCAACAGATGTTGACATCAAAGCCAAGCTACTTGAGCTTCTACCAAGTTTCCCTGCCTTCTTCAACCTTTTTTCAATAAGTTTGAAGTTGTTGTAAAGATCATTGAGCTTCATTGTTTCAATAACTTCTTAGAAACTTGAAATTGAGGTCTTCCTTTTCTACCCCAATGCCAAACACAGTTAGTTATGTAACAATCTTCTGGAGTTTGGTGAAGATGCTATCAAGTGAGTCATTGCTTGAAGCAGACAAGTTTTCATAACTTTGCTTCAACAATTTCTTTTATGTCTTCTTTGTAGCATCATTACCACCAAACACAGAGCAAATCTCTTCAAAGAGTTCTTTAGCAGTCTTGAACTTGCTGAATGCAATGATCTGGTCTCTAGAAAGAGTCATCAGCAACAAACTTCTAGCCTTTAGATCATTCTTCTTTAGGGCCTTTTTAGTACTAGATTCGAGCACGTAAAGCTGTCACCACATATGTGTCACCAACCTTCTGTGTCTTTGTCACAGCCTGGAAAGAATCACCATTTAAGATGATCTCCCATAGAGCATAGTCCTGAATGAGAAAGTATTGCTCAATCAGTATCCTCCACATCTTAAACTCATTAAGTTTGAGCTTAGGAAGCCGTGGTGTAGAGGAGTTGGACTGGTTGTTTTCCATCTCCATTGAATTGAGTGAGTAGGTTAAGCTTATTCCTTGGATCTTCTAAAACAAAATATCAGAACCTTGCTCTAATACCACTTGATGGATCTGGACACACACCTTGTGTTAATGATATTTTGTATAATATTAATAAGCACGCTGAATTTACTTAGTAATACTTAGAAGACAGATTGTATGATGTATTGTAAGTAAACACAGATTAAACACAAAACTTAAGCTCCAATATTATTAATGAATAATACGAGTGATCTTTGCTTATCACTAGGGTTACACCTTGAAGCCGTAAGTACGTAAATAATAAGTAAGTACGTAAGTAAGTACCTAAGACTATGACCTAGGACCTTCTTTTATAGTACAAGGAGTCCTTTACAAGATAAGCATAAAGCTAACAATATAGAATATACACATGATCTTTTCTATACTTATCTAGACACGTTCTCCTAACCATTATCTAATAGCAGTGGTAATAATGTACCAGCAGTGGTAATACATTTCCACTGCTAGTGTAATCCAAGCAGTGTCTTCCACAACTATCAGTGGTAACAGATTATTCCCAACAGTCTTGTTGTTCCTGGTCCCCTAAGCCGAGTCATTAAGTAACGCTACATGCTAGACTTATAATAGTGAGTGCCCGGGCGTTAGCAACTTAAACACACACACCCCTTAATTCTTAAGTTCATCCAAACGGTAGGTGATCAGTTGGTCAAATCGCACAAGTAGAAAAGGTCGTCGGTTGGTCATATCTTACCCTTCCCATCTCGATCGCTCACCTAGGGTCATTGGTCATATCTCTAGGCAACGGCCTCTCGCCATTCAAAACTACCAAACAAGGGTAGCTACCAATAAACTATGCATGCATACACTTAGAAATAATTATGCGGAAGTAATGTAAACGCAAACAAAATAATTAAGGAATCATAACTAGGCCGGCACCAATAGGTGCTTAGCAGCTCATATTAACCATACAAATCAATTCAATATTCAAAGTTCTGAAATATATGAATCGAAAGTACGAGAAAAGATAAAATGCTAATGCTTATCGTAGGGGAGTGATTTCTCCCTTGGAGACATCTCTATATGCTCCTCTAGACCTGCCTTTGGCTTTTTCCCACGTTCTCTGGTTGTTGTGTGTGGAATGGGAAGATTAGAAATGTTGGAAATCGTGGGATATTTATAGGCCAGATCTGGGTTACGGCGTAACTGATATAAGAGTTATGCGTAACCTTCAATTTCTTTGTATTTTCCACTAGATCTGCTGGTTACGGCGTAACCTTATAAATGGTTCGCCGTATTCTTCAATAATAAATGGTTACGCCGTAGTTAGTGGAATAGTTACGTAGTTATCGGTGTGGAACCTAATTTGACCTAATAGAGTTACGTCATAGTCCTTGGGGAGAGTTCGCGTAACCTTCTATGAGTTGGTTCTCTGAGTCATGCTTTAGTTACGGCGTAATGTGAGAGATGAATTACGCCGTAACTTCTTCAAGGTCAGCATACTATGATAAATCTTTGATATTTCTCCAATTCCACGTCTCTTTAGCTCCAATGATCGTAATTTACCTGAAAGTGGAAAACAATGGAAAACAAGCGTAAATCCACACAAAGGATATAAATTGCAAGCATTATCGGGGGAAATTGACACTTAATATTCAGGACTATTTGATGTTATCAACCCACCACCAATTGACCCGCCAAGAGGCCGTACTCTTGGTGAATACTCTACACCGAGCCACCAAGGCTATAGGAACACCATTGAGCTCCCCGATCAAGCTCAAGCTACGGCCCTGCGATCCGACACCATCCGGTTGGTGCAAAACAAATGTGCATTCCATGGACTTCTTTCCGAAGATCCTAATCAGCATCTCAAGGACTTCTTTAAAATCGTTGATTCCATCGACCTTTATGCTACCACACGGAGACCACACGCTTCGTCTCTTCCAATTCTCTACGGGACCAAGCTAATAATTGGCTTGAGCGACTTCCGCGGATCCATTTCAAGTTGGGATGATCTCACCACTCGTTTCCTTGCCAAGATTTTCCCACGGGGAGAAATACCAAACTTAGGAATGACAACTTAATGTTCCAACAACGTCAAGGCCAAACTCTCTACGAGGCATGGACTCGATTCAAGGACCTACTCCATAAAGTCCCTCATCACGGCATCGATCTTTGGCTTCAAGTCCAAATCTTTTATGATCATGTCAACTTATCAACTAGGCAAACCATCGACCAAGCGGCCGGTGGCAAACTTAGTGAACTTACCATGGAAGAATCGTGGGGTACAATAGAGGACCTTGCCCTCTATGACAACGAAATTTGGAATGACCCCCGTGAGTTGCCCAAAACTGTCAAGGAAATCTCCTTGCCTCCTATTGACTCACAAAACTCCAATCGTAGGATGCTCGAACTTGAAGATCAAGTTAAATTCCTAATGAGCTCCTATGAAAATCCTAAGTCTTCACGCCAAGTGAACAAGGTCTCTTCCTTGTGTGAGATATGTAGTGGTCCCCATGACACTCGTACTTGTACGAGACTCCCCGAACAAGTACTTTTAATGATTCCCCACAACACCCGAACCTTGTTCGGGGAGTCTCGTACAACACCCTCTTTAATGATGCCCGAGAAGCATGTGAAACCAACACCCGGACGGTATTTGAGGTTAGTGAAACCAAATAGGAATAGTGGCGAAGCGAACCATGAGACGGTATTTGAGGTTAGTGAAACTCCTAAAGATGAATCAACCAACGAAGTAGACGAACTAGGTGATGAATACTTCAATAAGTTTCCTACGAAAGAAGAACTTTCATGCCACCCAAACCTAGTACGCGACCTTCGGTATGTTAGGAGAAGTCCACGAATCATCTTTGAAAATCCTAGAAATCTCAACATACCTTGTTGCATAGGACATCTTTTCATGGCAAAATCCTACATTGATCGCAAATCCCCAATAAACATCATTCCTAGCACATATTATAATTGGGTGATGAAGAAACCTATCCCAAATAGGCAAGACCCCGATGATCCTAGAGTTAGTTGTAATTTCCTTGGTAGAGTTAATGGATTTCCTGTCTATGTAGGTAGTTTCACGTACCTTATGGATTTCCTGATTGTGGAGGATATTAGTACGGCCATAGATCCTAGCTTGTCTCATGTAGTTCTAGGAAAGCCATTCATAGAAAACACCGGGATGACTTATGATCCGTCGTTAGGAATAGTTAGATTCAAGAATCATATCGATGACATAGCTTACCAAATGCCATTTAAGATTGAGAAATTTTCATCACTATCCAATGATGAAAAGGAACTTAAGCTATCGGTCTACTATAGGAATGAGAAGGATAAGGAGAAAGGAGTAGATTATGTGATGAATAAGATTTTTGGGTTCTATAAGGATTGCTTGAAATTAGGACTGGAATATAGAACCAATTGGGGGGAAGATGATTTCTTAGAAAGATGCACGATAGGTCATAACTATACCATGGAAAACCTCAATAAAGATCATCATGAGGAAGAAGATGACGGTAAGGAAGTCACGTAGGAGCACGACTTCGAGTCTAGCTACAAGACTCAAGCGCTTCGTGGGAGGCAACCTATCCTTAATTATTTTCCTGTATGTGTGTCATATATCTTTTTCATTGTTTTATGTTCTCATGTTTGATTTTGTGAAAATGCTTTATTTTGTATTTAACCTCGTCTTAATTACATATAAATGTATTTTACAAAAAAGATAAGTGTAGGGAAGATTACATACATTTTTAAAGAACGTGAACATGAGAATTACAATTAGTGAAATTGATGTATATGTGTGTTTGTTAGAGTCAAATGCTTGTATCGAGTCATAATGGATGTTTAGCAGGAATTTTTCCAGATTCTAAAGATGTAATTTTTCTAGGAAAAAGCAACAGACCACTTTCTATCATGATAACCTGATGGCGTCGAGTTAAAGCTGACGACGTCGGTCAAGCAACGACTTATACAATTTTTCGTTTTCTATGCTATTTAGAAATTTTGGAAATTCTCGGTCTTAATTTTCCGGAAAAACTACAAACATCCATTCCACAAGCATTATATCCTAGTGTAGTTGTGTCATATATAGTTTTTAGCGCGATTTTATGTGAAGGTTTCATTTGTTTTTTTTAAAGTGTGCAGGTTATATTAAGCAAGAAGAAGAAACTCAAAATTAGATGGAGCTTAATACTTATACATTTTTCTTGAAAAAAAATTTAACCGTAACTTCACACGGATCCTACCAAGCTAATCAGGGGAGTAATAGTTTCTTTCTCTTTTACTTACCTTCCTTTATCATAACTTTGATACTTTCGGGGTACATTGGGGACAATGTTCAGTTTAAGTGTAGGGAGGGAGAATAAAACGGGAACTTAGAAACTATTCTTATCCTTGATTATTTGTCTTGTTAGGGAGATTTTAGCACCAAATTTAAAATTTTCTATGACATGTACGAGCTAAAACTTTAGTATTAATAAAGTGTCTCATGGATAGGAGTTATATGACTAGCAAAAAAACCGTTTACCACACAAATTTCACCCTAAAAATGTGAGGTTCGCCCTAGCTCTTTAGGAGTAAAAGCATTCATCTTTAATGCCTAGAGAGTGTACCGGTAGTATAATAGATTCGAAACTTGTTTTGTGATGTATTCGAGATCGCTAGTGAGACTACGGTTGTGTAGTTTAGAATAACCAAGTGATAAGAGGCATTAGGATAACCCTTGTTTGAAACCCGTATTATAATTACTTCTTTCACATCGGTTGAGTAATTACCCCACACCCTTGCGATGTACTAATATTTAGTACATGATACCCCTAGTTAACCCCTCAGAGCCTATCCTTTTCACGGTTCTCGTGATGTTTCGGTTTTCCAGAATATCAATGAAGAGCATTGTTTACAATCCACCCCCAAATGTATACCCAAATCGCCTTATCCTACCTTGTATGCACTCACCTTTAGTGCATTATTGTTATCATTACTAAACCCTTAGTTCAAATATCTAGTTACTTGCATGTTTGCTAATTCAAGTCATATCTTTTGTACATAGTTTAGGGATGATTGGGACTCATGGGTAAAAGTAATATTTTATGGAGTAGCGGAAGGAACGTTAAATTCAAATTCCCTTTATTTACGTAATTAAATACTCCAAGTGTTTTGGTCTCTTCAAATCGGGTCAATTAGCGCTAGAGAAATAAAAATTCAAGTGTAGGGATGCTCTTATAAATCCCCTATATTTTGATGTTATCGTAGAGGATGGTAGAGTAAAAATGTATGAAAAAAAATCGAAAAAAGGGTCTTCAAAAAAAAATGAAAAAAATGAAGAAAAACATACGGGCTACCATCCTACATCTATCTTTATGTTTATGTCTTTAAATTTATGTTTGTTTGTTTCAAGTTATTTAGAGTTAGTGATTCCTGTCTTGGCTTAGCAACGCCACGCTTTTCATGCTTGTAACATAAGATTTTTGACTTGCCACCACTAAATATCGCCTATCCAACAAAACCCTTTGTTTCCCTACCGTAAGCCTAATGTTACAACCCTTTTAAAACCTATTAGATAGTTGCTCCTAGGTGCTTACGCCAAAGCGGTGGAGGTTTGATCTAGTCTCAAGCCTATGGTAATCTATGTACTATGCCGGAAATGAGTGTTTATCTTCTAATTCCATTTATTATATTTCATATGAACCCGAGAGATGAGAGAATCCAAACACCCCTTGTGAGGTGCTAGTGTATAATTTCCATGCTTGTTATGACAATTGCGGTGCTTTTACTTGTGTTGAATTATTCTAAACCCATGCTTCATGCCCCCTAACTTATAAATTGATTGGCCAAAAGCACATTAGCTTGAAGACAAGAAAATACCAAGTGTAGGGATATTTGATAAGGATTTAAAGCGTACACTTTAATGAATCATTTAAGCCCTTAATCAACCACTTTTATATCCGTTCTTGCTTAATTTCGCTCCTTTTCACTTTTAGGTCTCTTGGAAGCAAAATGTCGAATGATGCGCATTTGGACGAAAAGGAGTGAATACATGAAGAGAATGGCAAAGTCAAGATCGAAGTCACTCAAGTCGCTCAACTTGAACATGGCGTCCTAATCAAAGGCGACGCCGTCCTCTATCTGAGACTTGATAAAAACATGCACCGAGGCGGCTCGGTGGAATTTTTGTTCATACAACACGAAGGCCTCGGGCTTTGAAGGCGAAGGTGTCACTAAAACTTTTCATCTCGGGCGGCCCGGATCCGTAATCGACGACGTCCCACTTGAAGACCGGCGTCACAACTCTAAGGTGATGCTTTCCCATCGATGACTTGGCCAAGACAAAACCCTAATGATGGTGATCTGACGGCGTCCCACCTATAAGGCGACGTCGTCGCACTTGTAAATCTATATATAGAATTCAATTTTTCTATATTTGAAGGAGGTATACTTTTGGAGTAAAAACCCTAAACGTTTGTAGTCTGACTTGGACAGTACTTAGGGTCCCAAACCCTATTTCACACATCAAGATAAGTGTTTTAATCCAAAGTATCATTATGTCTTCCATTGATTGTGTGTATGCTTGCTTGTTTAACATGTCTAGCTAAATTTCTTATGTGTTTGCTTAAATCTATGAAACCTAGTTATTAATTATTGTTAGGTTGTCTCCTATCTTAATTGTAATTGGCTTAGGAGTGCAACTAGGCTTTTGTTATGTTTAATGCTTGAGTAATCTTTGTGAAAAGTTGGCTTATGAATGAAATAATTTAAGGACTTTCAGATTTCGTAGGCTAAACCCAAAGGTAACCTCAAAGAGTTAGGGCATAGGCACACTCTACGATCTTAGAAAATACAACACGTTAAGATAAGGTGTGACAATTCAACCGACCAATAAAAGATAACTAGGGAGTAATAGTATCTAGGTAAACACATTTTAATCATCATACGAGCACAAATCAAATAGACATAGCTACCGTAGTATTAGATAATTAGATAGTAGAAGTAATCGGTGAAGTACCACCCCAAACCAATTGCACCAAGATATTTACCTTAGCTTTATAGAAAAACAATAAAAGATAAAAAGAATCATCCTCAACCCCACCTTAGCGTAATACATTTCTTGCTAGCATTCCTATTCCCTAGAGAACGATATCAATCCCGAGGCTTACCCAATACTACACTACAACGATTAGGTTCACTTGCCTAGGTGGTTGAAAAACTTACTTGAAGAAAAGAAAATTCCTTTGACCCAAAGCGTGCTTAGACGCAGCGCATCGACGTTCAATCAAAATTTCTAAGATCTAGCAGTTTTCCTACTCCTAGCGAATAACAACTAATCAAAACACGAGACGACAATCAATAATCAATAACTAGGTTTCATTCAAATCTAAGTAAACACTGATAAATTTAGCCTAGCATGTTAGATCGAAGAGAAGACAAACAAATAATCACACAACACATAGACATATTGTAATGATTAAGGATTAAATTACTTATCTTCAATAAAACTTGGAAGACATGGGGGCTAAAAACCCTTACAAAGACTGTAAAATTCGGCACCAAAGTGGTCTCTCCAAGTTCTCCCTCCAAGTTGCACCCTTTAGAAAGAAAAACATAAAAAAATATATGTATATGTATATAGGAATACAGTTGTGTTGGCATCACTTGCAAGTTGTGACGTTGTCAGCTCGTCGTCATTAGGGTTTCGAGAACTGTAGCCGTCTTGTTGTGACTGCATCACCTTATGGAATGTGACGTCGCTCTTTAGTTTCTTGGTCATGACACCGTCGATCTAGGCCGTCTCCATCGCTGAAGCGTCTCTTGGAAAGTTTATAACATGATCATCTTCGTTAATCTTCAAGTGGTCACTTAGTATCTGTGTGTTGTCCGACACCTTTTCCAGGTTTTACTTGACTTTTTGTTTTCTTCATTTTCTTGTGCAATTGAGCAAAAATGCTCCATTTTCCATCATTAAACTACGAGCACCTAAAACTAAAATAAAAGCGATTTATGATAGTAAATGATCAAATATGTATGATTTAGAGGTTAAATAACCCTAAAAAGCGAATAAAATTACACTTTATCAAATATCCCTACACTTAGGATTTGCTTGTCCTCAAGCAAATATGTTTTTATCCTAATCAATTTACAAGTTCGGGGCGTTTAGTATTGGTTTAAAGATTGTTTACAACATAACTCATTGTACAATAGCTATAACAAGCACATAAATTGTATAGTAGCACCTCACATAAAGTGTTTGGATTCTCTAATCCTCAGTGTATAAGTGATATAACATGTTTGGAAGCAGGAAAAATAAACTCTCTACTTGTCATAGCACATAGATTACCATAGGCTTGATATATGATCAAACCTCCACCGCTTTAGCGTAACCACCTAGGATAAACTATCAAAGAGGACTTTTAAAGGGTTGTAACGTTAGGTGTAAGGGTAAGGACAACACGGTTTTGTGGATATGGGGAAATTTACTAATGGCAAGTTAATCATCTAATTCAGTTACATGTACAAAGTGGCGTTGCTAAGGCAAGACTTGACATACTAACTCTAACTCTTTTTTTGTTTTTCTTGATTCTTTTTTTACTTAAACATAAGCAGGCTGGCACATCGTATTTTTTTCTTTTTTTTCATACACTTTTGCCCTGCCATCTTTTGATTTGCTAAACATAGATAACTTTGGATTTATAAATGCATTCCTACACTTGCATTTTTGCATAAAAATAAACTAACTATTGACCCGAATTGCGAGGATTAAAACACGTGGAGTACTTAACATTAACGTACATATAGGGGTAATAATATTTACTTTCTTCCCCATTACTCCAGAATACATTTTACTAAACCTATGAGTCTCAATCGTCTCAAAACTGTATTTACAAGATATGACTCGACTTAACAACCAGGTAAGTAACTAGATAACTAACTAAGGGTTTAACAAATATGTTGTAACAATAATTCACTAAAAATGAGTGCATACAAGGAAGGCTAAGGCGATTTGGGTGTAACATTTGGGGGTGGATTGTAAACAATGCACTTCATTAATATTTCGGAATCCACCGACATATCACGTGAACCGCGAAAAGGATAGGCTCAGAGGAGTGTACTAAAAATGAGTACATAACAAGGGTGTGGGGTAATTATTTGACAAATGTAGCCAACATAATTATAATAAACAGGTTTAAAATAAGGGTTATCCTAATGCCTCTTATTATTTAGTAAATCCTAATCACACGAATCTAATCTCACTAGCGACCTCGGGATGTATCACCAAACCAAGTTCTAGAATATATATACTACCGGTACACTCATAAGCATTAAAGGTGGATGTTTTTTTCCTATATATCTAAAGGCGAACCTCGCATTTTTGGGGCGGATTTGAGTGGTAGGGTTTTTGTGCTAGCTATATACTTCTTATCCATGAGACACTTTGATTAAGACTAAAGTTTCACTCGTAAATTTCATAACAAAATTTTAATTTGATGCTAAAATTACATTTACAAGTATTTCTTTCGGTTTATTACACAATTACAAAAGAGCAAGACAAATAACAAATGTGTGACTAGTTTGTAAGGTGTCCTTTTTTACCCTCCCTACACTTAAATTAAATATTGTCGCCAATATTCTTAAAATGTACCAAAATATGATAAAAGTAAAAATAAAAAGATATGAAAGAAACCCCTGATTTGCTCGATATGAATGGAAAAAGCAAATACGGTCACATCCTCCTCCAAAAAGATATATCCAAGAAGTACATATCACGTAGAATCCTACCTTCTTGTCCAATATAATCTGTAAATCTATAAGAAAACGAACACGAAACCTCGCATAAAATCGGCGATAATAACTATAAAGCTAAACTAGAAAGAATAAGATGTAGTGCTTGTAAAATAAATGTTTACGTAATCGAAAAATTAAAAATTCTTGAAATTTTTAAAAATTAAGTTTCGATAAAAAACAAAATTTTAAAAAATTGTTGTTACAAGATTACTGAAGTCGTCACCTTGTGAGTGTGACACCGTCGAGAATGACGACATGTTGTTTCATTTTGTTTCCGGAAATTTTACGGAAAATATAAATTTTAAACTGTAATCATGAATTGTAAATTTTTCATGTTCAAATTTTTTATTTTAAACAAAATATGAACTTTCCTACACTTATCTTTTTTGCAAAATACATTTATAGGTAATCAAGACGAAGTTAAAAACAAAATAAAGCATTTTCACAAAATATTCGAAACATGAAAATTAAACAATTATGATTAAGCACATATGACACAAACAAATTAAAATTAAAACATCAAATAATATAAAAGCATGGGTTGCCTCACAAGAAGCGCTTTTCTTTATTTTCGAGTTATTTAACTAGACTCAAAATCATGCCTACTAAGCACTATGGATAAGATCCACATCGAGGATATCATTTGGATCAAATTTCTTTTGCAATTTTCTCTTAGTAGGTATTGTTTGGTAGGGCCTTACAAACTTTTCTCCGTCGGGATCTATTTGTTCCATCTTAACATGTCACAATCCATCTCCTTCTTTCAGTAGCTTATCCAAACTCCACTTACTTTTAAATTCCTCTGAATCCTAATTGTTTCCCTTAAGATTAATTGGTATAGTTCCTAGTAATTCATTCATTTTCCTATAATGGATTCTTAAATGGGTTAATCTCTGATGAAATCATGTTTATACATGTTTTTATATAGGAAATACTCGCATTTTAACTTTAATAAAATAATTATATTATGGTTTTAATTGCAAATATTACGTCTATTTGTTATTTTATTTTAAAAGTATGTTCGAGAAATATTAGAGCAAAAGAGCAAGATTTTAAAAACTAAACAAAGATTATTAAGACCGTGACAAACCTCGAAGATAAAGCCCAAGTTTCATTAGAGATCGAAGCCCAAGAGCACAATTCAAACCCATATCAATACACTAGAGAAAATAAGGATTGCCAAGAATCATTTAAGAATCATTTACGTTTTTCAGAATTTTTTTTTTGAGATGTGAATGTTTTGGATGGGCATGAAAAAAAACTGGTGGTCCAATCTTATATAAATGATTGAAACTAATAAGTGTCATCTTGTGATGGTAAAGTGGCAAAGGTAAGTGGCCACATGTTTGCTATAAAAGTTGTTAACAAGTGTGTGTCAATTTGCTTGATAGTACATATGCCGAGTGAGGAATGCCTGCATTTTTATACTTTATACATTTTAATGTATAGGCATTTACGTAAGTGGAAAATATATATTCTTTGAGAATGTCTTTGCATGATAAATGTAAGCTAACTGGTTACTATTGTTGCAGTGTGGTTGTATGGTAACTGATCACCACTGTAGTAGTTTGATTCAAGGATTAGGGTTTCGTGACTCTCTATATAAATGGGCGATTAGGTTTTCTCGACCTCACATCTTTTTCTCTACCATTATCCGCCTACTTCCATACATCTTAACTATCAGTTAATCATGGCCTACACTCCGAATTTGAATGAGCTCCATTACTAGTCCGGATCTGATGAGTTGCAAAAATGTTTCAAGTTCTTTTTCACTCAGCAAATGACTGAGGAGGAGGGTTTCATCCAGAAACTTGGGGAGGAATGTAACGATCTGCGTAGGAAGATCGAGAAGGAAGAAGAGTACGTCCAGGATCTTGGGTCCTTTGGCCCATTTGATGATCTTGCCTAGAGGTGGCAAAGCAGGCGGGCACGCACCGGGCTAAAGCAGGCACGGCTAGAATGGCACGGGCTTAAATGGGCATGGACTAAGCAGACACGGGCCAAGCGGGCACATGTTATACAAATCGCTTAATAAAAGACCTAAAGCGATGAAATAAATTCCTTAAAAGTAATATGTTATTTATATTAAAAATTTAAATATATTATATAAAAATTCTTTAAAGCGATCGTAATGTTCTACAATTGGGGGAAAAAATGTGCCCGTTAGTGCCCATTTAAGTTTTCAATGGGCTATATGTGCCCATTTCAAAAAAAAGAAGGGGGCTAAATGTGCCCAAATCTTTTAAAAATATGCCCATTTAGCCCATCTTTTTACTTTTGGGCACATTTTGCAACCTCTAATCTTGCCATTGAGATCATTGACTGCATCAATGAGACCCTCCAGAGGGAGCACGATAGGCTGGCGAATCTGGTGAATGTGCTGGTAGAAGCAAGATAGGGTATGGAGGAGAAACAGAGGCACATCACTGTCATGGATTTCAGTGGTGATTCAAGTGATTAGGTCTGGATGAGGTCTTATGCTTTTGGGTCCGGAAGGGGTTAGGAATGGTTGTGTAGCTGTCTGTGTTAGGTGTTTCTCAAGAATAAAGTGTGTGTTTATCTAGTCTGTCATTGTAGGTTGTTGGGTCTTCTGTTTATGTATGTCGAATGGTGGTATGCTGTAAGCGTGCTGTTTTATGTTAATATAAGTAATGCTTTTATCTATGGATGAATATTTGTTGTGTCTCATTGATTGTTGCTATGATTGTGGTTCAATATATTTGTGTATGCACGTGTGAGCGAAATATGATGAAAAGTGACATGTGTTATCGTTAGACATGTTGTGTGACGGGGCCTTTTTGTTACTCATTGTTTGAGGTTGACCCATTGTTTTGTCTTGCATTCTTTGTTTTTATACCAAGTAATGGATCGGTGTCTCCTGCTCGTTTGTGAATGTATTTATGAAATGATTAAATGGTGTGTACATCATATAGAGCCTGCATATAAGTTTCAAGCTATGATACGTGTCATTGGATTTGAGTAGTATAACAACACGACGCGTATATTAATTGGATCTGAGTAGCATAACAACACAACACTTATATTAATTTACAGCCTAGATTATCAGAACTGCACTGTGCAATAACAGTGCTATCGTTTTTCGCTACATATAAAAGGAGTTGTTATGTTCAGTGCTAGACTGCGGTAGTTTATACAGAGTCGTTACCCGTAGTAAAACTGTTATTTCTAAGACTAAGCTATTACGGTCACTGTATGCCAGCAGCGTTATTCTTGCCTGCTCCTTTTTGTAATTGCATGTGACTGGTCAATTTCTTTGTGTTTTAGTAGCTTCCTACGAACATATATTTTAAGTGTCACTGTATCTTGGTAGCGATCTCTTGCACGAGAGGAGGTCTATGTGGTGGCTGCGCAGGATACTTGCGGGATTTCGTGAAGGAGGTGTAGCAGATAGTATGACTGTGGCCCTTGGGGGTGGCCACAGTGGTAGCCGTGGGGACAGGACGGGGTATTGGATGCGGGAGGTGTTGCTCGGCCCGTGTCCATCAGCGAGCCATTTCATTTCCTCTTTTGTATCGTCTTGGGGCGATAAGATAAAGCACCTCATTTCTTGATAGTAGGTCCGCTTGGTCGATGGCGGGTCATGTTGAGGTGGTGGAAGCAAGTGTTGTCCACTTTCCATGACCGTGTCAGTGTGTATCTTGGATTTTCCTTGCTTTACTCCGATGCAAAGTGCAAGCTGAAGCAGATGGGTTGTCTCTTTGGCGCATTTAGCACTAGAGGCCGTGTATCTGGTCGGTGTGCCCTCTTACGATACAACCTTGTTACATTCGATGACCAAAAGTGTGCCTCGTTACTAAAACATGTAAGTATCAACGTTAGGTCTCATTAGTAATGGATACGCTGAAAGCGATGGTCGTAAAGTAGGCATTGGAAAATTATGAGATAAGAATATGAAATTTGCGGTTGTGACACGGTGGTGGGTTACAATGCTAGTGGCATTAGAATTGAAGTAAGAAAGTGCACAACTTTAGTCTTTTGGTTCCTAAGGATGCGGTTGTTTGCGGTGGCCATGAGGCGGTCTTCAAAGATTTTATCTTGACGGTCCTTGCACGGCGAATATACCACGCCTTCCGCCAAGAACATACTGTGACGGTGGCAATTCTTGTGAACCTAACATTCGACAAAAGAATCAATTGTTTATACGTTTTCTATGATTTCTATTTCTTGCGTGGGATAAGGTTGTTACCGTTTGATTGCGAGGTCTTCCGCACCAATTCATCTATTGTTGTTATGTTCCTTAATTTTTCACCTTTCGATGTCGTCATATTCTTTGCGTCCGAACATTTTGTATCATTTGGTGGCGCGAGAACTCACCATACGAGAAGGAATCACATATGGATCGGTGTGTTTGAAAAGTGGCGGCATGGTGTGTGAAGCTTAAAAGGCGTGTAGGCGAAAAGTAAATGGTAGATGGAGCCGAGAAGTATTGTATGAAGGCAAGCTTACATCTCGAGTATGTATTCGGTTTACGGGATCACCGAATTTAGGTAGTAGTAGGTCGCATAGCGATTTTCGATAGTTGTAGTCCCGTGGATTTTGACATGTTAATTAAGAAGAACTATAGTTGGTGAGAGATGGTATGGTGAGTTCGATGACATTACCTCCGTATGTTACGACCAGTGAGGAGCTAACCGCCATGACGGTTGGCTTAGGCTCTTTCTCGTAAATATCGATGTCAAAGTCGCGGGCTTTTCATTCAAAGAGTGAACGGATGTGTTTCCCTGCGTCGAAGGAAAATGTTAGTTCTTGTTTGACTAAACATGTCGGTAAAGAATATGAGTAACTATAAATTACTCCGAGTTCCAGTAGAATGATGTCTCTCCATATCACGGTCATTCGGTTACCAACCCGGCTGCCGTGGGTCACCCACATGGAGAACACAACCAATGTAATCGCATGTTCACGAATATGTTGTCGAGAATGGATTGCGGTGAATTAATACCTTGGGCTTTTGTACCTATTAAGATAACATTGTTGCGGTCGACGCAAAGCGACTCATCGTACAATGCAAAGTTAAAGTGATGGGCGGAAATGGCCCTCGAGAAAATGATTACCGTCGATTAATTTTCCAAGCATCGGTATAAAATTGTTTGGCGAGTGCATCCATTTTTGGCATCTAGAAACCGAACCCGTGATGGTATATCAGAGCCCATTTGAGGCGTTCTCGAAGCGATTACCTCACAATGCTCCATGTTTGCTGTATTGCTCCTCCTTAGAAAATGGTCATCGCACTTGGTTAGTCATGCGGCTTTAATCCATACACGTGTTAATAAAATTGGCCTATACATGTTACCATTTGATCAAGTAAAATGAAGGTTAAGACCGGCGGTTTCGAGCCATGAAGAGGTCGATCCATTTCCGCTATACTTTAATACGGACCGATTTTCCTATATCGATGGCTTGATACTCCCAGCGCTACTACTTCTACATCTGCGTGGGCTTTTCCTGCGGACTTAGCAGCATGACTAAATCATAGTGATCGACATTTTCACGCATACAAAGTTATGGATGACAAAAGTCAACTATAGTGAATATTTCAAATAAGCCAACACAAAAGGTTCCACCACACAAATCATAGAAATGCTAGCGAAAACATGCATGTAACAACGGTGATAAGCGGAAGAAAAAGCTTATAGCGTACATTTACCTGTCATAAAGTATATTGTTATCACATAGGAATAGATACATAATCATTTGTGTAGCAATTGATACAACGGTCACGAAAACCTTGGCTGTCATCCTAAGACTCTAGATAAATACATGGACACGCTCTGTGAAAGCACACGTCATTGGATCGGTGGAAATAGAAGTGCGTATTCCCTTTTGTGTAGATCTGCGCATATAGCTATGAGATAGGAAGACAACTAAAAAGTGTATACATTATTGGAACTATGACAGTCGCACTAAAGTGTGGGCTTTTCTATGCAAGTGTACTGACCTGGGTATCATGAGTAGCCTAGGAAACCTGTACACATACGGCTGGCAAAGCAAGAATTTAATAAAGTAAAAGAAACACGCTATATGTATTTAACAGACAAATAGACCAAACACAAAGAACACATACGCAACGGAGCCTACTGCTATACTATTATCATATACGATGATAGCAACAAAACACAGCACAACATCCACATTTGTTATGAACAAAACCTCATTTCTGACATTGTTTTCTAGAAAATCCATGTAGACGATATTTTTTGTCACGTTTGCCGGTCTGTTTGGTTGATCACTAGCCAGAATCCTTAACCCTTCAGGAGACGTAGCTCTTGAGAGTGCTACGTATAGCTGCCCATGACCAAATATCGGTTCAGGTAGGTAAATGCCAATCCTATTCATAGATTGACCCTGGCTTTTCTTAATAGTCATCGCGTAGCAGACTTTTGTCGGGAGTTGTTTCCTCTTGAATATGAACGGTAGCTGTTCTTCTCTATTGAATAACATTATCCGAGGAAGAAAGACTTTCTGTAACATTCTCGTGCCTGTGACAATTCTAGCTTCTATGACCTTAGCGAGTATCTGTGTAATGATCATGTGTGTGTCATTACATAGACCCCCCGCTAAATTCAGGTTCCACTGCAGTATAACCGGCGCTCCTATTTTTAGTTCAAGTTTATGTGGCGGAATGCTAGAGAATGAAAACGTTTTTAGATATTCCATCGGATATAGCAATTGCGTGCACCGCAGTCGTTACTCGAGGGGTATGGCTTGTCGTTACTTACATAAGTATGACCAACACCAAACAAAATCTTGAGCGTCGGCATTTATCGAATCCGCATGGTGTCATTCTTAGGAAAAATTATAGCTCTTTGTTGTAGCGCCATTTGTTGGTATTTGTAATATCTTGTCGTCGATATACAAAGCGTGTATGTTCTTACTTATTTTCGATGCTCGGGCACACGGTACATATCGGTATATGTATCCATGAAGCATTCTCGGATGTATCATCCGGTTGTCGAATAATCTTCATGCCCGCATCAAGTAGCCACCGAGAAAACACTTTGATATTATGATTTTCTTGTGTGTGAGATGGCCCGCTTAAGCGCATATTCTGTTAAGGAATGGACCTTGAAATACTTCCACGGGTAAGATTGCGTGATGCAAGAAGATATGATTTGTTTGCTTAGTAGCCTTTTTCTTTCTGCGTGAACATTTGTTTGAAGTCGCCGCCCGTAATATGATTTCTTGCCAAAGACATCAAATGGAGCATCTAGGAGATCACGCAAGGTCTGTCAAGAGTCTCGAAACATCTCGTTCACTCATGGGTGCCTCGTCCCGATAATGATATCGATGCATGTAGGAAGATCGATGGCCGAGTATGTTTCTTCACGCACATAGATTCGTCATCGGATCGGCGGGAGCTTGAATCTTGAGTGGGCGATGCGACCGGCGGCAACAAAGTGAAGTGATATCGTAAGGCGCTTCTGCGAGAGCGATCTTCCGATGCATACACGAGTGCATAGATTATGCTTTTCATACAAACTTCTTTCCTGTCCCCCATGTTCGTACACAAATATCGGTTCTTGCATTATTTGCGATTGCATCGACAACAATGCCAAAAGTTTTAGTGGTTGAGCATTCATGTTAGGAATTAGAAAATTCGGTATTGAAGAGTCGGTCACCCCAACTATTATCTAGCATAAGTTAGCTCGTATACTTATCGTTAGTTACTTATTTATGTAGTTATTTAGTTAGTCGATGGCGAAAAATAGTTTAGTGCAACACCGTGGAGGAAGGACGGACTTTACCTTTGTATCCACGATCCGCGGTGATCGGGAGGTCGTTTAGTTTGTAACCTATAAATACCCTCTACCTTGTAAGGTAGAGGTTGGATATTCTTTAGTAACCTAATATTCTACAAGTTTTCTCTTTCTAGAATATCCCACTCTTTCTCTCTAAAACCATCTATGTGCTCATTGTGTTAATGTTGTGATGTGTATGTGAAATCAATAACCAACAATTGGTATCGAGCCATGGTTAGATCATATCTTGCACATCTTTGGATTTCTAGTGGTTTTAGGTAGTTTTGAGTTTGAAAAAGTTTAGTGGTTTTGCATCATTTGGTTGATTTCTTGTGTTAAAGTTTGAATTTTGTTAGTACTTTTATGTTTAGAATTATCACAAGTGTTTAGGTTTTCATTTGGTAGCTTGAATCATCTTGGTTGGGTTGTTTTTGGATTGAAAAGTGATGTTTATATGGTTTTCTTGCTAGCGACTTAGCTCACGGACTACTTTCTTCGTAGCGACTTGCTTTACAAATTTGTAGCGAGTTCTGATTTAGACCTAGCGAGTTAGATCTAGCGATTCTGATTACAAGTAGTGGACTCTCCACTCGGTGGCGACAGTAGTAGCGACTTGGTGCAGAGCGAGTTGCTCTTTAGCGACTTGCATCTTTAGCAACTTGAGTAGCGAATTGTCGCCAAAATTTTGCTAGCGACTTGAGTCTTAGCGAGTTACTACTTAGCGACTTACATCCGGCTAGCGACTTGGAACACTAGCGACTTAGTGGTGTGGCGAATTAAGTGTTGGCGACTTGGTGCGGTATCTTCTAGCGACTTGGGATTATTGCTATTTAGTTGGTAGCGAGTTGGTTCTAAATCCTAGAGACTTGGGAGTAATTCATAATAACACAATGTCACCATCACGGATCCTTTAATCACCAAAGTACTTGCTCTCTATGACACAAAGACAGAATAGTGAAGCAGAATGCTTATCACGAATGCCATACACTTAATGATTCGATATCGATTAATCGAACAACTCAAATAAGTCACTCTTAATGTCTCGCAAATGATGCTAAGAATATGGAATGCACCGGTGGCCGTTTCAACATCTCGATCGACTACTCAAATTACTCTTATCTACAACCATGGATCGAACAAGTTGTGCCATCCTTCGTCGGATTTTCCCACCTTGACAAGAAGCTGTTTTACTTAACTTAGAACGATCGAGGTTTCAAATTACCAAAGAAAAGTTCTCAATCGATGATTCACATCTTCTCTCCAAACCATCATCAATCAATTTCACCACTCATCCGGAAGAATACTCCTCGATTTTGATGATATCATGATTGAAATTCGTTCAAAAACACACGGAATGGAAATTCATGAGTTCGAAACTCATTTATTCAACTTATGAGTAATATGGAAACATACATCAAGGAAGTCGCTAAGGAAAATAACAAGTGAATGAATTAAATGAGTGCCAAGAGTTTCCATGGAGCAATGATGACGTGTCATACTTCATTCAGTTGAACCAAAGTGAAGACACCGATTGCGAGAATCTCGGTTGTAATGGAAAAGGATGAAGAGAACATTGATCTCAAAATCTCGTAGTCGAGAAAAGGTATCAATCAATAAGGTACACGTGTCGATCACACAAGTTCTCATAAAAGGTACATGACTCTTACTCGAACATAACAATGTGGAATCGGTCTTTGTGTTGTCTCGAATCTAATGCAAGTAACATGATTGAAAAAGGGTATATGATGAGCTTTCAAACAAATTTTCAATTCTTGAAAACACCGTATCTCTTTGCAAATTGAAATACAACAAAAGGATGAAATCTTTTATGCAAAAAACCGTGTACTAATCAAGATCTTCCGAATTTAGAGAATTTTTGAAATTAATCGAGTTAAAATCCTGTTCAGGACAAAGATTCGACCATAGGCAATCAAATTACTTCTTTTAGAAGCCCGAAAATATGATCATCATGAGATGAGTGATGCACTAGAATCTAGAAATTGGAACTAGCTCTATGTGTGTCCAACCTTCTAAGAGAAAATGAGCATTTAAGAATTAACCTTGAGAAACAAACTCTAAGTTAGTTAATCAATCTAACCTCTTGATGAAAGATATTGATGACCTCAAAGCACAAATTCGAGATAAGAGCTTAAATATTGTTGCCCTAAAAATGAACTCGGGAAGTATGTTGGAAATAGGATGAACACTAAGTTTGCAAAACCTTCAACTTTGGGAAAGTCAAATGTTCGAATCACTTGAAACAAGCAGTTATTAAACAACCTAATGCCTTTAGGTCTCGAAAGAGCTAAACCATTGAAATCTAAGCTTACATCCCAAGTTGATAATAAGTCTATTTTGTCAAAACCAATCACTTCATTGCCTAGTTCCGATATGATGAATCCCAAACATAGGACTAATGGTCAACACTCACGGATCGAAAATGCAATAAGTTTAACTAGGTCTCATGCAAACATCATCGGATTGTGTCAATCCCTAAGAAATTCTCGATTACAAAAGGACAAATAGTCAAAACAAGGTTGTGCACTCATTTGGTTCAACTAATCGTGGTTTCAAATGGATTCCAACGGCGATTATTTAAGTTCTGACAGACTTAAGCGAACTTACATTCCTAGATCATGCCTCAGTGGATTCCAGGTAAACTTTTCAAGAATGTAGAACCTAATAGGATCCCCATTAATGATACGTCGTATTATCTTGTGATGCATCAAATGTGAGACTAAACATGTCACTAACTCTTCTATGTACAAGTCTACATGTGCTTCGATACAATGTGCTCTCGATCTTTTCGTGTACAATGCTCGACTCAATCGGGAACTTCATGACTTGGTTCCCATCGAAATGAACATAGCTCGTTCGGGGAGCTATAGCGTGCGTAGTTGATGTACTACTTACTTTGACTCTATTCATCTTGAATCGGGACTCGATCTTCCATATCTATGTATAAATCAAGTTTCTTTATAAAAAAAAAAAAAAAAAAAAAAAAATTGAAAGAAAGTGAAAGATATTATTATGAGCTCCAACTCTACCTTGGGAGGTAGAGAGTATTTATAATCTTACATAAATCGCCACACATCGGGTGTGGATCGAGGCATACGGTGGGTAAGACCCGTCCAGTCCTCCACGGTGTTACTTAACTAAATACTACTTAACTTAAAAGAACTACGACTACGAGCTTTCTAACGATTACATATACTTGAGGTGACCGACTCTTTAATACACGGAATTTCTAATTCCTAACAATCTCCCACAATGGAATGGGCTATGGAGGCTCCACTTCTTAGACGTTTCAAGGACCTCCCTATCAGATATGAGAGCACTCTGTTTGAAAGGATGTATGAGGTGAAGAGGACAAGCATGAGGTTCACAACTACATGAGGCACTTGAAGAATCCATTAAGTTCGACAATTATGAAAGCGCTTTAAGATGGACGTCGGGAAAAGAAGCTAGAAAGAAAAGGAGAACAATTGTGATGGAAGCATTGATGAAGAATCGTAGATCCTCCTCCACCCCCACCACCAACGGTATTGAACTTCGAGCTGGTAATCCTCTACAACAACCAACACACCTCCATCACAACCACCATCATCACCGCCAAACCTTCTAATCAATCGGGTCCTACAAAAGAGCAGTACTAAGAAGAAATCTGCTCGACGACGGTTGATTCAAGGTTCATGTCCACATCCACCTCAATTCGATGATCAAATGGTTCACGAAGAGTCTCAAGTCATGGTGACTCGAATCGAGATGAAGATGACGATCGACGAAGCATATTCCTAAGCCATCGAATATTGGTTTGATACTTACATGGTACGGGAATCGCACTAGCACATCCGAGGTAGCACCTTCAAGAGACACAATTCAAAGTCGCATTGTGGAAGATAGACCTCTCTCCGGAACCCATGGACCATCCAGTCGACTCTATGATTCCCGACAACAATTGGGCATCGTTATCACCAATAATTATGAAGTTCCAATGAAGACTCTCTTACGCACTACACCGTGATATGGGAAGTTTTATTAGATGGTTTTATGAGCGGAAGAGTATTTCATCCATAACTCCAAGAGATCTAGAAGGACAAGCTTACGAAATCGTCAAAGTCTTTCATTCGATGCAAATCATCTTCAATATCGATGAAAGAATGCCATAAGATCTTTGAATGACCAAGTCGGTGAAACCGTCGATCGCTTCAATGTCAACAAATCTCTTCCTCTTGGTGGTGAACACAGTCGAGATAACCATTAATTGAATTCTTCTTCAATCACGACTTGGACTATCTGTGTGCTCGCTCTGCTTTGAAAGAAGGCACCTCTATCAATATCAAAGATGAAAGTTTCAACCTACTACGATCGGGGCTTGAGCGGATGGTTCCCGATCAGTTCTGGGCTGTTGAAGAACAAAAATATGATATTGCCGCTTCTTATGGTATTTCTCATTGGTGGTTCAAAAGAAGAAGTTCTACATCGAAAGACATGGTCTTTGATAAAGGCCGCAATGATGTCATATCAAAGCTACGCAAATCTTAAGTGTTGTTAGTGTAGAGATCTTCCTATCTATGGATATGAGTACTTGAAGAAGATTGTCCTTAAAAGAGTCGACTTCAAAGTGTATACTATTGAAGAGAACGACTTCAAACATCTTACGCCAAATGATTTCAAAGATCTTTGTCTCTTAAATCTTCAAGGACACCTTGAGCATTTACTGTCCGTGAGAAAAAGGCCCTCTCTGCATTTGTCACTCTTTGGATCGGGGGCTTAGTCATTCAAAGCAGTTGAGGACTTTCGACAGCATTGAAAGCTACCAAACCGGATCAACCTTACAAGTCCTCAATGGAATGCAATGGGCATGAATTTCATCGAGAATACAAAGTCCTTGACACCCCTAGAGCCGATCATCTTCACCGATGATATGGATCTCGTATGCTTATCGTCTATGTGAACTCTACAAGTTTAGTGATGGTACGCTCAAATTGGTGAAGAAGAACTTGACACGTGAGTGAAAGAAGCCAAACTTGATATGAAATCTTGGGTTAAAACTATTTTTGAATGATGATGGCGTGAAGAGATGTGAACATTTCATTCTTAATCGACGAAGACTCAAGACACGAAGGATCTTCCATGACCTTGAAAGTTTGTTGGTGGAAGGCTTCGATGGTCACTACAAACTTCTTGAGGACCGAATGAAGACTTCTTGGGATCTTGTTTATGGTGTGTTTTTAACTATGTGTAATATGTGGTGTAATAAATATGAACAAGCGTAATACATGTAATAGTGCTAGGATTTGTCTTGTGGTTTCCCTTGTAAAAGGAAACATCTGTGTTGTCCATTTTGATCATATAAAATCGGACACATTTTCTCCTACAAATATTTTACCTCATACATATTTAAATCAATTGAGATCCAAAATCTCAAAGTTTAAGATTTTGATCGGGGAGAAAATGTGATATAAATATGAAAGATGTTAAAAGATAAGATGACCAATTTGTGCAAACTTCTCTCTTATATGTGCTAAACAATTTTGAATCTCGAAGCATATATTAAGGGGAGAACTCTCTTTGCAAATTCAAGTCATCGGTACACAACACTTAAATCTTTGCAAATTCAACTTTAAATGTTTTTAAGGTACCTTGATCATATGGCTTCTAATCCTTTGATGATAAAGGGTTCCTCTAGTATGTGCAAACTCTTTTCAAACCTCGAGGCACATATTGAGGGGCGAATTTATGGAAACCTCATCCTTCCCGAAATGCTATATCTACTTGATTTGATGTAGGAAGTGATGTTGATATCTTTAGAAAATGGTAATCAAAAAGTTAATTCTTTCTCTTGCCTCCGTGCAAAACATTTTCAAATACTTGATGCACATGTTGAGGGAGTTCTCGTTCTAAAATATCAAAAACAATTCGGTACAAAATGCTTTGATAATATATCACAAGTACGAATTGATTTTCAAATAGTTTTCAATTGGTTCCAATGGCGGATGAACAATACCAAATAGACCGACCAACTCTACTTTATATGCGGTGATATAAGGATGATAAGGTTAGGTATGTGTTCCCATGATCCGCGAACCGGAGGGATCTACCGAGGACAATCCACTAGTTAGTGTAGAAGTCCTTGGGTATGATGATAAAAGGAGAAAAATGAGATATGGGAAGAGTGCGGACTAAGGCGAGCTAGTCTTTGGAATAAACCCAACAAGGTTCTAGCTATGAAGTCTCGGTAAGCAGAAGGGGTTGAAGAATTAAAAGAATTGAATGAGAAAGGGTGAAAACAAATAGCCTCCATTTATTCAACCTTAGAGGCGAACCGGGTTCACTTCATATGCTACTCGATGGTAACATCGGTATTGAAGACAAGGCGTCATGGACCCAATGACGCCTTTGCCTTCAACTTTCCAAACCACTCAAGTTCCTCTTAAAGGACTTGTTTCATTCTCACGAGGCAGACATTATCTATCGACTTTCTCTTAGAGATTGTTGATATTGAAGAAGGAGACCTCTCCCTAGTCTCTGCACAGGATCGAAATATGCACAAATTGAGTCTAGAGCCACGAGATCATCAATAAATCTCATTAGGACACTTTCAATGAAGACTCTCATTTCACACAATGTGGAAAGAGATTATATCTAAGTCCCACGCATTATCCTTGTGGTATTGCGGAACATCCGAGTGATGTGTATACATATTCACTATGAAGATGGAAAGCCTTCTAGAGCCAACATCAAACAAGCTCTGGTAGGTGGCATGTGAGATCTATTATATAGATCAACCATGTGACAAGCGAGCAGAAACAATGGGGCGATTCAATCTCTTGAATCAATCTGGTTCGAGTTATGGATTGACGATACCTTTGAAAACCGGTCTTTGTGCTTAAAACTCTTTTCTTTAGCACATCGGCCGTGTACTCATGTTTCAAACCAAAGGTGTTTTTATGATTGATAATTGATTTTCAATAAAACCTTAGTTGTATTGTAAAACAATTTCTATTGAGCAATACATGATTGTTTTCAAATCTCTTTCATCAATCGGTGGACTTAAAATTATTTGTTCACTCACTCCGTGTTGTCTTCTTTGAGATGTTCGGTTTGAGAACAGCTAGAACAATTCTGAAACCCTGTCAAGGAAATTCTTGAATTATACGATCACGAGGCGATTACATGTATTGATTAACGGGGAACAGGTGGTGCGTGTACCTCAATTCAACGAAAGTGATCAAAGACACTTTAAATGCGATTTAATGCTAGCTTGTTGTATGCAGTGCCAAGCGTTTGCGGTGATCGAAATAAAGCGGTCAATCCATAGCCGCATGCTCGCTTAACATTCATCTCAAAAGAAATCATGATTAGTGCATCGATGACTCGATATTTTCACTCCATGCTTACCACACGCTGCCAATATCATGAATCAACTAAAGCTTCCGCTACTACGATGAGAAGATATCATGATCCAAAATGTAAGCATGTCGGTCCTAAAGTCACAACATCACATAATACCAACACCACAAAGGATGTCTCGAGATTGATGATAGGCGATGATCTCAAAAGATGGCTCCTAATTATTATCTCATGGATCATTAATGACCTCCACTTAAAGTACAAATATGTGCAGACATTGAAGTTGCACTACTTATGCACAAAGATTGCGATGTTGAAGTTGTTTTGTCTCTGAGCTCAATAACAAAGTCAAGAATAGAATGCTAGGATTTGAAATGTAAAACATGGGGTGACCTCCACTTGGGAGATTGTTAGGAATTAGAAAATTCCGGTATTGAAGAGTCGGTCACCCCAACTATTATCTAGCATAAGTTAGCTCGTAGACTTATCGTTAGTTACTTATTTATGTAGTTATTTAGTTAGTCGATAGCGAAAAATAGTTTAGTGCAACACCGTGGAGGAAGGATGGGACTTTACCATCTGTATCCACGATCCACAGTGCCGTGGGAGGTCGTTTAGTTTGTAACCTATAAATACCCTCTACCTTGTAAGGTAGAGGTTGGATATTCTTTGGTAATCTAATATTCTACAAGTTTTCTCTCTAGAATATCCCACTCTTTCTCTCTAAAACCATCTATGTGCTCATTGTGTTAATGTTGTGATGTGTATGTGAAATCCAATAACCAACAATTGATTAGAAATAGATGGTCCCTTTCAGGGCACGACTTAGGATTATGGTTCCTCTCCTCCATAACCGTTCTATTGCTAAGGATAGCCATCATGTCGGGGAAGTAACCGTAAATCAAAATCATAACGGTTTCCCGTGAAGTGAGAATGCCTTCCGGCTCATACAATATCCCACCTTGCAATTATTCGTCATTTAGATTGACCTCGGGCATATCGAGCTAGCGATAGCATCCTAGGCACGTCGTCGCTCATAAGACGCCAGTGCCTATTCGAAGATAGAGAGAGATTGCCCGCGTTGCAAAATATGAGAATCGACAAAAGGCGCCTCGGTTCATTGCGATGCGGCAACTCCGCCTCCACCAAAGCAATCGACCATTCTCCATCTCCAGCCAACAAACCCATCGCTTCACATGCAGCCCTGTTAGTCGGATAAACATGGTTGTCTACTGTACGTATCCCATGGAAATATGTGAACCCTTTACGGAGACATAAAAAGCCTTTGATAAAGCAGTCGCGACCTTGGATGGATGTAGGCGGTGCGGTAATAGAAGGCTTGTTAAGGTTACATCTTGGTGACGGTCTTGACCATTCAAAGCGAACTCATAGGGGGCTGTAAGTCGTTAGATGGCGCCCAAGGGTAGAATGGGCGTTAAAGTCTAGCCACTATGTACATGTAGTCTTTTTGTTGCTCGGGTTCTCAACAACATATTCCAACGCCGGATGTTACGAATAGTACATCGCGCATGTTCTCTAGATGGACTGACTAGTATCACGGGTGGTGGATCTCTATAATGAATATCAAAACCAAATATCCGCCAAAGACGCTTGTGCGTCCAATGTATCGTGCATCTAAATAATTTTTATCTCGTCCACCGTAACAGAGTCACTCGCTTGTCGAAGGTGTATCCCCAGCGGATCTTGTAATTTAGCGTAACAATCCGATCATGCCTCCTTAGAAATGTACTTGAATAGGTACTTAATTAACATGTCCATTCACAATACTCCAAGTTGATGTGTGAGTATAACCTTCTGAGAAGCGACATATTATACGGCACCACATAACCATTATCCAGCTGAACATTCTGCCGCACTGTGACACCACCCATAGCCCGCCTACGATAGTGCACATACCTTTTTTTATCTATTGATGTGGCATTACAGTAAGCTTTAGGAAACCATTTCGAACACGCGTCCTCACCTTTCATACAGACAGCCGACATATTCGCTATACCACACAGCCCATGCATCATTAATTCAGTGACGATACGATATCCCTCCGAATCAGATTCCCTGTTAGGTAACTTCGCGGATACGTAACGGTTGATATCCGCATTTGTCTGAACCCACGAATGCTGTTATATCCACAATAACAAATGACAATGTGGTAGGCCTCTTTTCGGAAACTCGAAAGTGTATAGAACTACAAAAAGCAGTTGGGGATTAGCAAAGTATAGACCAATGAATACCGAATGAAATTGGCGAGTATGAGCGAATGCTAACTGCGGCGACCGTCGAAAGGCACGAAATCACGGAGATATGTAATCGGTTGATGTATTTTTTGTTCAAGGAAGCGGTCAACAACGTCAGGCCTGTCGGCGACAGTGACATCCTGAAACTGTTCCATGAAATCCAATATCTCCGGCCACTTAACGTTACACGTAAATGTAATAAATAAAGAAGGGTTCCCATGGACACGACATATAGCCAAAGCATCTAAGTAGTAACTATACATATAGCATGGACCGCCAACAAAGGGCGCAGGTAAGATAGTACGTGTTGAATCAGTCCTAGATAGATCTTTTGAGCATTTAAGAAACATATAGAATACCTGTGTAATCACAAGTAAACTATAGAGAATCTCTAATAAACTTATGCTCACGAGGAATATGAACACAAGAGTTAAAGAAGATAATAACAACTAAACTTTGATCCTTTATGGATCTATATTAATCACTAATAATGTTTTCAAGCACATACATAACTTCATAGCATGAGTTTCTTTTATACTATAAGAAACCCTAATACAATTTGTTTAAAAGCGTGTAAAAGATATGCATTATCTTTTCCTAATATAACTCATGCATATCCTAACTAATTACTAATAATCTGGATACTACTATCCATGAAACACTACTATCGTGCAGGAGCGCACTAATAGTAGAAGCGCATTATCGTGAGAAACAATAATACTAACAATAGGAACCTATCGGAAGAACCGCTCTATACTATTACATTATTGTTAAATAATTCCTAACAATCCTCCCCTAAACTTGAATTTGACTTGGTTAACTTCAAGTTTCTAGATAGATCTTTCACAAAGACGAGTTGAATACTTGAGCATCCGTAGCAATGAGAATAACCCGACAATGAGCGAAACCACCGGTAACAATGATGTCCATAGATCGGCAGAACTCCTATAACAATGACATCCGATCCGGTGACAACAACACCACAGTAGATTGGATAAGCCTTTACCAGTAGCTACTCACTCTTGGGCTAGCTAGTTCTTTGATGGAATCATGACATCACCCTGGTGAACTAATAACCAGTCCAACACTTAGAACGTGAATCAATGGAGTGTTGGAGAACCCTAATGGTTTTTGGCAAACCATCACAGCCATCAATGGATTTGAGGAATCTTTACACAAGCGTTAACTCAGGACTAGCCATGGTATTCCACTGCCTTTACCACAAGCCATGAACTTATGGGCTAGCCAACTCTTCATCAATGAGGACATGGTGAGTTGAGTACCATACAATTTATTGGCAAATTGTCAACCATCCAGCAGTTTGATATCTCTTTACGAGTCATTTGCTCATAGAGTAGCCAATGTGTGGTGTGTGAGACCGGTGTACATTGATAACCCTCTTATTTTTAGTACATCAACAACTATCAACGGATCATAAACATAAAGTTAGTACACAAACAATCATATATATAAAATTTTTTTAACAACTAAAAAATATATACGGACTTAGGAAACAAATAATATATACGAGACTTAAGAAGATGCGGCATTGTTAGCATTGAGTCTATCCTTAATTAAGCTTAACCAATTGTTTGCAATCACCATGTCATTCCCAACGAAAGCGATGGGAGTACCGACTTGCGCTTGACATTTGAGTCATCACATTCACACACAAAGGGTATTGCAAATCGAGAAAGTATAAGCATATATACAGGACCTAGTTTGCACTACATGAACATTAGACAAAGGAATCAATCTCCAATTCCAAATCTTCAATCATCACATCCATTCCATATCCCTTTCCCATCCTGATAAATAGAATCAAACAAGACATAGATATCTCCCAATAGTATGAGACCAGAACCTGTAGCAGTATGAGTCTAAAAATACTCAATCACCTAACCATACAACTTGAACAAATCATGTCTATCGACCATACTTAGAATCTCAGTCAGAAAAGTGAAATGCTTCAATGTCCCATCTCTTCTATAAATAGTATTAACCATACCACCCATAGATGGTGTTAGTTCCCATCTATCTAAAGGTGACCACAAAACTAGTTCCTTATCAGAATCATCAGCATCAGCAACCTTGATGAAGGAACTATCAGGAGCCTATAGATCAAATGCCCTAGAACTCCTTTTCTTAGCTATACTCTTCCATCTTCTTCCAGGAGTGGAAGAAGGAAAAAACACTAGACCTAGTAACATTAGGAGTAGGGATCACTGGTGTACCATCAGGAGAATCAGCAACCTCCATATCAGTGGAAATAACCTGTGAGGTTAGTGGTGGAACAACAGGAATGGGAACATCAGCAGCAGAAGGATTTTGATGTTCATTAGTAGGAATAGGTGTATCTACATCAGTGGGAACTGGTTGTTCAGCTTCAGCAGAAACAGACTTAAGAACATCAGAAGGATTGCTTGGAATTTCTTTAGTAGGAATACTTTGAGTCTCTAAAGTAGGAATAGATGTCTCTTTTGGTGTCTCGAGGGTGTCTCAAGGTGTGTCCACCGGTGTTGATTCCATAGCAAAGTCTTGGGATGAGCAGAAATACCTTCAGTAGAAACTAGAATGTCATCAGTGGCATCAGAAAACTTAAATCTCTTAGTCTCAGGTGCTTCCAAAGTAGATTGAGGTCTTTTCAACCTTGTATAAAGATTGATGCCATCTCTTTCCAATCTTTTGAGAATTTTCTCATATTCTATCTTCAACTGTTCATCTGTTAATTTCTTCACATAGCCCATAGTCCACCAAGTGTTGTAAATGGCAGAACTCTGACACTTCATAAACTTCCTCATATGTTGTCTTTGCTCAGATTGAGTTGGAGGTTTATCCCTCTTAGCCTTATTTCTCCTTTCAGCATCTGCCCTCTTCCTCTGATTCACCAATGCAACCATGCTAGCAGCAAAGTTATCTGAGTTGAAAGCATCCTAAGATAGATTGAGGAAGAGAAGTATTGGTAGTCACTTCTCTCACAATCTGTTGCCAATTACCTTCTTTGAAATGTAGAGAGGCATCATCAAGCTCTTTCTTCCTTTGAGGAGTTACATCAGGAACTTTGCGAGTTTGTCTTTGAAGATCTGCATCCATTTCAGCCTGAACCTTCACTGCCACTTCCCTGTCACTCTGTTCAATTTCATGGAGTCTAAGTAGCCTGGCCTGTTCAGCTTTGAAAGCAGCAGAATCCAATTCCTCTTTTATTATAGGTGCTTTCTCCTTATCCACTTGTGGAGTAGATACAAGTATATTATCATCAGGAGTATCCTTAAGATCAGAGGGAACAGGAACATGAACCTCAGTAGCAGGAGTCTTATCAGCATAAATCTTATCAGAAGGAAGCTGGACTCTATCAGAAGGAACATCATAAGAAGGGACATCAACCTTAGCAGTGCTATCACCAGCAATGGATGCATCAAAAGGATCCATAGAGCTACCAGAAGCAACAAACTGAAACCTCTCAAATGCTGGTACTTCAAAAGTTAGCTTGGTCCTTCTCTTTTGAGTCCTTCTTGTAAAAATCTTAATCTTTGGAGGTATAACAGGCTCAGACACATGAACTTCCTCTGTTGTATTATACACCAAAGTAGCAGAAGCCAAGACATGTAGAGCATCCAGATCAATATCCTCCCTATTTATCTTGCTCATCTTGGAATCGAAACCACAAATCCGATTACCCTTCAAGCAATTGTACAACAGCTCCACCAAGTTGCCTCTTGGTCTCCTGAATCTCAGCCTCAAGATCATCCACCTTCTAAACATATCTGTCAAGTAAACTAGAAATTTTCATTAGGACTTCAAAATCCTCAGCTCCACCAACAGGTTGTCCTGTGGTGAAAGGAGCATCATTGGATCTGGGAGGAGAAACATAATCATCACCACCAAAATTGGTGTCATCCTCAAAGGTGTGTCTAGGTGGACTCAAAGGTGGCTCAGGAGGTTGGTCAACATTCACCTCTGGTTCAACAGGAGTTTGTTCCTGTGTTTTAGAAGCAATGACAGGCTCATCAGGAGCAATAATCCTAGGAGATGGTGGGGCAATGGGTGTAGCAGATGGGGAGTCGGTCATCACGGCAACCGATGCAGCTTGCATCGAGAGCATTGAGGCCCCAATATCATTTGTGTCGATCACGAGGCACCAAGAAGATTAGGGATGGATGGCATAGTGCCACCAGCAGCCTCATCAATGAGCAACATCAGCTGCACCAGCATCTACATTGCCAAAGGGAAACATAGAAGGAAATAAGGGTCTATGCTCTCCAGCAAAATTGGTCCTCATGGTAGCAAATAGTTTGGCAGTCAACTTTCCTATTGCTCTTGGGGTTTGATCTGAGGTCCCAATGCCTAATATTATCTGAAGAAACCTAGGATACATTAAAAATTTATGTTTGGTATCCTTTATGTTTTTAAGCATTTCCTCAAAGATGTACCTCTAAAAGTTATAATCTCTACCTTGGGCCAAACAAATTATAGCAATAGCAATTGAGCTGGAAAACTGATCCCAACCCCCAGACTTAGGACTTATACATTAAAGAAGGGTATGAACCAAAAATCTCCACTTAGGGAAAACTTATTTTTATACCATATAAACTTCCCATCGGTGGTTACCCTAAACCGCCAAACCAAATGAGTATTTCACCCTATCATTCTCAAATACTCCTCCTTCATCATCTAACTGCGGCTGAGTCCTTACTAGAGACTCAGTAATGATACATTCCTGTCCATCAATAATGGCCATAATCTCCTTGGGCATACCCTCAGGAGATCGTTCGAAAGCAGTGGCCCAAAATTGCCTGACCAAAGAGTCATAAACAACAGATGGACAATGAGTTAGGGCATACCTGATTTTGGAGCGCAGAAGGAAATCAACAAAAGGTTCATAAACATCACTTCCTTTAGATCTTTCCAAAAATGAAACTTTATTATGATCCCCTGTGAACGCAAGTGTCGCCATTGCAATGATTCGAGAAGCTTTGAAATGGGTTGGTTGAAAATAAGAGGGAATTGGTTAATTAGGTCGTGAGATAACAGTGATTGGCTATTTAAATAAGTTACTCAAAATAGCCATTCAAATTGGCAAATATCTCGCAAAGTATCTTTGACCAATTTGACTTTAATTTAATCCCGTATTAAATTCCCAATTCTATGAGCCAGCAGCATCCAAAAGTCAATCCGCATGAACCATTTAGTCAAACATCAGGAACCACCTAAAATTTTACCGCAGTTACTAATCCAATGCTACCAGCAGGAACCATCACCCATCAGCAGGAACAATCACATTACCAGCAGGAGTGAAGAAAATTCAACTCTTTTATTATTAACTGCGCATTAATTCTTCTGCTGACTTAACCCTTATTAACTCATACACCAACCGAACAATTACTTCCATTAATTCTAAAGAAGTTAGATTACATCTTGACCTTGACTATAAAAGTAACCCTTTCCTTATAAACCACATGCAACACATACAACCCTAACACTTCAATCGATCATCAAAGAAACATCCATCACAACCACCATAATGAGCAACTCACCCAACTCACCCATTGAGATTTTCTCAGTTCCTCGATGAGTCTACCATCTAATGATGGATGGTTAAATTATTTCCTCTAAGAACACCTATTGATAACGCCACACGCGTCGTTCGGGGTCAAGGAAACTTCCTTTTCTTCGAGCAAGTTTTATAACACCCTAGGCAAAGTGAACCTAATCGTTGTAGTGTAGTAATTAGGTAAGCCACGGGTATTGATATCGCTCTCTGGGGAATAGGAATGCTAGTAAGAAGTTACTACGCTAAGGTTAAGGTTGAGGAAGATTATTTTTGTATTTTTATATTTTATGAAATGGAAAGGTACGAATCTCGGTATTGGATTTGGGGTTTGGTATTTCACCGATTACTCTACTATTATCTAATTATCTAAACTAAGGTTGTGGGAGTCTATGTCTAATTAATGTGTGCTCGTATGATAGTTTAAAGATGTGTTTACTTAGGTTGTACTACTCCTTAATTATCTCCTATTGATGGTTGAATTGTCACGTCCTTATTCTTAGTTGCGCTGTGTGTCTAAAGTTGTAGGGTATGCGTTTCTCCCTAACTCTTTGAACTTACCAAAGGGTCTCGCCTACAAAACCCACTAGGATGATAAACTCTTACTCTAAGGCACTCTTTGGATAATTTAGCCTACAACTACTCGTAATCATATTCTAAGGTTCACAAAGATGAATCAAGCATTAAGTACACAACGAATGACCTATCGCATTACTAGATCATTGATCAACTAAGATAAGAAACAACCAATCAATATTTAATAATTAAGTTTCATACTTCCTAAGCAAACACACAAATAAATTAGCCGGACATGGAGAACATGCAAGCATACACACAAATAATCAAAGACATAATTGAATTAATGAAGTAAATACTTATCTTGATGTAAGATAGGGTTTAAAACCCTAAAATATCGTACAAGACACCTTAGGTTCGGTTTTAGGTTTTCACCCAAAAGACTCTCCCTAAAACCGAAAAATTCGGATTCTATATATAAGATTACATATGCGACGGCGCACCTTATGTTTCGTGGACGCCGTGTCGCCGCCATTAGGGTTTCGCCTTGGCCACGTTAACCTTGCGACGGCGTCACCTTATGTCCGTGACGCCGCCCTCTTCGCTTTTCGACGCCGTCTGATTGCATCTAGGCCGCCCGAGTAGCGACGGCCTACTCTTTTACAACCGGACGCCGCCACTTGAAAATAAGAGTTTTGGGTTCCGTCCGTCACAAAAATCCTCGGACGGCGTCGCATTAACACCGACGCCGCCGCCTTCTATTTTCAAGCAGACTTTGAGTGTCTCGATTTTGACTTTGGCCATTTTCTTCATATATTCGCGCCTTTTCGTCCAAATAAGTGCCATTCCAGATTTTGCCTTCAAGAGACCTAAAAGTGAAAAGGAACGATATTAAGCAATAACGGATACAAAGTGATCAAATAAGGACTTAAACGACCCTCAAAATGGTACCTTTTAAAACCTTATCAAATATCCCTACACTTGTTATTTGCTTGTCCTCAAGCAAATGTGCTTTTAGCCAATTAATTTATAAGTTAGGGGTCATGAAGCATTAATTCAAAATGGTCCACAACACATATAAGCCCCAAAAAGTCATAACAAGCACGGAATTACATACTAGCACCTCACATGGGGTGTTTGGATACTCACATCTCTCGGTGTATATATGAAATATAACAAATAGGAAATGGAAGATAAACACTCATTAACCGGTCCTAGTACATAGATTACCATAGGCTTGAGAATAGATCAAACCTCCATCGCTTTGGCGTAAGCACCTAGGAAAGACTATCAAAGAGGTCTTTTAAAGGGTTGTAATGTTAGGCTTACGGTAGGGAAACAAGGGTTTGGTGGGATAGGCTATTTAGTGGTGGCAAGTCAAAATCTCTATGTTAAATGCATATGAAGAATGGCGTTGCTAAGCCAAGACTCGACACTCTAAAACTCTAGGTAACGGAAATAAACAAACATAACTTTAAAGGATAGATGTAGGATGGTAGCCCGTATATATTTATTTTATTTATATTTTTTTTTTATTTTTATATATATATATACTTTTACTCTATTTTTTTCATCTACTCTATGATAACATCAAAATAATAGGATTTATAGGCATATCCCTACACTTGAGTTTTTATTACTCTAACACTAATTTGACCCGAATTGAAAAGATCAAAACACTTGGGGTACATTATTATGCAAACAAAGGGAATTTGAATTTAACGCTCCTTCCGTCATTTCATAAACTTTAACTTTTCCCATGAATCCCAATCGTCCCAAAATCAGTATACAAAGGATATGACTCGACTTAGCAACTTATGCAAGCAACTAGATAATTGAACTAAGGGTTTAGGGTGATAACAAACATTTGCACTAAAAGTGAGTGCATAAGGGTAGGCTAAGGCGATTTGGGTGTATATTTGGGGTGGGGTGTAAACAATGCTTTCATTGATATTCGGAAAACCGAAACATCACGAGAACCGCGAAAAGGATAGGCTCGAGGGTTAACTAGGGTATCGTGTACTAAAGATGAGTACAACGCAAAGGGTGTGGGGAATTACTCAACCGATATGGAAGAAGTAATTATATTACAGGTATCAAACAAGGGTTATCCTAATGCCTCTTATCATTTAGTTATTCCTAACTACACAAGTGTAGTCTCACTTGCGATCTCGGAATGCATCACAAAACAAGTTCTAGAATCTAATATACTACCGGTTCACACTCTAAGCATTGAAGATGAATGCTTTTAATTCCTACTAATCTAAGGGCGATCCTCACATTTTGGTGGAATTTGGGTGGTAAAGGGTTTTTTGTGCTAGTCATGCAACTTCCTATCCATGAGACGCTTTTGTTAAGACTAATGGCCCACTCCTATATGTCATGAAAATTTTAAATTTGGTGCCAAAATTACCCTAACCGACATTTTCTCATGGTTTATTACACAATCACAATTGGACAAAGCAAATAGTCAAGGATAAGCATAGTTTCAAAGTTCCCATTTTATTTTCCTCCCTACACTTAAACCGAACATTGTCCCCAATGTTCCCGAAAGTATCAAAGTTATGATAAAAGAAGGTAATTAAAACGAAAGAAACTAGTACTCCTCGATTAGCTCGGTAGGATCCGTAAAGTGGTGGTTAAACTTTTCAAGAAGAATTATTGCGTGAAAAGCTCCTTCCAATCTTATGTAACTTCTTCTTGACAAACTAAACCCGCACACTTGAAGAAAACAAACGAAACCTTCGTAAAATCGGCGGTAATAATATATATAAGACTCGATTTAAACTAGGATATAATGCTTGTGGAATGGATGTTTACGAATTTCTAAGAAAATTAAGACCGAAAATTCCAAAATTTATAAGTAGCTCGAAAAACGAGAAAAAGTAACTGATGTTTTACTCCTTCCCGACGCTATCAGTTGCAATCTCGACGCCACAGTTATCCCGACAAAACCGGTCTCGATTTTCTCGAAAAATTCGGAAAATTTACATCTTTAGAATCGGAAAAATTTCGCAAAACATCCATTATGACTCGATACAAGCATTTGACTCGAACAAACAAACATAAATATCTTTTAGTTAATTGTTATTCTCATGTTTACGCTTTTGAAAACGTGTGTAATCCTCCCTACACTTATCCCTTATGTAAAATACCTTTATATGCAATTAAGACGAGGTTAAAAACAAAATAAAGCATTTTACAAATTTAAACATGAGGATAAACAATTAATAAAAGATATATGACACTAACAAGCAAACAATTAAGCATGGGTTGCCTCCCACGAAGCGCTTTTCTTTATTAAAGAGTCTTGTAGCTAGACTCATAGTCGTGCTCCTACGCTTTCCTCACCACCGCCTCTTGACGGTTTCTAATAGGGGATTCCATGTTGTAGAAGTGCCCTATAATGCACTTCTCTAAGAGTTCATCCTCTCCCCAATCGGTCCTATATTCCGGTCCTAGGCTCAAGCAATCCTTATAGAATCCGAAAATCTTAGCCATAACATAATCAACACCTTTTTCCCTGTCCTCATCATTCCTATAATAGACCGATAGTTTAAGTTCCTTTTCATCATTAGAGAGTGATGAAAACTTCTCAATCTTAAACGGCATTTGGTAAGCTATGTCATCGATCTCATTCTTGAATCGCACTATTCCTAACGAGGGATTATAGGTCATCCCGGTGCTTTCTATGAAAGGTTTTCCTAGAATAACATGGGATAAGCTAGGGTCTATGGCCGTGCTAATATCATCCACAATTATGAAGTCCGTAGGAAACGTGAAACTACCTACATAAACGGGCAATCCCTTAATTCTTCCGAGAAAATTGCAACTAACATTAGGATCATTGGGGTCTTGCCTAGTTGGAATAGGCTTCTTCAATATCCAATTGTAGTAGGTGCTAGTCATTATGTTGATTGGGGACTTGCGATCAATGTAGGCTTTTGCCACAAAAAGGTGTCCTATGAAACATGGTATGTTAAGATTCCAAGGGTTCCCAAACTTGATTCGAGGACTTTTCCTAACATACATGTGACGGAGGTCACGCACTAAGTGAGGGTGGCGAGATAGTTCTTCTTCCGTAGGAAATTTGTTGAAATAGTCAATGTCTACTTCATCTACTCCCTCGGTGTTTCATCATCCACAAGTGTATAGTCCTCTTCGTCATTTGTTTCATTAGGTTCAACTAAGGCGATGGTATTGACGAATTGGACATGCTTAGTTAGCTTGCTTGATCCTTAATCTCTATACCAAGGCTCGGAGTTGAGATAGCACTAACCTTCTTATCACTATTAGTTATGGCTTTCAAAAGGTTGTCTATTTTCCTATCCATCTCGGCTTGTTGATGGTTAAAGCGGTCCGAGAGCTTAGCCATTTGGGTTTCTTGGGATGCAACTAGGTTTTGCAACATCCCTTCGACGCTTTGTTGGTTAGGACCGTTAGGGGGGCCATGAGAAATCATTGAGGTGAATTCTTTGGTTTGTCCCAGAGAAGTCGGGCTTGCCTTTCCATGCCTCTCGGTTTCATTGAAATTCCTAGGTCCGGTATTGTAGGAATCTTCCTCCCGCTCCATTAATACGTGAGGATGCGTAGTCAACGGAAGCATGTTCGGGATCGAGTGCTAGTGCGCGTGTTATGAGGATCACAAACGGCTCACACGAGGAAGAAGCTTTGTTCACATGGTGTGAAGATTTAGGATTTTCAGAGCTCATGAGGAATCTAACTTGATCTTCAAGTTCGATCATCCCACGGTCGGAAGGAGGCAAGGAGATTGCCTTAACGGTTTTGGGCACTCACGGGGTCATCCCAACTTTCGTTGTCATAGAGGCGAGGTCCTCTATTATACCCCATGATTCTTCCGCGGTGAGATCACTAAGTTTTCCACCGCCGCTTGGTCAATGGATCGCTTAGTGGGAAGTTGACATGATCATAAAAGATTTGGACTTGGAGCCAAAGATCAATGCCGTGATGAGGACTTTATGAAGTAAGTCCTTGAATCGAGTCCATGCTTCAGAGAGATTCACCTTGACGTTGTTGGAACATCAAGATGTCATTCCTAAGCTTAGTGGTTCTCCCGTGGGAAAAATTGAGCAAGGAAGCGAGAGGTAAGATCATCCCAACTTGAGATGGAGCCGGGGAAGTCGCCAAGCCAATTACTAGCTTGGTCCCGTAGAGAGAATTGGAAGAGACGCAGCGCGTGGTCTCCCGAGTAGTAGCATCAAGGTCGATGGAATCGACAATTTTGAGGAAATCCTCGATGTCGATTTGGATCTTCGAACGAAGTCCATGGAATGCACATCCGCTTTGCACCAACCGGATGGTGTCGGATCGCAGGCCGTAGTTTGGGCTTGGTCGGGAAGCTCAATGGTGTTCCTATAGCCTAGGTGGCTTGGTCTCGAGTATTCACCAAGAGTACGGGCTCTTGGCGGGTCATTTGGTGGTGGGTTGATGAGTGGTGGTTGGTTATCACCTTCCATGATGAAAAGTGATAAGATTACGAACAAAGGTCACGAAGAAGGGGGATAGACTAAGAGAAAGCTAAAATGAGAAAAATTTACTTGATAGGAATCAAGCAAAGAACCTAAACGAGGTGGACTACTAACTAGCTATTCTATTCCCGCAGCCGCGCCAAAACTTGATAACGCCACACGCGCTGTTCGGGGTCAAGGAAACTTCCTTTTCTTCGAGCAAGTTTTATAACACCCCAGGCAAAGGAACCTAATCGTTGTAGTGTAGTAATTAGGGTAAGCCACGGTATTGATATCGCTCTCTGGGAATAGGAATGCTAGTAAGAAGTTACTACGCTAAGGTTAAGGTTGAGGAAGATTATTTTTGTATTTTTATATTTTATGAAATGGAAAGGTACGAATCTCGGTATTGGATTTGGGGGTTTGGTATTTCACCGATTACTCTACTATTATCTAATTATCTAAACTAAGGTTGTGGGAGTCTATGTCTAATTAATGTGTGCTCGTATGATAGTTTAAAGATGTGTTTACTTAGGTTGTACTACTCCTTAATTATCTCCTATTGATGGTTGAATTGTCACGCCCTTATTCTTAGTTGCGTTGTGTGTCTAAAGTTGTAGGGTATGCTTTCTCCCTAACTCTTTGAACTTACCAAAGGGTCTCGCCTACAAAACCCACTAGGGATGATAAACTCTTACTCTAAGGCACTCTTTGGATAATTTAGCCTACAACTACTCGTAATCATATTCTAAGGTTCACAAAGATGAATCAAGCATTAAGTACACAACGAATGACCTATCGCATTACTAGATCATTGATCAACTAAGATAAGAAACAACCAATCAATATTTAATAATTAAGTTTCATACTTCCTAAGCAAACACACAAATAAATTAGCCGACATGGAGAACATGCAAGCATACACACAAATAATCAAAGACATAATTGAATTAATGAAGTAAATACTTATCTTGATGTAAGATAGGTTTAAAACCCTAAAATACTGTACAAGACACCTTAGGTTCGGTTTTAGGTTTTCACCCAAAAGACTCTCCTAAAACCGAAAAATTCGGATTCTATATATAAGATTACATATGCGACGGCGCACCTTATGTTTCGTGACGCCGCCGTGTCGCCGCCATTAGGGTTTCGCCTTGGCCACGTTAACCTTGCGACGGCGCACCTTATGTCCGTGACGCCGTCCTCTTCGCCTTCGACGCCGTCTCGATTGCATCTAGGCCGCCCGAGTAGCGACGGCCTACTCTTTTACAACCGGACGCCGCACTTGAAAATAAGAGTTTTGGGTTCTCGTCCCGTCACAAAATCCTGACGGCGCCGCATTAACACCGACGCCGCCGCCTTCTATTTTCAAGCAGCTTTGAGTGTCTCGATTTTGACTTTGGCCATTTTCTTCATATATTCGCCTTTTCGTCCAAATAAGTGCCATTCCAAGATTTTGCCTTCAAGAGACCTAAAAGTGAAAAGGAACGATATTAAGCAATAACGGATACAAAAGTGATCAAATAAGGACTTAAACGACCCTCAAAATGGTACCTTTAAAACCTTATCATGTGGCCACAATGGTCTGCTTCTTGTATTTCCAGGAGATTAATCTCCTACCCAGAAACTGAAAACCCCAATAGTAGATTTTCTATCAAAATTGGCACCAGCATAGTCACTATCATTGTAAGCTTCCAATACAAATGAAGAATCTCTAGGATACCAAAGACCCAATTTAAGATGGACTTTGAGATATTTGAAGATTTTCTTGACTGCATTCAAGTGGAAAGTCAATGGAGTAACCTGATGCCTAGAACAAGCACTCACTACAAACATAATATCAGGCCTTGAAGCTGTCAAATACATGAGTGAACCTATCATTGATCTGTAAAGATGGACATTGAAAACATCATCTGGTTCATTATTTGAATTAGGTTTTGGAGCTTCATAAGGAGTAGTTGCAGTACTAACATTTTCCAAATCAAACTTCCTGAGGATGTCTTGCACATACTTTTCTTGACTGATGAAAATCCCATCTGACTTTTGCTTAACCTGGAGGCCCAAGAAGAATGTAAGCTCCCCCATTGCACTCATTTCAAACTCACTTTTCATCAACTCCTCAATTCTCTGCACCAAGCCTCCTTAGTGGATCCAAAAATAATATCATCCACATATACTTGGACCAAGATGATATCCCTGGAGTTCTTCTTGATAAAAAGTGTCTTATCAATAGCACCTCTCTTATAAAGTGCTTTAACCACCTTGTATACCATGCTCTTGGTGCTTGATGAAGCCCATAAAGTGCTTTAACCACCTTGTAAACCAGATCTGGATTGTGTGGGTCCATAAAGCCTTTGGGTTGAGTCACATACACCTCATTTTCAATTTCACCATATAGGAAGGCACTTTTAACATCCATCTGATAAACCATGAAGCCCATATAGGAAGCAAAATCTAAGAAGAGTCTAATAGCCTCAACTCTTGCTACTGGAGCAAAGACTTCATCATAATCAATTCCTCTTCTTTCACGTGACCTTGAGCTACCAATCTAGCCTTATTTCTTACCACAATCCACCTTGCATCTCTTTTACATTTCAAAATCCACTTTGTCCCAATTGCATACTTCCCATCGTGCAATGGAACAAGCTTCTAGACATTTTAATTTAAGAACTTGCATTTCTTCCCGCATATTAGCAACCCGATCCGATTACGCAGGGGCACATGCTACCGGTAGGTTCAACGTGTGAGAGGAAACAAGCAAATGACAATGATGATAGTTTGTATGATTGTTCCTTTGTTGATCCCGAATATAAGCGAAAATGCGGTTTACCAAATTTAGTTTTCTTCACCTTACTTCTTGTTTGAGCAGGATGAAGTAGGATCACCAAGAATAAGAGATTGTGGATGCACAGTGTTAATCCTTTTAGTAGCATGAGGACTAACATCAACTGAGGTTGGGAGGTTATTGATAGTAGAGCCAAAATCATCATCATATGAAGAAGAATAAAAAATGCCTGTTCTTGACTGATGAGGAATACCTTCCAACTCAGAGCTTGAAAATTGGGAATTGGCTAGATCAGATGGACTTGGAAATCGAGTGGAGAATCATTAAAACCCAGAGAATCAACATATGGAGTAGTTGAGGGAACCGCAGGAACATCATCACTACCTGGAGGAACGGGAACACTACCAGCAGAATTGATATCAGTAGAAACTGAACCACTACCAGCAGAATTGACATTGCCAGCAGCATCCTGACCAGCAGAAACATAAGCATTATCAGCAGCTTCAAGGTTTCTGCGGGCTTCAATAGTTGCCTGCCTGAAGAGTTTCTCTGTGTCTTTGGAGAATTCAAAACCAAACATTTCAGCATCATCCTTAGATGCATGCACTTGGTGTTGACGCTTCACAAGTTCTTCTGCATACCCTAAATCACTTTGAGTTACACTAGAAGAATCCTTATGCTCAGTACCTGAAAAGTGGTTAGTAGGAAAAGAAGGAACAACAATAAGTTGTTCATCACAATCTAAGTCTGAATCATCATCTGAGGAACCTGCAAAGTTAGTTTGTGAAACTTGTGGACCTGCAGAATGATTAGATTTGAAACGAGTATAACCTGAATGATCAGTTAAATAGTCAAGATCAAAGTACCATTCATGACCGACTCCACGAACATTAGGTTTATCCTTCAAAATCTCGATTGATGTTTCTTCTATCCTTTTGGCGAGATATGTTGTACACCACAGAAGCCTTACTATGAGCGTAATAACCCACTATATATCCTCATCGACTTTTCCTTCAAATTTTTCCAAATGATCACGGTGTTCAAGATAGTCACATAACAACCAAAAGGCTTAAAGTAACTAATGGTAGGAATCATCCCGCATGTAAGTTCATAAGGTGTCTTATTTGAGGACTAGTTATCAAAACCACATTCAAAACATAACAGTAAGGCTTGGCCCTTGATCCCGAACACGGTAGGTAACTTAGAGTCGACAAGCATAGATCTTCTTTGCTTCAATAAGGGTTCTGTTCTTCCTTTCAGCAACTCCATTTTCTTAAGGAGTCCTGGCAATGTTGCAGTCCCTTTTTATCCCCTTAGACCCATAGAGTTCTATCAATTTAGCATTTTTGAATTTTGTCCCATTGTCACACCTATGGCTTTAACCTTTTTATTCAGCTGGTTTTCTATCAGGGCAATAAAGATTTGAAGAACCTGAAATGTTTCATCCTTTGTCGCCAAAACGAATACCCAGCAAAACCTGTTGTAGTCATCAGTAACCACCAGACAATAATACTTGTGATCAATGCTTCTGATAGATGTAGGACCAAAGAGGTCCATGTGAAGAAGTCAGAAGGTTCGATATTGTCTTGACCGCAGAATGGACTTGTAAGAAGCGTTGTGTTGCTTTCCTTGTTGCGCCACACACTTATGCTCATTAGTGAAGACTTTGAAGGAAGTCCATGGACCAAACCATGTTTTGCCGACTTGTTGATAGTTTTGAAGTTTACATGAGCCATCCTTCTATGCCATTTGTTAGATTCATCCAAGGATGCTTTTGCCACCAAACAAGCCATATCTCCTTCAAGTGGACATCATTAATATTGAATGTATACAAATTATGTCTCCTTGGAACCTTCAAAGACTACTTGATGTCATCGGTATCCGAAAGTCTTTAGAAAGCAAAAGACATTCATTATCAGTGAATAGAACACTGTTCTTCTTGTCACAGATTTGTGACACAGAAAATAGATTGAAGTTTCTGAGTTCTTTCACATAATACACATTTTCAAAGTCCAGCTTGGAGGTCCTAATGGTTCCTTTCCCAGTTATCTTGCCATCTCCTCCTCCAAAAGTAACAGTGCCTCCATGTAGAGAAACAAAATCATGCAGTCTTTCTCTGTTCCCTGTCATACTCCTAGAACACCCACTATCAACAATACCTAAATCTTTATTCTTATGAGGATCATCCTACAAGTTAGAAAAATATACAACAACATTAGTATTCATGGAGACCCAAGTCATGACTGACTTGGGCCTGCCTTGTGGATCATAGATGAAAAACTATAGATTGATGAGATCCACCATTGTTCTTGGATTCCTTCCCTAAGTGTGGTTTGCATTGTCTCCAAGAGCAACCTGCTGAGGGCTTAACAGCAGTATCCCATCTGCCCCTTTATAGAATGGGTCATTATAAACAGGCCTATATCTATTTTGAAAATAAGTGCTTGTAGGTTTGATTAATGGCCTATGAACATTTCTTCTCCAATATGGTGGAAAGGGTCTATCAGCAGAAACTGCTTACCAATAGAATCGGTTTACCGGCATCAACCGGCTTACCGGCGAAAGAATCGGGTTACCGCAGAACCGGTCTACCAAGAGGATTGGGTATGCCGGTCCTCACATGTTTTCCAAGAGGGAACAAATGGAGGAATATTATTCGCATCATTCCATATTGGTATGGGCTTATGTTGGTCAGTACACACACCCATTTGTTTCTCATAATAATCACGGTCTTTAATAAGATGAAATGTACTACCACAAACAAAATAGATTTCTTCTTAAATGATTTGTTCATAACATGAGATGTCTTATTACAAACAAATTTATTAAAATCACAACCAAAATCGAATTGTTTTTAACTAATTAAAAGAACAAGAAATGTTTTAAAAGAAGTCATCTTTGAAGTAGATTCATCGTGAGAACTCTTGGGGTAGGTCAATGGTCTTGGGTGATGCGGACTTGTCACTTGAATCACAACCTGCAAAGTTATTGGAATGGGTCTCGAGGTCTTATCACTAAAAGCACAAGAGATAAAGTTATTAGTTTCACTACCGGTTTCGAGATAAGTCATTAGACTTTTGGCCATAGGTCATATGTGATTCATCAAAGTCTCGTATGCGGGAGGATGGCCTAACAATTCCATTAATTGATGAAGAAACCGAATTAATTTCTCCTTCTTTAAGATACTTAATGTGTTTTCGATAAAGGTCTTCCTTAGCATCGAGACACGGTTAAAGGTACTATAATCATCGTGGTCATAAACTTCATTTGGACCTATATAGTCCTTGAAACCCAATCCGATCTTAGTTTTTACGCACATAGAATTGTTCCATAACTTATATAGATGCTTAGATTGTTCTTGCCACTTTTTATGTCTAGCCACCTCATTTTCTAACTTAGCTTTTAGATCCTCTTTTCTAGGTCTACTTTTACATTTTCATTCTCGAGAAATTTTAACAAGTTAGAGGTGTTTTCTAACTCTCTTTCTAGCACCCTAATTTTCTTCATAGTCCAATTGATTTTGTTGGTACCAAACCTTTTGTTTTTCCAAAGTTTTAACAGTATTTTTATAGGCTTGTACCTGAATATAGTATTCTTTAAATTGGCCTTCAATGTCATCAAATTCCTTTTTAAGGGCATCATATTTATCATTGCAACAAAATATACAAGCATTTACCTGAGATGAGATACCCATCAGGCCAAATTCCAAAGCAGCATCTCCAGTCTCAGCAAGCAATCCAATCTGATGAGAAACACCTTCCTTATCATCGCCTCATGAGCAATCAATCAAGCATTGAATCCACGTGGCTGTGGCTTTAGGTTCCTCATGTTCCTTGAGCTTGAATGCATAGTATCTTTTCTTGTCACTTCCTTCTTTTCTCGGGCATTCCCTGGCAAAGTGACCCAGTTGATTGCATTCATAACATCTGACCTTCTTCTTGTCAAACTTGGTTGCATCCCTTCCCTGGAAATTGATCTTCCTGCCAGACTTCTTCTCAAACCTGTTGACTTTTACAGAAAGCATATCCATCTGCCACTTTATGTCCAGCTCCTCCAAGTCCCACTTATCCACCTGATCAAAATCCTCATAGGCTAGCTGCTGTTGAGGTTCACTGTCAGCAAAAAATGAATAAAGTACATCTTCCATCACATTACTAGACTTTGAGTGATTTCTAGGTCCAGAAGAGGTGAATTTGGTTGCTGCTGATGATGATGTGGGGCTATCAGCATAGGACATCTTGGTATTAGCACTAGTAGTACTAACAAATGCCAATTTGTTGGAGTGAGAGAATAGCTTGAGTTACCCTTGATATCAATTTTAAGAGTCCCGAGCTTATTGTACAAGTCATCAAAGCTTATATTCAAGGCCACCTTTGCCTTGAGAGTGAGGTAAACCTACCTCAAGGAAGAAGGTAGAGCCCTTAGGAACTTGGTGTTGCAGTCTTCATTGTCTTGTTGTGACTGCATCTGATTAAGTTGGCTCAAGATCTTCTGAAACTGATCATACCCCTTGTGTATACCTTCTTCTTCAGTGATCTTGAACTCCTGGAAGTCCTGCTTCAACATAGTCTTTCTCATCTTCTTGGATTCGTCATTACCTCCAAACCTTGCCTTGATGGCCAGCCATATTTCATTTGCATCATCAAGGTGATGAAAATCACCCATATGGTCATCTGGAAGTGCCTGGAGCAAGATTTCCCAAGCCTTGGTTTCCCTCTGGACTGCAATCTGTTCATCACCAAACATAGGGGAAGAATTATTATATTGCCTTGAGTATCTTTTCCCGTCTTCTTTCTACTATTGCCTTCGTAACAACATTCCAAAGATGGTAATCACCATTGGTGATCCGCTTTTCATCTTCATTGCCCGATCTCATATTCGTCCTTCTTGAGATAAGGAAACTTAGCATTATTGTTTGACATGGTGGTAGTAACAACATGTTGAATTGCTTGTGTCTTAGTGCTGCTCTCAGGGGTTTCCATATCATCTCCATTTTGTGACATTGTTAGAGAGTTTTAGGGGTGTTTTTTAAGAGAAAAGTGATCTTCTTTGAGATATTCTCACCAGGCTCTGATACCACTTGTTGAATCAGTCGTAAATAGATCTTTTGAGCTTTTAAGAAACAGATAAAATACCTGTGTAATCACAAGTAAACTATAGAGAATCTCTAATAAATTTATGCTCACGCGGAATATGAACACAAGAGTTAAAGAAGATAATAACAACTAAACTTTGATCCTCTATGGATCTATATTAATTCACTAATAATGTTTTCAAGCACGTACATAACTCATAACCGCAGGTTTCTTTTATACTATAAGAAACCCTAATAAAGTTGTTTACAAAGCGTGTAAAAGATATGCATTATCTCTTCCTAATATAACTCATGCATATCCTAACTAATTACTAATATACGGATACTACTATCCGCAGAAACACTACAATCAGCCGGAACTGCACTAACAGCAGAAACTACACTATCAGCAGAAACAATAATACTAACAGCAGGAACCTATCAGAAGGAACCGCTATACTATTACACTATTTTAAATAATTCCTAACAAAGACGCATACCCAATTCTAAATCGCTTTCGTCGCCACGCGCGATCGCATCATACAACCCAACAAGGTAGTCGTTCCTGATATCATCTTGGTGCTTGCGAATGAAATCCAATCGGTATGCCTCAACACTACAGTAAGCCATAACCACATATTGTTGAAACAACCTCCCTCCTCTGCTCAGTAAAGTGTACTCCTGAAATAGGTCGTAGAGTTGGTATGCGTAGTACATCTTCATAGACAGTTTCTTGTCCTCATCGATAGACTGACTCCTAACGTCCCACAACCTGAGACCAACATGGAAGCCATCCTCTCCGTTTATAAATAACAACGGAAACTGCAAGGACATGTAAGATGGGTGTAACTTGCTCACCCTCTCTGGATCGCCATCACGCCTGTGGATAACGACGTCGAACTCCGTCCCAGTATCCGGACCACCTTCGTATACAATGGCCCCTATCGAATCCTCAGTAGGGAGCTCATGTTGCTTGGAACCCGCGACTGCAAATAGTCGGATCTTAAATTCTGGGATATTCCCAGCAGCAATCCAGTCCCTCGCCGTTCTAAAGATTCGAACCAACTCATTGTGCTCATCCAGCAAATGAATCAAACCTTGTACGATCTGCGGATTCAATGTTCTCCCACCCGCGTCAAAATGTTGCAGCCTGTTTTCGACCTCGTTTTTAGTATCAGAAATATACAATTGCAAGAACCGTAGATCACTACCGTCAGCCGGACAAAGACCTCCAATCCAATGATAAATCTGGCCCGAGACTTTAAACACGTACAACCCTCGACCTCTATTAACAGATTCATCAACCTCCGCTCCCAAAGAAGTCATTGCAAATATCGAGTTATAGGCTCTTATGCTATCCATGAAATGAGGAAACATAAAGAGCTGCTTGAGATAAAGCGGGTAATCAGGCTGCCTATGCAAAACAACCCTGCCGCCCATGAAACACCGATGATACTGTAAAACGAACCCCACCTCGTTTAGACGCTCAACCAAAAAGCGCTTTGCAATGGCGGAAACCCCACATAGCCGCCTAAAGAAACATATGTAGTCGGTGGCGCTGAAACGTAGAAATAAGAGTGCGCTAAAGTGACGCCACACGCAATCCACGATGACGTAGCATATTAAAATAACACATACCTCCAACGCCCGAGCAGAATAGATGAGTCTCGCCGAGTCCGGCTACGGCTATCGTGGAGTAACACACCTACCTACAGCAAACACAAACGGCAAGGCAACAAAATCAACAACCGAAATCTGCCAGTGTACCATCAAAATACAAATAGCGAAGTGCACAACAATGAAATAATACAAATACAACAGATGGAAAACGTACGTGGACGCCTACGCGTTGCAGGCAACGCAACAGCAGCCGGTGCAACGGAAACACGAGGTAATAAAAACGTTATGAGAATCAGCAAAAAAACATAAACAGGCATAACACTTACACCTGTATGCGGTGGAGACGGGCGCGGCGCTGGCCAACCGTCTCCGATTAAGATAGATGGTCTCATCAATCGCAAACACGAAACGGAAAATAAGATATTAGAGAACAATGAGGTACACAAAACGTAACCATGAACTACACATACACAAAAATGGCAACACTTACCTAAGGGCGTAATAGCTTGGCCTAACGCTAGTCCTCGGATCGGCGTGACTGAGACACAAAGAAAAGCTAATAACTTAGCAAGTTCACCACGAACACAGAATAGGCAGACACTAATATTAATCAGAAAAGAAAATAAGAGCAAAGAAGGCAGTGTACACATATAACAACTGACCATCATTCGTATTAGAAACTATGCAATGACCATTCGACGATCCAGTTCCAGCTACAGTAATAACAATAAAAAGCCAATGAATACGATAAAAAGCAACGAAAATTACATGTAAAAACAGAAAAACACATAGAATGTAAGACAAACACTAATCCGAAGGAGGCCAAAACGTATCATTAATACTCTGACCACCCAGCGAGGATGCGAAAACAGAAGCATTCACAGTATCTGAAGCTGAGAATAACAAATCCAAAATAGATATAACAAACATAAACACGCGACGAAAATTTTAATACCAAAAACAATAGCAACCTACCATGATAGGACACCGGCAACACATCATCGATTTTCCTCTTCCCCTCACCAACATACTCCACAGACCTCGGAACCCGCCGGTATGACGCAGGAGCAGAACCACAATAAGAATCAGGTTCGTTGAGCGTTATCCCGCCCGACACTCTAACACCCCGTATCAGTGACACCGTATAGAGTTCGATCAGGAACCAAAAACCCATCCATATCCACAAAAGGCCCAAAGCCATCTCCCCTAACGACCATGTCACCCGACACGAGATCCGTCAGAACAAAACACCAACACCAGCACCGAAATCCTCTAACGCGAGTAGTGAACCGCCATCATCGATAGCGATCACCAAGAATACATACATCATCCTCGAAACCCATGCCCACAACTATTCCTACGCGACGCCTTTACTTATAGTTCTCATCTCCTATGACATGACCTAGAATAATAAAACACCGATTTCCTAATAGTCTCACACCAACGAAGCAATAAGAAAACATAGCAACCAACAAAAACACAAAACTAACAAAACACATATCACATATACGACAACAAACACCTAAGAAAAGGAGCAATTACCTAACGTGAAGCAAGATACAACGGAGAAGAGATACGAACCGGCGATTGTTGCTAGTGGTGACAGAGAAATGGCGCAGTAGCAATGGCGAAGACACGTATATGAAAAGAAACTGTAAAGGGGTCAAGAAGATACATGGATATAGCAATTGGGTTGGAAAAAATCGGAGTTCCCTAAACGACATAAATGGTCGTCAAGCTTTCACATCATATATATATATATATATATATATATATATATATATATATATATATATATATATATATATATATATATATATATATATATATATATATATATATATATATATATATAAAAATATGGTCTATTGAAATTTGAAAAAAAAAAACTACCAAGTGCAGCTCCTTCCCATTCTCATGCATCTCACTAATAGAGGATAATTTCTCATATCAATCTAATGGTCCTAAAGCTATTTTGAAATTAATTTAGGGGATGAAGCAAATTCTCATGGCCAAGTCATGTACAGCCATTCAAATTATCGATAGCTCGTTTGGTGCGGTCTCCACAGATCCAACGGTCAAAAGCAATGGGCAGACTTTCCAACGGTCCATTGTACTTTGTGAGATTATAAAAGGATGAGACACGAGGAGGCAAGGCACCCATTTAGGTCTGTTTGGTTTGTTGGTGGGATTAGGATTAAATTAAATTTGAATTTAGATTTGATGTAAAAAGAAAATAAGATTAAAAGAAATAAAATATGTATTTAACTAATTAAATAATTAATTTATATAATTTAATATATATATTTTATTTTTAATGGGGTTCACTAGATATGAGATAAAATTAATGCCCTCTTTTTTTCAAAACATGTGGGCTCATTGGGGTTCACTCTCAATTTTAAATCTCTTATTTAGGTCTGTTTGGTTTGTTGGTGGGATTAGGATTAGAATTAGAATTTGGATTTTGATTTGATGTAAAAGAGAGAAATAAGATTAAAAGAAATAAAATATGTATTTAACTAATTAAATAATTAATTTGTATAATTTAATATATATATTTTATTTTAATGGGATTCACTAGATATGAGATTTAAAATTAATGGGGAATCACTTTAATATCAAACCTACCTTACCCCTTTCTTTCAAAACATGTACCATCGGGTTCACTCTCAATTTTAAATCTCTTCTTTATAAATAAACATTAGATTTGCATTTATTAAATCTCAACTCCAATCAAAACCCACGTACCAAACGGTTTTCATCTCAATAACTTTTGATGTAACCAATCATTAGCTTTTAATTTTTCCTTATTAGCATTTTACTTTTAATTAAGAATGTAATATTTAAAACTTATTTTGTATTACCACACCTTTATGTGTGTAAGGTTGTTTTATGTTTCAAGAATTTATCAAATTAGTGTTTTAGTCGATTACTTTTATCATTAGCTTATTGTTCGCTTATTTTAGCTTTAATTTTAATTAGAGTAAACCAAAAATCATCCCCTGGTTTGTGTAAATTTGCGAGATATCATCCCTATCTCAAACGTTCAAGAATAAACACCACCAAGTCCACAAACGTTTAGCAAAAATCATCCCTAAGCACTAACGAGGTTAGTTTTCCCGTTTTCTACCCCACGCAATAACACGTGAGGGTATTTTGTCAATTAGTATCGTGGATGATTTTGCAACAAGTCTCTCACACCCATTTCCGCCCATTTGCCCAATGATATAATCTCTCATATCTTGACCCCACAATTTTTCCCCAAACACTTTTCCTCAAACCCTAATTCACCCTAACCCTAATTATGAATAACCCAAAACTTTGTCATCTTTATGCGGCACCAACAAGAATTACCACATCATGGACAACAATAAATCCAGGCTGTTTCTTTATGTGCTTAACTAAACGGCTTTGATGATTGGATGGATCCTCCAATGTGTCCAAGATCCGTAGCTATCATACACGGGTTATCGAGGAGGATCAACAATGTCAAGAAACAACCGGGTTGAATGCCCGTCAAGCTAGCGGGATGAAGATGCTATTGTGTTTAAGTTGGGTTTTTGTTTTGTATGTTGTCATTATGGGTTGAATGTAGGTCATGATTGGAAAAGTCAACGGTTTCATGTGACTTTGTAGGTCTTATTTTAGCTTTTTGTAATGTTATCTTATGTATGTCAACTGGTTTCATGTCATTATGCAATGTTTGTTGTGTATATTTATTGTTGTGTGTCATGTGTGTAGAATACAAGTGAATCATGACTGAAAACACAAATCAAAGAGTAAACCCATAAAACACAAACCATAGTGACCCGTAAAGTAAACCATGTCTACCATAAACTGCAAATACAAACGCATAAAAAAGTGACCCATAAACTAAACCAAACCGCAAATACCAAATAACCATCAGTGACCCAAACTACAAATACCAATTACCCATAAAGCGATCCTAGTTACCACAAGTCTTGGCAAATACCAAATAACACAACCGACATACTACAAAATAACAAAGCGATCCTAGTACATCATTGTTTCACAAGATCATAAGACCATAAACTGGTCTAGTACCTAGTTACCACAAGTTTTGGCAAATACAAAATACCACAAGTTTTTCTAATAAAAAGTGTTCAAAATAACCACAACTTTTGCCATTACTGAGTTGCCCTTTGCATTGGATGTTTTCCTTTGTCCTTTGCAGAATCTTGGGTTGCTCTTGATGCTGTTTTTTTAGTTCTCCTTGACCCTCCACTTGATGAAACTGGTGGTCTTCCTGTACAAGTCCTTTTGTTATGTCCAATGCACTTGCTGAGACATGTAATGCTCTTTCCTTTTCTAGACAGTTTGACTCCATCCACCATACTTTGCTTGATAGTTCATCACCGATTTCTTCCTCGCCTTGCGTGGCCTCCCAATCGTGGGTGGTGCTTTGGTGGAGTGATAATGTTAGTGAAGGATGTTTTCTCCATAACTTTTACCAATGACAGATTGATTTTGTAGTCAGAACCTTTTCCCAGTGACCACCAATGCGCAGGATGCACCCACTTTCAGTGTCCCAACTTGCATGTTATTAGCAACCATCTCCCATATAGTTGCTAAGGCATGCTTGCAAACCATCCCCGTAAGTTCCCACTTTCGCAACTACATGTTTTCTCTTGCATATCAACAACTACTTGATCATCCCAAGGTCCTTAACCCCATACTTGTTTCCACCATTCCATGTTACCTTCAAATTTCATTAACATTCTGCACCCCTTTAACACAATATTTCACTAATAAAACAAATAATAAACAAAATAAGGAATAAGAAAATAATTTACCTCAGTATGATTTGGCTTCACTTTCTATTTGCTTGAACAAAACAATTCTAAAATGTAAGAGGTCCATTAGATTGAATAACTTTTGGACATTCACAATTCTTTTCATTAGATACTCCATTACAAACTCAAGCATGTGATAATTGGGACATCCTTCCATTTAGTAGCGCCTATTGAATACTTCACACATATTGTTAAGCAATACATCACAGTGAGACACACGCAAAAATTAAGAAATGTATATACAATATTATCTAAACAAGAATAAGAGTAAATTTGCGATATCATCTAAACAGACATACAATATTAGCTTACCACTAAAATGAGATCTTGACCAATGTTGTGGTGGGATCTTTTCAAGTACTCATAAGCCTTATCATTCACTCTCCTAAGTTCATCCATGGCTTTATCAAAATATGGGATGCTAGCGATTGCGACCTTCCACAAAAGGTCCTTAAACAATTTACCCTCCATTGCGCTTTCATGTTTTCATGTATATGCTTTAAGCGTAACCTATGTTCGCGCAAGTGAATATCTTTGCAATGGCATGTATGATACCCTATGTTTATATCGGTTCATATATAATTAGTCCTTAACAAAAGTATTACATAGAAGAAAAAGAAGGTTATAGGAGTACCTTTGTCTATCACTCATAAAGGTGAAATGGAGTTTTCTCCAAACCCGGATCATCTCCTAAGCATGTAAGAAACCATGTCCGAGAACTTGTTGTTTCAGACTTCAACCAATGCATAAGCAAGTGGATATGTGCCATGATTTGGATCCACACCAACAAAGAAGCTAGTATCGACTGTGGTAAGGACCTTTCATAAAACAACCATCAAGTCCTAGCAAGTCTTTTAATCCGACTTTAAACCCTAGCTTAAGAGCTCCTATGCACATAAATCCTTTTAAACTGTCTTTCTAAGGTGGTTGGATCAGTACACCTTTCAACTTCAATTTTCACTGTGGTGTCAGGGTTTGCACTTTGCAACTCTAAAGCATAATATCTTAACAGTGCATACTGCTCTTTGTAATCTCCTTTTACCTTCATTGTTGCTTTTTCCTTTGCTCTATAGATCTTGTGGTCAGAAACACCCAAATTATACTTTTTTTGCAAATCTTTAAGAGATCCGATTGGAACTTCGTGATTAGTAACAAGTGTCTCTTCATATCTTTGGACGAAGCTATTAGTAAGCATACTTACTTTCTGCTTTGAAGACAGCTTGTGGTGGTCATCAAAGGTTTTATCGTCCATGTTTCATCTTCATCGCTTTTGGATTTGGATATGTGATGACCCATGGGCAAGTTAATTCTTCATATTGATATGCCCTTTCTTCCCACCTACCTTTATTACTTGTAACCCTACCTTATTACTTGCACTTGTTTCCTTTACCCACTTTCCCCAACATTCTTAAGCTTACTTGGACTAGAAACGGTGGCCTTTAGCCATTGGGCTGAACACAGTTGGCCCATCAAAGTTGGATAAGTGAAGACGGTGTTTTTCCTCTACACACAACCCTTATTCTAAACTTGTCATTTTCCATATATAAAGTTGTCTTCTAGTGGCCACGCAGAAAGGCATACTGTAATCTTTAATGCTTTTTATCACCAAATTCTTTACCAATATAAAATGGGGCGACTCAATGGTATCAATACTTTTACTTTTCTCATGCTCTTCTAAGTTGTTTCATTGCTTTCTTTCTTTTTACCTCCTTTTCTCGAATCATCATTACTCAAAATCATCTAGATTCATTTGAACCGCATAATCATGCTCACCTTCATTGTCAGATACATTCTCAGTATCACAACCTACCCATTCAACCCCTTTATCAGTGTTTGCAAGAAACTCCTTCATATCAACTTCAACCTCATTCATCACATGATCCTCATCAACAATGTAGTCACTGTCTTCCTCTTCACTATCAACCTCCTCATCAACAATGTAGTCACTGTCTTCCTCTTCACTATCAACCTCTTCATCACTTTCAAGCTCTTCACTTTCAAACTCTTCTTGGCCACCATAACCATCCAATTCAGTATCACTTTCAACCTCTTCTTGGCCACCATAACCATCCAATTCAAGATCACTTTCAACCCGTTTCTTCCCCAAAGACCTTCTTGATCAATATCACTTATTGGTATACTAGGGGTTCGTGCTTATATTGGTTTCACTAAAAAGGATCAAAATCATCATTCATAAGACTACCCCGACCAATATCATTACCCTTACCAATATCGACTTACCAATATCGATTACCACACTATCAAGACCCATAACACTTCCTTCTCCACTAGGCCATTCAATTGCTAATCTTTGCCTTTTTGGTCACTCTTCTTAAGACCGTTTGGGTCCACTTCATCCGTAGTTGTTCTATCATTACCTTTTGGGTATCTTAAAGTAAGTTTCAAGACTTGTAAACCCATGTTCAACATAAACCTCAACTCTTTTACACTTATCTATATATTTTGTCATACCCAAAACATCTAAATCACTTCCTAATGCTATGCACCATAATCTAAATTGTTGTTGGGTATTTTGTAATGATAATACATGATTTCTTTTCATCATAACCTAACATCATAATCATATCATTTAGCTCAATAATTGAAAACAAATCAAGATCTACCATATCAAAGTAGTTGAAACTCCCCGATTTGTATTTCCTATTCGGTGGGTCGTTGAAATATCCACCATGGTAAATCTTTAATGAGAACATGCTTGGATCATTCCACGTAAAAACGAACCACAATTCAAAACTAGGTTAGATAATTACACAAACCACAATTAAAAAAACACAATATTGGGTTTGGGTATAACTTACTATATGCATGTACTTCATCAATCTCTTGATCTCTCGTACGAAGATGCCATTCAGAAACAACCATTGCTTGAACTTATTTAGAGATAATGGATTTAGGGTCTTTGTTTGATCAGCATTAATGCTTTTGAGATTAACAGAGCGTGGTGGTGGTTTTTAAGTTTGGTGGTTTTGAGTTTATCCCAATTCAGAAAGAAATAAAAGGGGAAAGATCATCAAGAATTGACAAAAATACCCTCACGTGTTATTGCACGTGGGGTAGAAAACGGGGAAAACTAACCTCGTTAGTGCTTAGGGATGATTTTTGCTAAACGTTTGTGGACTTGGTGGTGTTTATTGCTGAACGTTTGAGATAGGGATGATATCTGCAAATTTACACAAACCACAGGGATGATTTTTGCAGTTTACTCTTTTAATTAAGTTAGCATCTTTGGCACTCTCATTGTTTAAAATTTAAAAAGTCTTAATTTTCTTTTAAAAGTCATCATTTTTAGTCATTTAAATTTATTAAGTTTTCATCTTTTAATTTCAAAACTCATTTTTATCAAATCTTTTATTTAAAGTCTTAAACTTTTTATATTTTTAGTGTTAAATTAGTTTTATAAATCTTTAAGCTTTTTACTTATAAAAGTTGAAACTTTATTCTTTCTCACCCTCAAATTTATATAAAGATTCAAGCTTTGGATGATTAATCGAAGATTATGGGATTTTTGGAGTATTTGAGTTGTTTATTGAGCTTTCGATGGGGTTTTAGTTTACTGATGGGGTTTTAGTTTACTTTTCTTGTCATGGTCGTTATGCTTAATCCAATCCCGGTACTTTCTTATCTCTTCTTATTAATCTTTTCATTTTTGTTAATTTCTATGATTAGTATAATTAATCGTGCCATGTTGTTAGTTTCATTTAGTATGTTTGAGTAGTCTTATTTATATACTTGTTTTGTTTATTGGTTGATTTGATGTGGTAATTAATTAGTGATTTGTAAAAGATAATTATAATTTTAATTGAGATTTTTGATTCAAACGATAATTCAAAAAGTATTGTTTAAAAAAAGATATAAAATTTGTTTTAACTAAAGTTAATAAGTGGAACCACGTAAAAATTTATAAATAAATGATCTTTTAAAGTTAGAAGCTTTTTAATAATAAATTAACTTAAACAAGTTTTATAACAATCTACTTTTGAAGAGTGTCGTGGATTATTGATAAGGATTTAAAACATACGCTTTTAAGGGGTCATTTAAGCCCTAAATCGACATATTTTATATCTGTTACTGCTTAAAATCGTTCATTTTCACTTTTTAGGTCTTTTGGAAGCAAAATGCTGGAATGAAGCATATTTGGACGAAAATAAGCAAAAACATGAAGAAAATAGCAAAGTCAAGATCGAAGACACTCAAAGCCTGATCATTACACCTAACGGCGTCCCATCCAAAAGGCGACACCGTCCCTCTATGAAGATTTGATCAAAAAGTGCACGCGACGGCTCAGTGGAATTTCTAATCCTAAAGCCTGACTGCGTCACACCTTATTCCTGAAAGGCGTCACTCATACTTTTCACACCAGACGCCCAAGATCCATAGTTCAGACGGCGTCCTGCATGAAAACTGACGGCGTCACACCTCTCAAGTGACGCCGTCCCAACGATGACTTGGCCCAGATGAAACCCTAATGACGGCGACCTGGCGGCGTCGCTAGCAAAAGGCGACGTCGTCGCGATTGTAAATCTATATATAGAATTCGATTTGTCTATAGTGAAAGAGGTAGAATTTTGGAGAGCAAACCCTAATTCAGTTGTAGTCCGACTTGGACAATATTCTAGGGTCCCATACCCTATTTTTCACATCAAGATAAGTTTGTTATTCCAATTTATCATCATGTCTACCCCATGTTCAATTGACTGTGTGTATATTTGCTTGTTTAACATGTCTAGCTTAATTACTTGTGTGCTTGCTTAGATCTTTGAAACCTAGTTATTGATTGTTGTTAAGTTGTGTCTTGTCTTAATTGATAAAAGCCATAGGAGTGCAACTAGGCTATCGTTGTGTTTATTGCGTGAGTGTGCTTTAGGACAATAGGATATTCGGGAAGATAGTATTATAGTTTCGATCCAAAGTGTCCTATAGGAGATATACATTCATGGAACTAGGGAATACGCACCCCTACGACTAATAGGAATACAACACGTTAAGATAAAGGAAGTGACAATTCAACCGACCAATAAAAGATAACTAGGAGTAATAGTATCTAAGTGAACACATCTTTAATCACCATATGAGCACACCTCAACTAGCATAAACTATTCGTAGTAATTAGATAATTAGGAGAAGTAGTGAAATCGGTAAAGTACCACCCCAATCATATATCCCGAGATATTTACCTTTACTTTCTAAAAACCATAAACAAGAATACAAAGAATCATCCTCAACCCCACCTTCTCGTAATAAATCCTTTCTAGCATTCCTATTCCCAAAAGAACGATATCAATCCCCGAGGCTTACCCCATACTACACTACAACATTTAAGTTCAACGCCTAAATGGTTGAAAACTTGCTCGAGAAAATGAGGTTTTCTAATTCCACGAACCGCTATCAATTATCGTTGTTTGAATTATTTACATTCTTTTCGAGTTTATTTGGTAAACGGAACCGATGACCAATAAACTTGGTTTAGCTGTGGAATTAATCCAAGGGTCGAATTTCTTATCTTAAATTATCAATTATCAAATCCAAATCACCAATTAGTCAATACAAAAAGTCAACCATATCCAAACAAGTATATTCCTTCTCTTATATATTTAATTTCCTTTGTTTAATTGTTATCTCTTTAGCTTTATTTTTCCTTAGTCTCCTTTAGATTTCCCATTTAGCGACTATTAGCCTTAGAGTGCACTATTAGGTTTCTGTTGTATTTATTGTGTGAGTTGCGGTCTGCGATACTAGGATATTCATGGGAGATACCTCGGTACTTGGCGATCCCGGGTATTTTAGAGGAGACTTACACTCATTGAATTAAGGAATTTGGTACCGCTCTATGATTAAAACATGGAATACAACGCATCAATTAAGCAAGGATGTGATAATTAAATCGACTAATAAAAGATAACTAGGGAGTAAGTAAATCTAAGTAAACACACTTTTAGTTATATAAGAACTCTTCCTACAATCCATAGCTTTTACTTTATTTAATTAGTTTGACACTCGAGATGGGCTAGTGATTTCACACGACGTACTTCTCTTTTTTTTAGATGGGAGTGAGCAAAAAAGCAAGTTATGGATAAAAGGGCTTATATGGAAAGAGTAGCTAGTTATAATCTTCTATATGTTTTAATTCTTGGCATGATGTTACTTTTGTTTGGAAAGTTAATAGTGTCTTTTAATTAAAGAAATTTTTTTGGTTGTTTTCTATCTTTAAAAATAGTTGATTTCTTTTCAAACATAGTTTTGTGTTTGGATTGATCCTCTCATGTGTGTTGAAATTTTTATGAGTGAAAAAAAAATGAGTCGTTTATTATAAGACTTCTGTTTTACAGGATATTCTAACACATGACAAAAATTAGAGGTGGTAATTTAAGATTTGATGGTTAAATTTGAGTCTAGCTAGTTAAATATTTTTAATGAAATGGGTTTAGTTGAGTTTTGTTAAATAAAATAAGGGTCTATATGGGTTTACTTGATTTTAATTAATTAATATTGATGGGTCTAGTTGGGTCTATAACTATACCCACATGGGTCTAATACTATACGCACATGGTCTAAGTTGGTTATTGACTAAAATCTAAAAATCACTCCTAGTACCCGCATGGGTCTGTTTTTAAATAATAGGTGCTTAAATATGTGATTTATATACGTCTTCGTGTTGTTTTTTTGGTATTGATTAGGCTAATGTGAGAAAATTAGAAAACGCTCAACAACAAAATATGAATGCGGGTGAAGATTTAGAAGATGCTAGTTCATCAACAACGTGTAATCAATGATGATTTAAAAAAACAGAAAAATCGAAAAAAAACTCGAACCTACCCGACCATTTTGGAGCCTCTAATAAAAATGTATGAAAACGTAATAAAACGTACAAAAAACATAGAAACGTACAAACGTATAAGAGCGTACAAAAAAGAATAAGAACATAAGAAAAACGGACAAAAACGTATAAAACGGATAAAAACTTGGAAAAACGAATGAAAACATATAAAAAACGGACGAAAACGTATAAAAGCGGATGAAAAAGTAAGAAAACAAATTAAAACGGATAAAAAAAGTATGAAACGGACGAAACGTGCAAAAATAGAGAAAACGTTTGAAAACAGGTTGAAAACATATAAAATGGACGAAATGGATAAAAACGTATGAAACGTAAGAAAATAAGAAAACATATAATCACGAACGAAAATGTATAAAAACGAATGAAAACGTATAAAAACGGACAAAACGTATAGAAACAAATAAAAAGAGACGAAAAGGTATAAAAACGGATGAAAACGTATAAAAACGTATAAAAACAGATGAAAACGTAACTAAACAGACAAAAGCGTATAAAAACGAATGAAAATGAATAAAACAAAAACGGATGAAAAGTATAAAAATGGACAAAAACGTACAAAAACGTATAAATCAGATGAAAACGAATAAAAATGGATAAAAACTTAGAAAAACTAACGAAAACGTAAAAAACGGATGTAAACTTATATAAACGGACGAAAACTTATAAAAACGGATGAAAACGTATAAAAACGAATGAAAACGTATCAAAACGGACGAAAATTACAAACAGACGAAAACGTATAAAACATATGAAAACGGACGAAAACGTATAAAATAAGACGAAAATGTATAAAAGCGAATTAAAACGTATAAAAATGGATGAAAACGTATAAAAATTGACGAAATCGTATAAAACGGACAAAAACGTGTAAAAACGGACGAAAACATATACAAACGAACGAAAGGTATAAAAATAGATGAAAACGGACGAAAACGTATAAAAATAGAGTAAAATGGACGAAAATGGATTAAAACTTATAAAAATGAACGAAAACGTAACAAGGCAACACCCTTTTATGCACATCTATACAAATGGTTATAAAACGAACAACAAACAAAATTGCAATTTTGGAATATAACAATGGGATGTTGCCGACTCCGTCGACTTAAACCAGCTTCGTTTTCCGTTGTGTAAGAGTATTAAGTATTCGCATGACCATTTGTTTTCCGAATGCTCTTATTCTTCAAAGGTTTGGAATATAGTCGCTCAAAAGGTTGGTTTGCACGCAGCCTTTAAGGTTTAAATGTTATAATGTCGAGGTGATTCCTATGTCATCAAAGAAATCAATCAAGAGTATATTTGTTGCATCGACTTACTTCATTTGGCAAGAAAGAAACAACCAATTTATTCTAAAGATACAAGAAATGAAGGCCGACGTGACGCTTTATTGTAGGTTGTTAGGTCGAAGCTTGTTACCCTTCGGTTCAAGAAAACGCTGAATGTAATGATGATATTGGAAGCTTGGAGAATCACATACGAGGAAACGTAGCGGTTTGGTTATGTTCACTTGGCTCTACTGTCTTGTTTATTTTGTTTGAGTCCAAGTGTCATGTCTTCTTATTTTTATTGGTTGGTGTTTCAAGGTTGTTCAAAGTTGATGTTTTCTAGTCGCAAGTGGTCGAGAGTGGCTCATTCCCAATCTCTCATGTAATTAACCTTTTATTTATTCAATATATTTCACGGATATTGAAACCCTTTAACTAAAAATAATAAAAAATTAAAAATTTCAATTTTGCTATTGGTTTAAACAAATTCTGTCATCTAATTTGTCTTCCTCAACCAAAAATAATAAAAAAATTAAAAAATTTCAATTTTTCTATTGGTTTAAACAAATTCTGTCATCTAATTTGTCTTCCTCAACCAATATGCTATCACCATTAATAACCCCTTCTAATTTCTCTTTCATTCCCCAAAAATTTGACTTTGTCAACTCCTTTTAAGCTACAATACATAATCACAAACATATAGTACCCCAAATATGCCAAAAAAAATACAAGACACAAATTCAAAAGCCTATTCAAACAATGCATATATGTTCCAGGGGCCCAAGAGGCCAAGACCAGATAACAAGTCCAGCAAATCCATTTCTAACCATATATGAGAATTCATTCTAGTGATCTGTACACAATTTTCTTCCAAGAATCCATAACATCAACAAACAAGGACTTCAAAAACTTCCATTCTAAAAGTATATCACAATCACACCATATACCATCTATCAGTTCTCATATGAGAGCATATTAAGATAAGGCATAGTCATTCTTACATGAAAAAGTTACAAAACATTTACACTATAAGTGGACCTAAGGTAGATGCTATATGGACTGATACTCTTCTCTCTTCCTCTTGTTTCTCTCTGACGCTTCTTTCCCGGCTTTTGATCTTTGTTCTGCTTCAACCTTTGCAAGTTTCTTATCTTCCATCTTGGCTTTCCTCTTTTGATATGATACAATCAAATACTCAATCAAAAACAGTAGTGAGATTGCTATCAACGGAATAGAAATGATGATATAGCCAATCCTAATATGGATAGGTGGCATGAAGGAGCACATGCTCAGAACTACATACACACAAACCAACATTACTGCACTAAAGAGCTGGAACCCGAGCGCGTCACGGTGTGTAGCAGAACCAGAAGCTTCAGCATCCACGATAACAAATATAGTGTAGCGAAGCCAATAGACATCAAACCAAGGGCAACTAAACAAATTAGAAGGTATCCCTCATGTGCGTCGCATGGTGATGACTCACCAACAAATCTCCAAGTAACCATACTGTATGTAAGGGTGTATATCATGCTACAGAATCCTTGTAGCGAAAAAGCAATAACAAATAAGCTGATCCGAATCTTAATAATTAATAATAAAAACATAATTAGTGATCATCTATTAAGCAACAAATCATCAAAGATATGCATATATTTTTTAGCCAAATAACAAGTATACCATCTATTAAGCAACGTTTAGTATACCTCGAAAATATCGACCTCATATTATTCTCACCACCAGCTAGAACCATCTTTTTAACCTGCAATTGAATTTTTTGTAACTTTCATTAATAATATTTCTAACTTTCAGATTGAATTCACTTTTAAATTGCATATAGAAACATGATTCTAACTGAGAACATCAATTGCTAATCAAATATGCATCTTTTACCTAATTGTATGCAAGCTATATATAGTAAACAAACTAATACGAATAAACATGAATTTAAAATCGCATAGCCAAAACGCTGTCGAGTCAACGTACTTCGAAAAATCACTCTTACACGTTACAATTACAGATTTTAAACCAGACATGTCTAAATCACGCGTTTCAAGCAAAATTACACACACTACCTATACTAAGTGAAACAACGCTCCTAGTTCGTAAGATTAACACGCAAATTCAAACTAAATACATAAACCGCTAATCAAATATACCGAATTTACGAGCCATACGTCCATGTAATACACTTAGCTAAACGCATTAAGTAAGTAATTTTCTAGATATAAAAGCTACATGACAGATCGTGCGCCTTAGATATTAGATCGCACTTTTAAAAAATGTAAGTCATTAAATTAAACAAGAACACACAAACTATTGTTTCAATGAAATATCACAAACACTAACAAAATGCACCAATCGCTAATCAAATATGCAGCTTTTACTTAATTGTATGCATGCTAAAGTAAACGAACTAATATGAATAAGCACGAATTTAAAATCGCATAGCTAAAACACTATCAAGTCAACGCACTTTGAAATATCATACTTACGCTACAGAACTTAAACCTGAACTGTCTAAATCACACATTTCAAGCAAAATTACACACACTACCTGTACTAAGTGAAACAACACTTCTAGTTCATAAGACTAATCCATAAATTCAAACTAAGGCGCATATCTCGCTAATCAAATATACCGAATTCTACGAGCCACTGCTCATGGTAATGCGCTAATTAGTTAAAACGTATTAATTAAGTAAACAATCTTCGAATATTAAAAGTACACGCATATATCGTACACCTTACATATCTATAGATCCCATTTTACTGAATTTAACTAGTTAAATTAAACGCATAACGAGCTATATTGAAAATTTTAACTATAGTGCACCAATTACTAGTCAAATATGACAAATTTACATGAATGCTAGTTAACGAACTTATCACCGTACGTAAAAAGCATGTAATTTCAATTAAAGATGTAAATTTAATGGACACACCTTTTCCGGTGGTCTTTAGTTTGCTGCTACTTTTGGTGCTAGAAGCTTGTTTGGCAATCAGTTTTGAGACTTCATCAAGAGACTTCCTAAGCTTATGAGCACGTCTTGACGGAGAAGTTATAATTGTAGTAGAAGGGTTAACGCCTTTAGGTTGAGGATGAGGAGTAGATGCCGGAGAAGAGCTAACACGTGAGAATTAGAAGGTTCAGTAATCTTGTAAAAGTCCCTGATGGAATTTCCACAATAGTTCCCATATGTTTTCTGGTCGCACCACAGCTCTGGTTTTTTAAGATGTTCGAGATCTGGTTGTGTATGTTTACAATAATTCGCATATGTTTTCTTTAAGTTTGTTTCGTTGTGGTGGGTGTATATGATTTTTGTTTGCGATTGTATGTAGGGGTGCTATTAGGTCGGTTTATCGGGTTGAATCGATTTTTAATTAATATGAAAAAGTGACCCGCAACCTGACCCGATAAGTAATCGGGTTCGGGTTGTTATCGGATTTCGTTATGTCGAGTCGGGTGATTCAGGTTAATTGGGTTTCTTAATTCTTTTTAATTATAAAATAAGTTATAGCCCAAAAATATATCATGATTAACTTGGATTATGACTTTACTATTACAACTTGTACAAATAAAAATAATGTTAATATGCAACCCTGCTCAGTTAATGGGAGTACTTAAAGTTGCAAATATATTTTTTTTGTCCACATTAGAATCGTTGCTACTAATGTACTATCGCCAAATCCATTCTAAATTCATTTGCATTGCCTAATGCTCAATAAAATTTAAATCCAACATAAATTAAAAACACTTGAAGAGAAAAGTTTAAAATAGCATCACAGGTGCTACAGAATCTCATTGATCTAAGAATAATTCAATACACTAAAAAGAAATTATGACAATACTATTTTAAAAACATCCTTTTGTGTAAAGAAAATAAAAAGAAAACTGCAGAGTAGGCAAGAATTAGTAGCACACAACTGAACTAAACGAACTATTAATATCTTAGCGCTAATTTATATGCCTTATGTAAATCGTAAAATTGGTGGTTTAATACAACTATAGGGAATTAACTTTAAAAATTACATTTCGGTCTTATCGGGTTGACTCAATAACCCGATAATAAAAATGATTTAACCATAACCCGATCCGATAACTATATATATCGGGCTTGGTCACAACCCGATAATTTTTTTAAACCCGATTTAACCCGACCCGATAAGCCTTATCGGGTTTGGGTCGGGTCAACCCGACCCTACTGATACCCCTAGTTGTGTGTGTTGTTAGATGATGATAGTTTTCTTTGTTGTTTGTTGTTTGTTTTTAGTATTTTATTTGGAATGTGATATGTGTTTGTGTGTTTAAAGTTGTTTTCTGAAAAAATGACAAAGGGTTTCGGGTCACAGACTTGGCTAGACGTTCGACACTTAATCTTGACTAAGCCAGCTTTGGTGGAACACTCAATGATATTGACAACTTAAAAGCTTTAAAGAAATGAACAAATAAAATGGGAAAATAATTTGTTTTGCTAGAAAAACTTTCAAGAGAAGATTATGTGAATTGAATGATGACCGGGCGAAATGAGACATCCTTCATTTATACTACTCAAATTAGGACAACTATATATAGTTTTCAATGTGAGTATTTCTAGAATATTTCTACAAGTTTTCAAAGGGAATCTTCTAGGGTTTCTATGACATTCTTACGAATTTCTTGAGTCTTCAAGGCTAATATACAATAATCCAAAATTTCGGTTAACCTGTGAACGACCCTATTTTGCATGCGGGTCATGACATTCGGGTAGTGTTGCAAAAATCGGCCGAATCGGTCGATTAATCGGTAATCGGCCATACACCTTGTAGAATTTTGAAAATCGGTCAAAAAATCGGCCAGGTAAAAAAATTGGTCAAAAATCGGCCGAATTGGTCAAAAATCGGCCGAATCGGTTAAAAATCGGCCGAATCGGTCAAAAATCGGTCGAATCGGTCAACTTTAGAAAAATAATAATTTCACTTATGACGCACATGGGATCGTTTATTTCACTTATAACGCACAATGAATTTCATAATCGAATTGGAGCCTTTTAATGAGATTTAGAAACATTGTGAGCTTGAAATCGGTTAAGATCTTTGGTTTGGTCCTTAAATACCCAAACTTGCGGGAAAAGCCAATCCGATTAATCACCGATTAATCCGCCTGACCGATTACTCACTGCGGGGTGTTCGATGGCCGACCACCGATTCACGATTTTTGCAACATCGCATTCGGGTCGCTTAAAAAATATATTGAATAATCTTTAAAAGAATAGAAATATTCAAGTGAATATTCAAAAGGAAGAAGAAGATGGTAGTTTTACTTTAATCGAGACCAAAAACGACTTGACAAATTTTTCACAAGGATGATAAATGTATTTTCAAAATATAAAGATTGAGCCTATAATTTAGCTAAACCACATAGATTTTTGCAATTTACTCAAAATAGTACCTTTGAGTAAATTCATGAGTGATATCAACGACATATCGAATAGAATAATATGGCATTTTTATTTATGGGATTTGCTAACAATAAATCCAGTATTCAAGCATTCTTATATGAACAATGTTATCAATATAAAATTCCTCATTTTTATAAATTCAAGATTTGAACTCATATAATTAAATAAAATGAGTTTTAATATAATCATATATGTATTAATATCAAGTGAGTTTATACTTGAAAATGCTTTTTAATTAATGTAAGTTTAAACAATGCCCATTGGATTATTAGCAAATCCTTTAATTTATATACCCAAAACCGTATTCGGCGATTTGTGAAAAGTTGATATTTTGTTTCTTTTTCTATTTGTTTTGTAGTATCATTTTCTAGAATAGCTCTCGACATTCAAAAATGCTACTCGTATATTATATTGCTTAATTTAAAACTAAAAAATGTTAGCGGATAAAGACACTCTCACTTTTTAATGTATTTTTTTTAATTTGGATAATCATTACCGGTGTTCAAAAGTTGTACATATGTACTCAATTCTCACTCTCTATCATAATTAATTACATTTACAACAGAAAAAGTTTGAACAAATTATGTCAAATATGCATTATATAATGCTCTAATTTGATATCTATTTCGATATACTTTTCAAAAGTTTCTTTTAAGTATATATTCGTATAAGAATGAAAAACAAATCGCAATTAATTCGTGATGGGTTGGGTTATATTGACACTTTTTTTTAGATTGCCCCCATTATTTTGAAATTTTTATTTTTTTTTATTTTATAATTTTATTTACATCAAAAACTATAAACCCGAAAACGCGAACAAGAAATATAAAGTTTAATAAATTCAAACGCTTAAAACGTCAAAATACTAATGAAACCGACAAAAACCACACAGTCTTGAAAAAGTGGGAAAGGAATATTCCCCATGATTTGACATCATAGGGGTTAATATAATCATCCTTCGTGATATACATTTACAGTATATATAGAGATTGTTTGTTTGCTACTAAAACCTTGAAGTGACTGTTTTTGTCATTAAATATTACTAAATGTTAGAAATGACAATGGAGCGGGAAAAAGTTGAATAAAATCAACTTTTTGGCGTGAACATATCTTCGTCGAAAGTATTGGTCAAATTTTATTCTTTTTAAAAAAGTCAAATACTACAAGTCGGGTGTTTTTTTTTTTTTTTTGTCATTATAGTGATTCTTGACGTCGACATCATGTCATCTCCAAAACATTCCTAGCACGTTTCACTTTTTCTTGTAGTGCAAATTTACTATAAAGTAAACTAGTAAGCGAAGAAAAAGAAATAAGCATTCCTCAACAACCCCTAATTATACCATCCAAATACGTCCTTTAACTTAGATTGAGTCATTTCTTATTTCTATCTGAAAAGAGGAGTGCCATGCTTGGCAAAATTGCAAGTCCATCTAGGCTGTCCTGGATATTCAAATGACTGTGAAGTAAACTACTCGGAACCCCTTGCCATGACAATTTTCGACAATTTCTAACAATTTCTAGGGAGTATCTGAAGTTCTCGGCGTCGTTGTCATCACCTATAAACTGCACGAATGCAATGTAGCATGGAGACGCGTTGAGAAGAAAATACTCAAAGTGATAACCGAAGTATCGTCCATAGCAGTTGTATACCTAAAATTACATATATAGAAAATGTTGATAATTTATGACGCAAAGTTAAAGTGTGTTAATAACTTGTGAAAAGATATTGTAACTTACACCTAACATCACTGTGACATTATCATCGTCATGTGATTGCGTATAATAGTGTGTTAATTCGGCTTCATTACGCATGTAAACATTGTGACCATCCTTTAGATGAGCCACGAGTTCTGGAATATTGCCTGTGACTGAACATTAATTGAGAACGAGTATGGACAATTATACGGAACTTGTAACGGTTCCGCTTACCTTCTCCAAAGCCAAACACCTTATGATACCCATATCGATACGGCATTTAGGGCTACAACTTTTCACTTGAAATTTACATTTTGATCCGCTAGAACATGTAGATCTATTAGACTACAAAGAAAGAAATTGGTAGCAATGGAGCATAAAGTGCGGGCTCTGTAAGAAACATAGAACTTTATTAGAGGAAGAAAACTTGAACATCATTCAAGCATCAAGATTTGTTTATTAATTTTTTTTATTATTACTATTTTTTAATAACATGATTATTACCAACCATTATTCAAGACATTGTTTTATAATCATCATATTGTGAGTGATGTCGAGACTTAAAATAAAGAGATCAACGTAACTATCAATACAAATGATTCCATTTGATAAAAGCAACATGAACAATCCTGATGAATAGGCGGGGACATAATGGTGGTGCAGACAGGACATTCAAGAAGCTCATATAGATTTTTCAAAATCATTTGATGTTTTCCATCCGCCCCATTTGAAGCCCTCATGCTCGGCTTTCGGGTTTCGTTTGTTACCTCCATTATTAATGAATCTGCATAAATCAAATTATCTTAACTACATTATAATGCATTTAGGTCATTCTTAAAAAGGAAGTCTTAAAAAAATAAGCTTACACACTTCCTATAAAAGGAATGCTTAAAATTCAATACATTCCATTATTCAAAATTAAATGAAGAGGTTTCCACTAAATTAAATACAATTTTCAAATCATTTATAACCTATTACTAAGTTATAATATCTCATGCTTTGCACTGATTTTGATATGAGTTTTATCATGTACTATTAATTTAAAATATATATTGTTTAAGTTACACTTTTTATTTAATTTGGTACAAAAGTATTCAATTAGTAGTTTTTATATATATATATATATATATATATATATATATATATATATATATATATATATATATATATATATATATATATATATATATATATATATATTATTATTACTTATGTTTAATATTATGTGTTTGTTATTAATGTTATTCTTTGCGGGGGTGTATATGTTTTGGTTAAGTTTTTGATGTTATGATAGGTTCGGCCACCATAAATTGGAACGATATTCCAAAACTCATTGTGCATTGCATTTGGCTGATCCCCAATAAATGCAGGTTCATGTTGTCTCCAAGGCTCTAGTTTTCTTACAGCCTATAATAATTTCCAAACATAAACTGGTTACAAAAAATCTAATCATTTGAACCCATTAGGCAAGTTTTGACTCGTTTGACATGCTCAATCCACTTGACTATGCAATAAAATTTTACCCATTTTGACCAAGTGATAAAGTATATGTGTTAGGGTCTCTGCAATGAATTTAAGTGCCATCCTTTAGAGGACAATAAGTGGTTCACTCAAAATATGTAGATAACATTAGACCATAAAGTTTAAAACCATCTTTCATTGGAGGCAACCACCGTTGTTCCTTACAACCTGAACAAAATAAACAAATGATTAGAGGGAATTATATTTTGTAGGAATTGTATATCATGTAACAGTCAATTAAAATTGTTCTTTGACTAATTGTTGATGTAGTTTGACCTCTTGAATCACGCCAAAACCAACACCTTATTCACTTGCAACTTGAACAACCCTTCTGACTATTTAAGTGACACTTGAGTAATTTATGTAATTAAATAATTAATCCACTGTCAAAATAATAGAGTTATTCAACTCGACTACTGAATACTTGAAAAGTTCCAAAACTATTTTGATCAATTAATTATACTTATTATACCTAGGCCAATAGAAACAAAAACAATTTGTGCCATATACAAATAGCGTGAATAGTCACTTGTAAACATGACACAAATAGTCATGTATATGTTATAAGCAATCCCAGACGGCCTCAACTTCGTATGACATTCATTAAGGAATCTTAAGCAGCCCCTATATATTATGCACGGGTTAAGACATGTAAATTTGGCTAAAACCATTTTCTGAAATGTTTTTTCACGAAAGCAAGCAAGGTTAAATTCAAAATAAATTCTAACACCTTTAGTTTCTACCAGGCGAATATGGATTATTAGTGGAAGGAAGCTTGGTGAAAACATGTTTGATGGGCTTATACAAAATGATCTAAGAAACAAAGGTCCAATAAGTTCACGTACCACCTGGATAATGTTTTGCTGAAAAAAAAAAAAAAAAAAAAAAGTGATTCTTAACTAAAAGACTTAAAGATAACAAAACATGTTCTAAATTATATAATTGATGACCTTCCCAAGACCGACGATGTTAGACTAATTGTCCACATGACGCTCAGAGGTTCTAACTGGTGGAAATTAATCAAGTGTCAAATCAGTATAATAAAAGACAATCACATAACTAACTGTAATAAAACGGAAAGCAACAATTAAACATATGTCTATTAGATTCAAAGGAAATAGGTCAAATGGGTCAAGGGATTTCATGCATCAGATATTATTACATTAGCATCTAGTAAGTACTACTTATATTCTAATAGGTCGAAATATAGATTCAAAGGAAATAGGTGGAACAGATTGAAGGTGACTCAATAAATTTAGTAATTAGTAAACGTTGAAACTACAATTTTAGAAGCCCCAAACACCCTTAAATAGACCCATACACCCTGAAAATTGAAGTTTTGCAGCATACATAAACACATAGTAAAATGACCAAAACACCTCTTTAAACGTAACTTTTGCAGCAGCCTAAAACAATCATTAAAAGCACCCAAATATCCTTAAACGACCCAAACACTCTAGAAACTGCAACTAACCAACAAATACCAATTTTATACCAAACCCACTTAAAATAAACATTACCCATAAGGCCATAATCAAACACCCCATGAATTGACAAACTCTTCTCGTGTAAAATCCAACCAAATTTGTCCTTTTATCAAAAATGCAATTCAATATATTTGATACCAACTTGACATAGCCATGTTTCAACTTGATACCAATTTATGCATCGAAAAATACAGTGAAACTTAGTTATATTTTTCTGTAAACGGTTTCACTTTATTACATAAACTGGTATTGTGCTTAGGATTGCTTCAAATGCTTATCTGCACTTATGGACTTACTACAATGTAAACTAAGCAATATAAATGAACTCATTTGGGCGGTATTAATATACTAACTCCTTGTCACGACAGATATTACTTCTCATGAGTGGCCTAAATAAACATGTTCAAAATGTTGGGGATATGGTAGTAATAACGAACACCAAATGATATACTTAATCTCCGAAAGGCGTGTAATCACTTTCGATCAAATCAATTTATGGTTCTACCAAATTATTCAATCGGATACAATCGTAGAAATCAAATAACGACCAAATAACCATATATAATGAAGATACGAGATAACCGCCAAAGGCGCTTTAGGTTTCAAGTTGTCGTTATGTCCTCAATTTCCGAAAATTAATCACGAGAAACATAACTTCATAAACAAACATAACTTCAATAGAAACATAATGCTTCACAGAATCACACCATCATAGCAGAAATGAAAATTCGAAGATGAATTCTTTACATAACAACTTAGTGGAAATAAAATTTCCAAGTGACCTCGGCACTGACCCAGCCAGGGCTCACTGACCTCAGCGCCTGTGCACGCCCCTGGACCACTGCACCGGTGCGCCCGCCCGACCCGTCCTTGTGGGCTCTCGCCCTAAGATCATAATAAATTCAAGTAGGTGTGCACCAGACCTCCAAACCTAAATGATGTATTATTATGATGAAATCGGTCAAAACAAGTTAATCCAATTACACTAAAATATCCAACATTCCTCCCTATTTTAGTGCAATCCTTGATTAACTAAAACAAGTAATCTCGAACAATCAAACTTTTGCATAAATGAAATGTCGCGACGATTGAATTTCACATTAGTACATTACATTCAAATATTCGAATACTGTGGTGTCGCTAAGGATGAACCTCGGGAATTCAATATGAATACACGAAGATAATGTACACAAAAGTTTACATACATAGTAGTTCTATCTTGACATATGTTTTACTAGCCTATGTCCTTATCCTTCATAAGCATGCCAAAGCCAAGTCCCACTAAGCGGCTAAACTTCATGCTCATATAGGTAGCTCTTAGTCTTGCACCTACAATGCAATTTGTCAAAAAGCTATTAAGAATATATTCATTCAACCTCCCTAACTTGTAGGTCCGAACACATACCTTGGGATGAATCTTCTAATGTGTTCCAATCTCTAAATATTAAGCCTTCCACATGAATTCAAAGACCTAGCATCATACTAGATGGAATTGGGTATCTTAATATCGAGATTGATGGACTTTAATCCCATCCCTATAGCGAATTTTTCACGAGATCTCTATTCAACCCTTTGGTTGTTGATCGGCTAAATTGTGTCAGTTTTCACAAACACCACGATATCACACCATTCGTGATAAGATCACGTAATATGCTATGTCTAACACCCATGTGTCTAGACTTCCCATTATACACCGACCGTATGCCTTAGCCAAAGTAGCTCGACTATCACATCCGATAGAAATGGATGATATCGGTTTAGGCCACAATGGAATTTCATAAATTAAGTTCCTTAGCCATTCACCTTTCTTTACCAAATTGCTAACGCCACAAACTTCATTCCATTGTGAATCGGTTATGCAAGTTTGCTTTTTAGATGCCCAAGAATGGCACCACCTCCAAGAGGTATACCCAACCGTTGTGGAAGAATGATCTTCCGATTGAAATCCAACTCAGATCCGAATAACCTTCAAGAATGTAAGGGAATCCACTATAAGTCAAACCATAATCCATTGTTCCTTTCAAGTACATAAATACTCGATTAATTGCTCGCAATGGATTAAACTCGATCATGAGTATATCTACTCAACTTTCCAACAAAGAAAGGCTATATCGGTCTAGTACTAATCATGGCATACATTAAAGATCCAATAGCCGCGAATATTCAAGTTGATTCACAAGAACACCTTTATTAGGCACAAGTTTTGTTGTGGGATCCATAGGAGTACCTATAGGAGAACAATCTTCGATTAAACTTATCCAACATCTTCTCAATATAATGTGATTGAGAGATAGTAATGCCATGTTCTCCACGATGATCTTAATGCCAAGAATCACATCGCCCTCCCCATGTCCTTCATCTCAAACTTAGAGGACAAGAATTCTTTGTTGCATCAACTGATCTTGGTCAAGACTAAAGATCAACATGTCATCAACATACAAGCAAATGATTACTCCTTTACCGAAGCATCAAACTTGTCAGATACACACTTGTCTCGCTTGGTTTAATGCAAACCATTGACAAGATAACATCATCAAACTTGATGCCACCGCTGGGTGCTTGCTTCAAGCCATAAAGAGACTTAACCAATTTACAAACCTTATTTTCGCTACTGTGCATGACAAAACCTTCAAAGTTGTCTTATGTAAATCTCTTCATCCAATTCACTATTCGAAAGGTCGTTTTAACATCCATTTGGTGAATTACAAGATTATGTATAGCCGCAAGTGCTAAACAATAATCTAATGGTGGTAATCCTAGCAACAGGAGCATATGTATCAAAGAAATCAATACCTTCCTTTTGCCTAAAGCCTCGATGACCAATCTAGCTTTATACTTGTCATGCTTCCATCCACCTTCATCTTCCTTTCAAGATCCATTTACTATTCAATGGTTTAAAACCGGTGGTAAATCGACGGTTTCAAGTATTATTGTGCATAATAGTAGTCAATCTCATCTTGGATCGCTTCTTTCCAAATGCAAGATCCTCAAGCCATAGCTTCACCGTAGGTCCTAGGATCTTCATCAACATTGAAACAATATTGATATTGAAATTGAATTTCATCCTTGATCCTTCTACCAAATATAATTGGAAATCGCCACCAAAAGATTTGGTTTTCTTGCTTTCACACTCCTCCTAGGCTCGTAAGGCTCGGGAAGAGAAAGCAATACTGGTCGATGTACTTAAGTTACTAGAACTTGCAATCATGTCTCGCAGTTTAGGTAAAGATGTAAACCTATCCTCATTGCTAAAATCAAGATCTCGTGACTCAATAACAGTGCACGGATACATAATCATTAGGTTCTATGACATAGAATCTATAGCATTTAGAATTCTCGTGATAGCCAAAATAATACACAATCTATACCTCTTTGACCTATATTATTTATTTTAGGATCACCAATCTTACTATTTCTTACGTTCCAAACTCGAGATAACTCGCTTTGGTGCCTTTATACCAAAGTTCATAGGGTTATCTTGTTCCTTTTATTAGAACTCGATTTAATAAATAACAGTCGTCAACATAGCCTCACCCCAAAATCCATCACTTAGGCCGAATAGCATATCATGGAATTAACCATTTCTTTTAATGTCCTATTCTTTCTTTCGTATATACCATTTTGTTGTGGGGTATATGGGCGTTGGTCGATGTATTATACCAAGAGATTGAAAATATACCGATCATAATATTCACCTCCCTATCGCTAAGTGTTTTAATCTTCACACCATGATAAAGCTCTACTTCCTCTTTATAAATTTTAAACTTATCAAGAGCTTCATCTTGTATGACACAAGTAAACATAGCAATATCTAGTAGCATCATCAATAAAGTAACTACATACTTTTTATTACCAAGTGAAGGTGTTGAATGAAAATCACACAAATCATCGTGGTACAAGTTCTAATACCTTAGTATCTCTAATGACATTCTTGGCGAAAGGTTGTCTAGTTATCTTAGTCAACACACAAGTTTTACACTTTTCACCATTCAATTCAAAAGGTGTATTAGACTCATTTTTGACATGTCTTTCATTCTCTTGTAATGTACGCGTCTCTAGTCTAGCATGCCATAATTCGGTTACCACAATTATTGCTAGAACTAGTAGAAGCCATGCAAACAGTAATTATTAACAAACGACACATCCAAATTTAATTTAAACATGCCATTCAAATATCCAAAGCCAATAAAGGTACCATGTCTGACAATATGTACTTGTCGCTTCCAAGACTCGCTTGTAATACAATTATTTAATACAATACCAGATACTAAGTTCTTACGAATACCAGGTACATACACAACATTGTTTAAAAGTAAAGAGTTTCCAGAAGTAAAGACTAGATTAACAGATCCTAGTCCTTTAATCGGTTCAGTTGCAACATTGCCCATCTTTAATAAAGATCCATCTTCAATTGGCTTAAAGTCCTTGAACCATTGAAGATTTTTGCATACATGACATGTTGCTCCTGAATCCACCCACCATGATAGATCATCATCCTGTACATAGAATGTTTCAGAAATTATTGATACATAATAATTTTCAACAGAATGATCAGTAGGTACCAAAAACAAACCTGATTGCTTTCTAGGATCCTTGGATCCACTAGCACCACCTCGCTTTTCCTTTACCCTTAGACCGCAATCTTTCTTAAAGTGTCCGGTTTCCCACACTTCCAACAGTCACCTTTCGGTTTCTTATCGAACCTTTGTTGTTATTGCCTTGCCACTTCGCTTCCTTTACCACCCTTGAGGATTCACCTCCTCCACCATGTTCACAAGAACCAAATATGGTTTTAGTACCACCAATGTAACCCCTTTCCATATCACGTATGGATTGTTCAATTTGGAAATGACTTCAAGTTCAACCGATTCAATTCCTCTTTCTTATGTTTAAGATTGTTTTTAAAATCCTTCCAAGAGGGGGCGCTTTATCTATGATATCGGAGATGTAAATTGATTCATCCATTTTCATATCATATTGTGCAAACCGTCCTAAAATCCTTTGCAATTGTGGTACTGCCCATGACAGCCCTGGCGTCACCATTTTATAGTTATTGAAATTACCAACTAGAAATTTCTTACTGACGCATCTTCCGCCATGTATTCGCTTCTGGGTATCCCATAATTCTTTGCAGACTCTACGCTTTGATAAATATCAAATAATGAATCGACATACCGTTAAGAATATGACCACGACATATGTAGTGCGCTTTTCCCACTTAGAACGATTACGAGTCCGTTCCAAATGCTTCATTCTCAATGACCTCGGGCACTGGGTACTCGTAACATACACCACTTTCAGATTCACGATAAAAATGCATCTTCTTTGCCATCTACGAAAATCCCGCCCTGAAACTTCTCCAACTTTGCAAACGCCTTGTTCGGATCTTTCACGAATCGGGGTTCGTCATCTTAAATTGATTTGATCTTTGTTGGGGATATGGTAGTAATAACGAACACCACCGGATATACTTAATCTCCGAAGGCGTGTAATCACTTTCGATCAAATCAATTCGCGGTTCTACCAAATTATTCAATCTGACAATTCAGAAATCAAATAACCACCAAATAACCATATATAATGAAGATATTTAGATAATCGCCAAAGGCGCTTTTAGGTTTCAAGTTGTCAAGTTATGTCCCTCAATTTCGAAATTAATCACGAGAAACATAACTCGGTAGAACAAACATAACTTCAAAGAAACATAATGCTTCACAGAATCACACTCTCACAGCAGAAATGAAAATTCAAGATGAATTCTTTACATAACAACTAGTGGAAATAAAAATTTCCAGTCGACCGGCAACTGACCTCACTGGGGCTCGCCCTGGACCTTGCCGGGCCGCCACTGACTCAAGACTGTGGCGCCCGGACCCCGTCCATGGGGGCGCCCCAAGATCATAATAAATTCAAGAGTGTGCACCGCACCTCCAAACCTAAATGATGTATTATTATGATGAAATTGGTCAAAACAAGTTAATCCAATTACACTAAAATATCCAACACAAAATCACATCTTAAAATAGTTAAGGAATTAACTTGTCTCACCAATTCAACAGGAACAACTAATGTTTGATATTTAAATGTAACTGTATGATCAAAAAATACTCTTCATAGAAACACCACGATATAAGTCGAGAGCAACTTCATAGAAACACCACGGTAGAAGTCGAGAGCAAAAAGATCAGGACACCCATAAGCTAAACTCATAATTCCCGTGTCACAAAAACCAACAGAACAGTTTCACACAAAGCTTTTCCTCTAACAAACAACAAATCGTTTTCAGCTGTAATAACATATGAGTATAAATTAAGTATAATAACAGGTGTATTGTACTTACTTACAAATAAGATAATGGTAAAAACTCAAACAGAAGTTCAAGAACCGATTTGACTATAAACAGATGATTTTGAAAACCCAATTCGATATTTGTAAAGTTTACACATAAATCAACAATTAAATATAAACAGATGATTAATTATATATATCATAATCAATAAATAAGTCAAGAACTTACCATCGATCCATAGCCTTACGAACTGAGGGTTTTGTATTTTGAAAAATTTCAGATACGATGATTCCAATGATGTGGGTTATTCAAATATGTTCTTTGTTCGGTTAAGGTTTTGTGATTGGGTTCTTGATCTTCTTCACCAGAGGTTTTCTTATTGTTTGTGTAGTGTTAAAGTTATAGGATCCATGGTTCCCTTTTGTTTCTATGAAGTTACATTTGAACCCTTTGTAAATTAAACAATTGCTATCAAACCCATGTGTTTGTTCGTTTCTTTTAACAATCAGCTAATATATGACGTTTTTTCTTGAGATTGACCGAATTGGATTGAATTTTGACTTTTAATTAACCAATCACGTTGTTTGATTTTCTTATGCGTGGCAAAATTAAAACTTTCTATCATTCAATTTATTTTTCAACGAGAAGGGTTTTAAAATATCTAAATGATGTAATTTTTATTATATAAAAGATTAAAACGCAGAATGCTTAAAAATCATTGTTATCGAATGATTATTAAAACATATAACCGCATCTACCATATAAATACACACAAACCATTTCATATCTCTCTCACACATCTAAAACATCAAACAATAGTAGGGTGTCTCCACCGCCATAAAATTTAATCACGGCAGATCCATTCTGATTCTTGTAGTGCTCTTAGTAAGTTAAAATCGGTGAATCTGCGACAAAAATCTTAGAGTTAAGGGTTTTTTTTTTTTTTTTTTTTTTTTTAACCACGGTAAAGTAATCAAAGAAAAAATCTTACTCTCTAGATAGGTTCCCTAGTAGATTGATTAAGTTTTCCTCAAAAGTCAAAACATTCATATTGCCTCTCGTCTCGAGAACATGTACAACACATCCTAAACATTCAAACGCTCATATGAACCCGTAATACTACCACGGATCGGAGTATCAAACAAATAACACATAGAAGCCGTATTACATGCATGATCATTGGCCAAAAAAACCATAATCCCATGTCCACATTCTTTATATTTTAGGTTTAGCCTATATAAACTTATTTGATGTATCTTAACCTTAAGTTATCAAGGCTTAATTTTAAGCGTGTGCTCGTTATATTCAACTTAAACTTCAACTTTAAATCTTTAATTAGATCATATTAGGTGCTATAATTTTTTGTTTGGTGCTGAAAATAAATTCATGTATGCTTGGTGTTTGATTTTTTTCTAACCCTTTGTTCTTGTTTAATTGATGAAAATGTGTATGTCGTTCAAGGAAAAAAAATCAAGTGATTCCATTTAACTAGACTTGATGAATAAGAAATCGGTCGAATCAGTATTCAAAACACACAAATAACGGCACGCACTCGTAAACTCTAACCAATCTACTTCTCCTGTGTGTGTCATACATAACCAAGATATATGAAAGTCAAAACTATGGTATAAATGTACCTTCAAATGATTAGAATGTCACCACTTCGAACATTCCTTACTTATCGTGTGTAAGCTCGTCTCTATTATTGAAACTGAGGTTCTGTTTTTGTGATTGCTTACATAGGGAAGGTTTACCGAGAATTCAGCAAAGATAACTATAAAATTTCGTAACCCATCCCATCACTACTATCTCGATCCCAGCAAAATTATTTCTAGCAAAACTATACATGCAGTCCATCAACTTTTCATTTCGACACAATCTACCTTTTAAAAGTAAGGTTTTTTTAGTTCTGGACCATATCTCCCCAGTCACAAACTTTTCTTTTTCAAAAATTTTCTTCCCTCTTTTTTACTCGCATCTCACCCAACCCGAACACAGTCTTTCAAAACTATCAACATCTAAAGCCGTTATTCATCCACGCAACATCTCAACTGTGGTTCATAGGGAAGACTTGGTGGGGATTAATCGATCGCCCAAATACTTTGCTCGACGTCATCTCTTGGGGACTCGGCAAACTCTCGTTCAACAAGACTGCTGTTGACGAGGTAGTCCAAACCACGATTTAAGTTATGTGGTGTTACCTCAACCAGGTTAATTTGTTTTTATATGAAATCTCCTAGAAGCGATATTGATGAAATTAAAATTCTTTCTTACTCGTGGTATCTCCATAAAATAGGAAAACACAATCAATTTTGATTGATTTGATTCTTGAACCAAGTTTATCCAATTCTAGGTAGTGTTGTTTGTGTTGGTTTAATGGACAAAATATTAATAGATGTGTGTTAGGATCGAATTCGAGACCACGGGATTGCACACTTTATGTATGAGAATTAAAGATTGATAATTAATATAAAATGTTATGTTAATTATTAAACAAACACAAAACATAACGACCGTTAGTATTTAACAGAATAATGACTAACGATCGTTAGACGAATAAAAGGAAAGTATTGTATATGGATTATTTAAAAAACAAGAAAGATCTAGAACCCCGTGGGTTATGGATCGACGACCATGGGTTGGGGAAGCCCAAACCCAACCTAACTTGTTCTAAAATTCTTCTAATCCTATAATACAAAACCAAGGATTCATTGTTGACAACTCTTGTACACACAATTAATCTTGGGTTTTAGTTTCTTTTTTGTCCTAAAACTCGGTTGAATATCCTTATAAATAAGGGTTTCGATTTTTGTTTTGTTAAAATTGTTTTGTGTTTTCCTTTAAACTAGCATTTACTTTAATTAGTTAATAATGCGTGCGATGCGAAGCGCAGATGCAATCACACTATCGATGTATCTTGGATTGAATTACAAAAGGTAAGGGGTAATTCTCATAATCCTATAAAACCTAATTAGGGTTCATCTAAACTGCTAGTTTTGTGGAATTGATTCTTGTTCGGCTAGAATAAAAAAGGTACGCATACTTTATGTTTATGTTAGTTAATTATTCATTATACGTTCCTATACGCTTTCGCATGTTTCTTTGATGTTTTATGTGTTTTATATATGATTGTCATGTTATATAATTCCAACAGTGGCATCACGAGCCTTGTTTAATGAGTAATTAATTACTAAACATGTAAAAAACGAATATTGTATGTTGTTTGATATGATTGTTCTATTGTTTTGGTTATGATTATGTAAACCCTTGTTTTAGGGTTAAGGCTTTTGCCCTAATTTGGTTTAAATTTTTTGGATCGACTAAAATTTTTTTGGGGTCGAACCCTAATTTTTTTTAGTCGATTTATGTAAATTTTAGGGTTTATATATTAATTGTTATATTAACCATATCAAAACCTAGAATTAATATATTTGTTACGTGATAAATTCATTAATAAAGTGTTATGTGACATGGAATTGTATGCGATCTTGTGACTTACTTGAATAATTGTTATGTTATATCCATGATGATACATGCATGTTCGTCATGGATGGTTGTTGAATTTTTAATTATTAAGTTATTCTAATCACATGTATATTTTGATAAATCTTGAATTGGGAAGACTCCAATAAAATATTAATGAATCAATTATGTTCAATTTGGTATATTTTAATTATGGCTTACTTGATCGATTTGTCGATATATGTAACTTACTTTCAATTGTGCGGTGAAAACCCCGATTAATATATCGTTAATTAACATAGATATTGATTATTAATAGGCTTTATCAAATAAGTTGCATGTGGCTACTTGTTTACGTATTAATTGTTAGTTATGTGCACATTGTTTTAAGTTATTTATTTTTATTGTTTACTTGTTTGTTTATTATGTGTGACAAGTTTTAAGCAAAGGGTAATTTTGAATAGAAAAATAAATTTGACTAAACAATGGTGAAATTTGATTTGTTTTGAAGAGTTAAATTTTCAAAGTTTAATTAATTGATGATTTTGGTACAAATAGTGAGAACGGCTCATCCAATTTGACGGATTGTGTGAGGTGTCTACAAGGAGGGAGCATTAAATTGTGACCGAAAGAAGGAGGTCATAACCAAGACCTTGACCAAATTCTCCGTTTCTTCATGAGTCAAATTGGAGTTACCAAGTAGGCTATAAATGTACAAAATCATCTTAAGGCGATTACCTTTAATTTCATGCGCCACTTTTGTGGTAATTATCCGAAACACTAAGTCTTTAGACTTATGCAAAATACGATATAATGGGCGATAATTAAAGGTAAATTCCTTGATTGGAATGAGTCAATGATTTCGTTGTCACCTTCGATTCGTTTCTTACCGTTGTTATATTTAGTTTTTGATTTACATCATGCTCATTTGAGTTTTGTAAGCTCACCGCCTTTTATTTTTACTGGCGGCGGGTTCTAGCGGGGCTATGGGCAAGAGTGAGAGTTGGGACTTAGAAGACCTAACCTATTTTGATATTTCACTTAATTATGGGTTTATGTTTTGATTTGTATTTCTTTTGTATTTCTATTTTGGATTTATGGTTGTATTTATCATTTTGGAGTTATGATGTTCATGACTTCATTTTATTTGTATGATAAGGCTTAAACGTATTCTTGTATGCTTTGTATGACACCATAATGTGGCATTCGACCCATATCGGGTTTGGGTGTTCAATCAAAACTTTGATAATTTGATCTTTCTGAATTGGTTAATTAAAGTTTTTTTTAAAACTATTGATACAAAGTTGTATGCATGCTTCTTCGCACATGTTTGATTTGACACAATAAATCAAAACTAGTACCCTTTGAAAATTAAGTTAAGTGCCATATAGTTAAAGGAACACTTGAAGTTGCAATTTAGGTCATGTGGAAAGGTAAATCTTTATGTAAAGTCATACCTTACATGAACATATTTGCAGTTTGATACGCGTACAACGCGCGTTCGGGGTCAAAGGAACTTCCTTTTCGTCGAGCAAGTTTTTCAACACCCTAGGCAGTGAACCTAATCATTGTAGTTTAGTATTAGCGTAAGCCTCGGGAATTGATATCGTTCTCTAGGGGAATAGGAATGCTTGTGAGAAATTACTACGCTAAGGTTGGGGTTGAGGAAGATTATTTTTTATCTTTTTTATATTTTTATTAAATTGAAAGGTACGAATCTCGGGGTATTGGATTTGGGGGGTTGGTATTTCCACCGATTACTCTACTATTCTAATTATCTAAGCTAAGGTGAGTGTAGTCTATGTCTATTGTTGTTTGCTCTTATGATGATTAAAAATGTGTTTACCTAGATGCTATTACTCCCTAGTTATCTCCTATTGATGGTTGAATTGTCACGTCCTTATTATTAACGCGTTGTGTCTTCTAAGGTCGTAGGGTATGCGTTTTTCTCTAACTCTTTGAGACTACCTTAAGGTTATTGCCTACGAAATCTCTAGGATTCATAAACTAACTCTAAGGTTACCTTTGGATGTTTAGACTACAATAACTATAGGTGATTATAAACTAATGTTCACAAAGATTACTCAAGCATTAAAAACACAACGAATGACCTATCGCAATACTAGGTCAATCACAATTAAGATAGGGATATAAAAGTGATCGATTAAGGGCTTAAATGACCCCTCAAAAGTGTACCTTTTAAATCCTTATCACATTTCTTTAAGTTAGACGACTTAAATTGAGTATTAAGTGAGACCTGGACTCAAGGCACAAGATGGGATAAAACATGTTTACATTTGCAATAGCTTTGGAAAATGTAAATCCCATAATGATCTAGAATTGGAAAATGTTTGCCAATTATTGTTCGACAGATTACCCTATGATATGCTTTCGTTACTAGCGGATCAAGCGATGTAATGGAACTATGATAATTTGGATCCTAGTTTTTAGAAATTCTATGGTTATATGAATATTACCTTGGGTATTTTATTTTCTTGAAAAGTTTAATTATCGAAAATACTAACGTTGAATTTTGCTAATTCTTTAAATGTATTAATGCAACATTAAACCGTAAACGTAGGTTATTCTGTATTGGTAAATTGATCTACACCGCAAGGGTTTTTGGTATAGTTAACTTTGCTAAAAGAATAAACCTAGTCCTCTTTTCATAGAAAGAGTGAGATTCAATCTATTCCTTTTCATGAATGAGAAAGGTATGATAGGACAATTAGAATTGTCTAAATTCTAAATACATAGCAGCGTAAGAAAATTTTAATAGTTAAGAAAATTGCATATTTTCCGAGTTATTAATTCGAATCTAGACTAATTTTTGTAAAATTGGTAAAAGACAAACTAGCATATTTTATCTAGTTGTTACTTTTGACCATTTAAAAGTACTACTTACAATTGTTGGAATAGTAGAAGCTGTTAAGAAAGAAATTGCATGCCCAATTTTTTAATTTAATAGCATTGATGGATATTTATCATCTACATTGTAGAATACACTCTTTTAGTACATAAGTAATTGTTATGTATGAAATTTCTAAAAAGTGTAAGGAAGTAAGTAGAACACTATTTTCTTTCACCGGTTAATGAAACACTTACAATGTTGTCAAATCCAGTGGGAGTATTGTGTTCTTAATACTGAATAAGGAATTAATGTAATGATCTCTAATTCAGTGGGAGTTACAAACTTTGTCATCTTGGTAGTAACCCATATTATCTCTAGAATATCTTAAGATAATTACTTTCCACTTGTAGACACTTATGTTTTCAAGGATAGTCATGTGACTAAGTAGCTACCGACCGTTCCGACGCGCCTTTATTAGATAATGAAGTGGTTCTACATCTACTAGTTATGCTAATATTGTAGGAGAAAGTAATACCGTTTATAAGGAATTCAAAATAACTATAATAAGAAGAATAGAAACTATGACAGTGCAACCAAATTAAAAGTAAGAATCACCTGAAGTTTTACACAGGAACAGTAACCAAAGAAATCCGAATGAAGCACAAGTAACCGAGGCTCGTGTTGAACACGATTCCCTTAAAACAATTCCGTGTACAACAACACGGTTGTTTCCCAGTACAACGACGGAGCGAGAATCTTGCCGAATTGACAAATTGCTCAAGACTTTCGTGAATTATTGTGAGTATGCTATTATGAAGAGAAGTCGTGAAGTTGTAGGTCTTAGAATGGTGATAATTCTTGAATATATCTGACAAAAACATAATGTAAATCAATTCACATTTAACCTGTTAAATCCATTTAATGGGTCATTCTGAGTTTAAAAAGAAACACAGAACCGGATTTCTTTATTATGGTTCTCAATAATTGGCAACTTAAAGGAATTAAAATGGGTCAAACTTTCACTCATTGCTGATAACAGTTATTTACCCATCAATGGGGATAAACATGAACCCATTTATTTTCCTTAAGCTTCATTCCAAATACCCTACTTTGAGACTCGATATCCCATTCACACTAACTCCGTTTTGGACATATAAAGTCTTGTTACGAAGCTCTCATGACAGACAACGTACCATATAAGACTTTAACCATAAAACTATATTTACTTATAGTAATCTATGTCCAAAGCTAGTGAAAACTCATTTCTTTCACTAAAATTTTCCAACAATCCCCCACATGAATGGATATTGAATGGAAACTCACATAATTCTGAGAAAAACTCAGCGGTTGAGTCTTGCATAGGATAGGTAGGTGTTACCCTTTGAACCTTCCCTTGTGACATATACTTAGCCTCCTAGCTGCCAGTAGAACGCGATGTCTTTGAACTGATCCGCTATTTGTGTGAGCGACAATATATGTTCACACAAGACTCTTCACGACATCGTCAACTCCTCATAGTCGTGTTCGTTATGGTCATGAACACTAGCACGGTTCTCGCAAGAGCTCTTGAAATGCGCCTACATTTCCCTTTGAGCGACCCCACTTCTCTCACATAGGTGATTTTTCAAGAATCATTAAAAGCTCTAGGCAACCTCGTATATCACTTGAATGTAACAGGAATGGACCAAGATGTTTATTAACACCTCATGTGTCTTGGGAGGTTAACCCCCAGTGACTCCCCGGTTTATACAAGTAGGTTGTCCTATTGAACCCGTGATCTTGGGATCTCCATCGGTGGGTTAGGTTTTCCTTCGTATAAACTCATTCATTAACGGGCTTTATTCTCATTCCTTTTGATGACTTGTTAAATAACTCTCTGCTTAAGCCTTTCGTAAGCGGATGCTATGTTATCCTTTGATTTCACATAATCAAAAGTGATAACTCATGTAGAGAGTAGTTGTCGTATAATATTGTGTCAACGTCTAATATGGCTTAACTTACCATTATACATTATGCTATGAGCTCTGCCAATCGACGATTGACTATCACAATGTATACATATGGCCGTTACCAGCTTAGGCCACGTTGGTATATCCTCTAAAAATTGACGTAACCATTCTGCCGCTTTGGCGCATTTATCTAAGGCGATAAATTCTGACTCCATTGTGGATCTGGAAATAACCGTCTGTTTGGAAGATTTCCATGATACGGCTCCACCTCCAAGTGTAAATACATATCCACATGTTGATCTAGAGTCTTTTATATCAGATATCCAGTTTGCATCACTGTATCCTTCGATAACAGCCGGATATCTAGTATAATGCAATCCATATTCTCGAGTGTACCTTATGTACCCCAGAACCCTTGTTATACTTTCCCAGTGTTTGTAACCTGGGTTGTTCGTATACCTACTTAGCCTACTCACAGCGTATGCTAAGTCGGGTCTCGTACAATTCATTAGATACATCAAACTACCAATAATGCTTGAGTATCCCACCTGGTTAACTCCTTGACCTCTGTTTTTAGATAGATGTTTAGTCGTATCAATAGGAGTCCTCGCAATGTTGGAGTCATCTGGATTATATTTCTCAAGAATTTTATCCACAAAGTGTGTTTGACTCAACATAAGTCCATTTTGGGTTCGTATGATTTTGATTCCAAGTATCACATCTGCCAAACCCATGTCTTTCATGTCAAACCTTGATTTCAACATGTCTTTAGTAGATCGAATCATCTTATCGTTGCTTCCAACGATTAGCATATCATCTACATATAGACATAAGATGACATATCCATTGTTTGTGTCTTTTACGTAGACACACTTGTCACATTCATTAATTTTGAATCCACATTCGATCATGACGTGGTCAAACTTTTGATGCCACTGCTTAGGAGCTTGTTTCAATCCATACATTGACTTGACAAGTTTACATACTTTTCCCTCTTGTCCCGGGGCAATGAATCCCTCAGGTTGTTCCATGTAAATCTCTTCATCTAAATCTCCATTTAGAAAAGCAGTTTTTACATCCATTTGATGAACTTCCAGATTTCTTATGGCTGCAATAGCAAGTACCATCCTTATGGATGTTATTCGGCGTTCACGGCGAATAAGTGTCAAAGTAGTCGGACCTTCTCGTTGTGCGTAACCTTTGATCACCAATCTTGCTTTGTACTTATCTATGGTGCCATTAGCTTTCATCTTCTTCTTGAAGATCCATCGATAGCCTAATGTTTTGCAACCCGGAGGTAGATCTACAAGCTCAAATGTATGGTTATGCAAAATAGAATCTATCTCACTCTTAATGGCTTCTTTCCATTGAGGCCCTTCGAGGACGTAACGCTTCTCGGTAAGAGTTTGGTTCACTTTCTACCATAAAAGAAACATAATCGGGTCCAAACGATTTCTCGATTCTTGGCCTTTTGCTTCTTCTAGGTTCAACATCTTCTTCCTCGAGTTGATGTTGTCTCTCATCGTGAACGATGTTATCATTCCACTGCCTCTTTTCGTGGACAACTACGTCATTTCGCCTAGATGACTTTTCATTCTCCTTGGTCAAACAAGGAACACGGTTTCAAAGAATGAAGCATTCCTTGATTCCATTATCGTATTCTTGTGTATCTCGGGATTTTTTGACTCGTGCACAAGGAATCGATAAGCCACGCTATTATGAGCATACCCAATGAATACACAATCAACGGTTTGGGTCCTATCTTTTGAGCTTTAGGTGCCGGAATTGCCACTTTAGCTAGGCACCCCACACTCGTAAGTATTTATAAGATGGTTTTCGTCCCATCCATAGCTCATGGGGGTCTCTTCTTTTCCTCACGAGGTATCTTATTCAAAAGATAAGTAGCCGATAAAATGGCTTCCCCATGTTACGATTTAAACCGAACTTATTAACATGGCATTTGCCATTTCTTTCAAGGTACGATTTTTCTTTCGGCAATCCCATTCTGCGAGGTGAATAGGTGCGGTGAACTCATGTCTAATTCCATGTTGTGAACAAAATTGACAAATGGAGATACATATTCACCTCCCTATCACTCCTTACTACCTTGATCTTTTATTTAGTTGATTCTCAACTTCATTCTTGTATAGAATGAACTTATCTATTGCTTCATCTTTACTTTTAAGTAAATACACATAGCAATATTTCGTACTATCATCAATGAAAGTAATGAAGTACTTATTATCTCCTCTTGTTGGCACCGATTTTAAATCACACACATCCGTGTGAATTAGATCAAGAGGTTCGGTTTTCTTTCAACCGAATGAAAAGACGATCTTGTCATTTCGCTTCAACACAAGTTTCGCACTTGTGATTTGAGTCAATATGGAATGTAGGTATACAATTTAATTTCATTAGTCGTCGGATGGAATTATAATTGACATGACCAAGTCGGCCATGCCACACATTCGAGGTCTCAACTACACAAGTTGAATTAGTGTTCATTTTAGAAAGATTGTTTTCCTTAACAATTAAATCCAATTTGAACATTCCATCACGAGCGTAGCCCGTACCTACAACCATTTTATTCTTGGTTAATTCAAATGTGTTACACTCAAATGCAAGGCAAAACCCATACTTGTTGAGCAACCACCCGGACACAAGATTCTTTCGAATCTCCGGAACGTAAAAACGTTTTGAGTTTTAACTCTTTCCGGATGTCCATTTCAAAATCACATCACCCTCACCTTTAATGTCGCTGTGATGGAATTAGAAACTCATACTCAAACATAGCAAGGTTCAACAAAGCGAAGTTCGGACAAGAGATTCATATAAGCAGAAGGAATCATAGCAATGGCATAGAATCCTAATAATTGAAATAGAAAAGCTAACGAAAAAGAGAACGTCATAAGGAACCTTTCTTGAAAAGGTCGAATATCTCAGACGATAACATAAGTGTCTTAAAGTAAGACGAATATCCGCACTTTAACGAAACGAGGAAAAGCAAATGAATGAGCGAACACGAAGATACGACGCCACGTCTTCTTCAATGAATCTACACGGATTACGATTCGTATAATACTTATTAGTTCCTTTTATAAGCTTCTTATGCCTTTGTAAGTGTGTTACCTATTGATATCATATTTTATCTTTCAGTTTCTTAAACTCATATTCGGACCAGACTTTAGCGATTTATATAAAATACTTACTTAGCTCAAATGAAATCAAGCAAAATCCCAGTAGTTGTCGTATCGACATAATGTCTGGACTCACCATTATACATTGTGATATAAGCTTTGCCAATTCTTTAATGGTTATCACAATGTATACAACTACCATTATAGGCGATGTTGGTGCGTCATCTCATATTAAACATAGACATTTTGTCTCTTATCCAAATTTATCACAATAAAATTATATTCCATCGTGGACCTAGCTATATTTTATGTCTAGAATACATCCAAAATATAGTGGTCATTTCAAGAGTGTATACATAGCCACTCAAAAATGGTCATTAATAACATTAATTACCAATCAAATAGTTATTACGTTTTGCTCTAAATCAGAAGCGTGGTTCTACCAATAATTCATGAGTATTTCAAATGGGTAACACCTCCATCTCTATTTTGAATAGATTTTGATTGGTGTCATTTGAACTCTAGTCACGGAATCCCCACATTGAACCTATCTCAAGAATATTGTAGAAATGTTCTCCTTTCAACTTTTATCTCATTTAAAAGATACTCTCAAAGACTTAAAACAATTCTCAAAAAAAAAAAAAAAAAAAAAAAAACATTACCTAATGACGTTATTTGGAACAATCTTTTAAACGGTTTTGGCTGCTTTTGAGAACATTTAGATCATGTTTTCGTTTGATCTTGTGTGTTAATAGCATTCACATAAGTTTATTATAATATTTCTGGACATATCTCTATATATGTGTTTATGGTTGGAGATGTGCTTATCATATGATTTATGTTGTTCTAGTACTCATGTATCTTATATGCTCTGGATATTTTTTCAATTTTATATGCTGTTTTCATGAAAGTTTTTTAATATGATATTGTGCTCTGGTATTATGTTTTATGATGGAATCACTATGCTTATACTTTGTGCAAGTTCTTTGCTCAAGACTTACATTCAGCCCCTTAATGTGTTATACTTAAAACAGCTTTTATGCCAAGTTTATTTTAATGCATAGTATTTGTATCAAAAGATCATAACGGAATATACATATAGAAGTTGTTAATTAGCTAAAGTAAGAGTGCATATTTCAGTTTTATAATGATGGTTAGTTAAATTTTGTTATGCAAAATCAATATATTTGCTGAAAAAATTTATGCAAAATGAATTTCTTTCTTGATTTTCGTTTAAGACGAGCCGCTTGTATCTTGAAAGTGACTTTGAAGGTGATTGGTTCTTGAATTTTCATCTTTGAAAAGTGACCTTTAAGGCCTGTTGTTGGGTTGAAATCTATGTCTTGAAAAGTGACCTTAAAGGCATGTTTGTCTGCAATTTTTATCTTGAAAAGTGACTTTAAAGCCTATTTGGATTGTTGATTTTTATCGCGAAAAATCATTGTTTGGATTCTTGATTTTATGCGTAAAAATCATTGTTTGGATTGCTGATTTTATGCGTAAAATATGTAGTTTGATTCTTGATTTTATGCATAAAATATGTAGTTTGATTCTTGATTTTATGCAGAAAATTTTCGGTTGATTGTCGATTTTAGTGCATAAATGTTTCCTTCGATATTTTTTAATTTGATTTGTTTGGAATATTTCATTGGTGCTTAAAATCCGCTTCTGTGAAATTTTCGAGAAAAGAAAAAAACAATTGGTTTCTTTGAAATAAGTGTGTAGTAAAAGCGTATGGAAGATTATACAAAAGGAATTTGTTTCCTAACTTGTTTGTGTTCAATATATAATTTGTCCAAATGAAACTAGTTCATATATGCGAGTTTGTTTGAGATATGGACAACTTTTATATATACACGAGTACACTCAGATACAAAATGAGTTATCAATATATTGCTAACTAGAGCTTGTTGAAATTTCGAATGGTTGAGGGCAGCAAACGAATGTGCCTCAGTTGTGAATGCCACAATGCTCCTTTGGCCAACATGTTGCAAACCATGCCGAAAAGCCCGAGAAATTTTCTCGTTTGCATTTCAAAAGGTGGCAACAGAAAATGTTCTTTACCTCACCACATTGAATTTGGCTCGGTTCCTTACGAATCGCTCCTCAAATTGTCGAAGGGAGGCGATGCTCAATCTGTGGCCTGGTGATGCTTGAAACACTCGAAATTCTTGTCAGTAACTATGTGTTGAGCGGGTTGGTTGATCCGTTGTATAATGTGTATTGCAAAACAAAGGCGGCCAAGGAACTATAGGAATCATTGGAGAAGAAATACAAAACTCAAGATGCAGGAACTAAAAGCATGTGGTGGCTAGGTTCTTAGAGTTCAAAATGGTTGATACAAAACCGTGATGAGCCAAGTACAAGATCTTCAAGTTGTATTACATGATATCCATGCGAAGGCATGAATTTAGTGAGACGTTTCAAGTGGCAGCAATGATTGAGAAATTACCACCTAGTTGGGTAGACTTCAAAACTACCTAAAGCATAAGCGAAAGGAAATGTCGGTGGAGGATCTCATTGTTCGTCTTCGCATTGAAGAAGACAACAAATTGGCTCTAAGAAGAGTTATGTGCCCGAGCATGCTAAGGCAAATGTGGTTGAAATTGGACAATCGTCAAAGGCAAACAAAGGCAAAGCTTATTTGAAAGGCAAAGGAAAATGGATAACCTTGGTCCTAAGGGAAAACGTTCAAGAATAAGTTCAAGTGCTACAATTGTGATAAACCGGGTCACAAGGCTGCTGATTGCAAATTGCCGAAACGTGAGGCCCCTCGTCAAGCAAACATAATTGAGAACATGCATGATGATGTGGAGCTTGTGGCCATGATTTCCGATCTTACTGCTATGATTTCAGAAGTGAACTTGGTTGGCTCTAATGCAAGTGAATGGTGGGTTGATACCGGGGCTACTCGTCATGTTTGTTCAAACAAGAGTCTCTTTAGTTCGTTTAAGGAGGTCACAAATGGTGAGCAACTCTTCATGGGTAACTCGGCCACTTCCGAGATCAAGGGTGAAGGTGATGTCGTGTTGAAGATGACATCAGGAAAAGAGTTGAAACTTAAGAATGTGTTGTTTGTCCCAGAAATTCGTAAGAATCTCGTGTCCGGGTGGCTTCTTAATAAGTTTGGTTTTAGACTAGTGTTTGAGTCGGATAAGTTTGTCTTAACCAAAAGTGGAATATTTGTTGGTAAGGGTTATGCCCTCAATGGTATGTTTAAACTGAATGTTGACAACTAAAGGATGAAATGAATGCTACTACTATTTATTCTTACTTATATGAGTCTTCCTACATTTAAGCATGTCTTGATCGGTGCTAAGCAGTCAAGTCTAAAGACTAAAAGCGCTCAAACACTAATGCAATTAAGATCGAGAGGAGTATAGAGTCTCCCGGTCGTTATGTCCCGCTGAGCTATGCAATGGATCAATCAACGTCTAGTGATCGAGAAGTTTGAATGAAAAAGGATTATGATTATTATAACTACGGAAAATCCAACAAATTAAAAGCCTTAAATGCAAATTAAAGAAAATTAAAAGATAAAACCTATTAAATAAACGCTATCACTATATTTAAAGTGATGAGCGTTTAAAACCTAAAACGTCGTTTAAATTAAAATCTACGTGACGTACAAAATAAAAAGTGAAACTAAATCAATATTAACCCTAAAAATATGAAAATGATGTTTTACAAACCTAATGATATAAGAAAATATTTAGAAAAAGAAAATTATTTTTAAAACTAATTATCTAATTAAAACTATTTTTAACTATTAATTAATTACCTAAAATACAAGAAAATAGGAAATTAAGCTAGAAAAATAAGATTAAGACTTGGAAAAGTCTAAAATATCAAAATAGACTTTTCAAAACTATTTTTGTATTTTTGTGACTATTTTCTATTTTCTAGGATTTTAAACTATTAAATACTAATTAAATTGCTAAAATTACCAAATAAACTATGAAAAATCTAGAAAATTACTTTTCTACTTTTTATATTTATCTAAGCCTAAGAAAATTGAAAACTTATTTTTTGAACCTTTTCTAATTTTTGTATTAAATGCTATTTAAAAGTATTAAAACTAATTAAAAATAGGAAAAATAGCAAAACGACTTATAAAAATCTGAAAATTTCAGGAAACTCTAAAATAATGATAAGAAGCTATGAAAATTAGAAAAACAGGTACTTGTGTACAAGATTATGGGTGATGTGAGAGTGCTTATTGAAATAAGCACTAAATAAGCCAAATGATTAAAACAGGCAACCAAGCGATCACGAAGCACTAATAAGCTAAATTAACCAAATTTCAACTAAAATCAACAAGCTACAACAACTGAATAACAAGATAACACAGATTTGATGCTTATGAGTATTAAGCTAAAAGCAAAATGGTGTATACTTGCGGACCAAGAATAAGCAACCAAATAAGCTCTAAACTAAAACCAATGATTGATACCTCAACTAGACCTAGGTGACTAGCTCTACCAAAAGACCAGCTTCTAAAAGCTTATATAAGCTCTGTGCAAGCTTGCACAAAAAGCGAGAAACCACTCGATTGACTTTGAGTTTGGTGCGAGGCGAAATGGTGCTTGTTTTGAGCTTATGCCCAAGCTTATCCAAAAGCTTAAGGCAAAAACAGATATGAGGTCTTATAAACCACCTAGAGGACTACTTGTAACCCAAAATCGAACCTTAAAACCCTTTAATGAAACCTATGCATCATCTGCAATATCTGCAAAAACCAACTTTTGACCATTTTGACTTTTGAAAAAATGAAACAGTTTGACTTTTATGAAGTTTAGACCCAATTTAATGATTGATTATGATTTGTTATGATGTAATGAAGCTATTACAACCTTTGTTTATGACTTTTAAACACAAAATGATGATTTGCCTTTTGCAAAATCTCAACGATTAAGCTGTTGAGATTGTTTGACAATTTTTGACTTTTTGATAGCAGACATCAAAGTAAGGCGAGATATGAGTCTAATATGACTAAACAAACTTGAACCAACAAAAGTTATACACTTGAATAACCTCTAACACCTTTAAACCTATAAATCCAAACACCCTTAATAAAGCTGTTATGACTAAAAGTGTGATCCAACACTAAACCAACTATGATTATGATCAAACTAAGTTTAATTAACTCTAAACTCACCTAATAAACGATTGGAACCATTATAACTACAAATCAAGATTATGCAAAGAAACTTGAAAATTCACTTACAAAGTCCAAACCACTATAGCTTGCAAACTTGAACCAAAGGACCTCTAACCTATCCAAACCCCAACCTAGCTCAATATCAACCCATTTCCATAGTTGCTTCACCCATTTCCATTTCCTTTGCCATTTTGACCTTGTTTGACTTTCTTTGACTTTAAGCACTTTTGATTGAAATTATTTGAAACTTAAAATTAGCTTGTGAAAACCAATAATAAGTTTGTGTGAACTTGTTTGAGCTTATAGACAAGCTTATTAAAGCTTATTCATGGGACTTGGACTTTGCAAATTTCAACGATGAGACATAAATGATGAATTGTGATCAACAACGATTTTGATGCTTGAAAATAATTGAAATACACTTAAACACTTAAAATTGATACAATTTAACAAAAGATTACAAGTTTTATCTAAGTTAAAGCTTTTACATAAAAAGCGACATTAAAATTAAAATAAAAACTAGTAGACTCTTTAACTTGCTTCCTTTTGCTCCTTTTATAATCCAATGCTCTTTGTATCTCTCCTCCGAATATTTCCCAACAATCCTAGCCATTGGATGGCCTCAAAATGATCTCCACCTTTGAATATGTTTTGGCGCCAAAATCCTTTTACGCCAATTGGGGTGATTGAGAGAAATGGGGAGAGGCATTTAATGCCCTTGGAGTTTGGTGGAGGAGGGGGACATGGTGAGGTGAGAAGAGGCTAGGTGGTTGTGATGGTGGGCGGGATGGTGGGCGGAGACAAGGTGGGAGGAAAAGCGGGGAAGGGATGGGTTTGGTGGGTTGGTTTGACCGGATATTATAAAAGGGGTTCAATTTGTATTTTGAGGGTGTGAAAGGTTATGTGACAAGGGTCCAAATGGGTTTAAAGGTTTTTAATAACAAGGACCTTTCATGTAATTTTGAAATTTCAAGGACCATAAGCGCCAATCTTACAAAGTTTATCCAAGGGTTGAAAATGACACTTTCAAAAGTACAAGGACCAAATTTGCCAATTTGCCATTTTCGAGGCCATTTTGCCAAAATTCAAACTTGAAGGACTAAACTTGTAATTTCTCAAACTTTTTGATATTTTCCACCAAAGGACTAAATTTGATAACTTTTGATTTTAAAAGGACCTTTGGTGATTTTTACTTTTGAAATTTGGGCTCAGGGACTATTTTTGACAATTCTTGAAACTTGGGGATGAAGCGCAATTTTGCAAAATTGATATGTTTTCATCGATTTTGATATTTTGAATTTGAAACACATAAAACACTGATTTGTGATATTTTGATCATTTAGATGTGTTTACGAGTATTTTCGAGATGATTTTGCGGTTTATTTTGTATAAAAATGATGAGTATTTACACACTCATCAATCCCCATGCGAGATATTGCTAGTCCCTAGCAATGATTTGAGAAAACATAATGGATTTTAAACTCTTTACCAAAAGCCATTACTTACGAGTAGCCAAATGTTTCGATTCAAGTAAGAACCATGGTACAGATAACCATGTGATTTTGAGCAAACCACCGACTTTCAACGGTTTGATTTTGTCTTTACGAGCCGTACCCTACGGACTAGCCAACTCTTAGATAAATTATCAACATTATCTTTGGTGAGTGAATACCAATTATGGATTTTCCATTGCCTTTACCACAAGCCATAATCTTGCGGGCTAGTGACTCATTATCTTTTGAGGATGATGGGGAGTGAAGAACCATACAATTTTGGGCAAATTGCAAGCCATATAAGCGGTTTGAGAAATCTTTACCAAGAGCCGTTTGCTCTGGATTAGCCAATCCTTTTGTCTTCAGAGACATGGCGGATGATAACGAATGAGAAAGTGTAGAACACTTACTCCAAAAAAAAAAAAAATTTTGGCCAAAAGCAGGGATTAGGCGGTATAATTACATGATAAAATTCGTGAGAATCCCCCACACTAGAAATGAATATTGCCCTCAATATTCAAAGTCCGCGGTTATGCGAAACAAAAAACGTAAAGGGAAATACTACGGCCATTATTTAGAAAGAAGATTTTTTTTTTTTTTTTTTTTTTTTTTTTTAAACATGTGGCAACCCCCACACTAGGGTGGTAGAAAGAGGTGAGAAGGCGAAATATGGGTGAAAACCCATATGGCATGCTCTTGTTTTTGATTCCCGAGTCGCTAGCTTGACTCGATCCCGCATTCATTGGTTCATGGGAAAGTTTGTAAGTCCGGGACAACCATGGATGGAATGTCCTCTCCAAAATAATGCTTCACTCGATGACCATTCACTTTGAAATTAGGACCATCGGGTTGAGATAACTCAATGGTACCATAAGGATAAACCTTAGCGATAGTAAATGGACCGGACCAGCGGGACTTGAGCTTTCAGAAAATCTTCAATCTTGAATTGAAAAGAAGGACTCGATCACCAACGTTGAAAGCGGTTCTTGATTTTTGAGTCATGAATCTTCTTTGTCTTTTGTTTATAGATCAAAGAGTTCTCGTAAGCTTGATCACGGAGTTCATTTAATTCATTCATTTGAACTTTCCTATGATCACCCGTTGTCGAATATCAAAGTTAGCATGCTTCAAGGCCCGGTATGCCTTGTGCTCGAGCTCAACCGGAAGATGACATGCCTTCCGTACACCGGCTTGTATGGAGTGCACCCGATGGGTGTTTTGTAAAATGTCGGAAGGCCCAGTGCGTCATCTAACTTATCCGACCAAGAGGCACGGTTTTCACCAACCGTCCTCTCCAAGATTCTTTAATCCCCGGTTAGAAACTTCCACTTGCCCACTTGTTTGTGGGTGGTGCGCGATGAAGTGCGGTGAGTTACACCATACTTTTGCATGACTCTTGCAAATTGGTCATTGCAATCGTACCACGATCACGATGATGGCTCGTGGAGTTCCAAACCTAGCAAATAAGATTTCAAGAATTTCACAACAACTCGGGCATCGTTGGTGGGTAAAGCCTTAGCTTCAACCCATTTTGACAAGTAGTCAACGACCACGAGTATGTACTTATTCCGTGAGAAGAAGGAAATGGCCCGTAAAGTCAATGCCCGGATGTCAAATATCTCACACACTTGAATGGCGTTTTGCGGCATTTCATTCCTTTGTGAGATATTCCGTGACGTTGACAAGCGTCACGAGTTTTAACAATTCATGGGCATCCTTATAGATCGTGGGCCAATAGAATCCCGAATCAAACACCTTCTTGGCGGTGTAGTTGGGGCTATGATGTCCCCAGTGGGTCGAAATGGCAAGCCTTGAGAATGTCAACGGCTTCGACCATACACACATCGCGGATGACTTGATCCGCACATTTTAAACAAGTAGGGTCGTCCCGAAATAATGTTTCACATCTTTGAAGAATTTATTTTTACGTTGGGACGACATCCCTTTCACCACAAAGTTACCCGCATGGTAATTTGCAAAGTCGGCAAACCATGGGGTGAAGAATCTCCACGAAAAGAAACCATATTGAGTGTTTCGAGAGGAAAAGTTTCATTGATTTCCTTTTCTCGAACACATTTTGGTGAGGTTCTCTAATCGGGAGAGATGATCGTGACCAGGTTCTCGGCTCCTTTTTATCACGAATGATGATATCAAATTCTTGTAGGAGGAGAACCCAGCGGAGCAATCTCGGCTTTGCATCTTGTTTTGCAAAGAGATATTTGAGTCTTAGTGATCCGTATACACCACGCATTTGGTCAAGATAAGATATGGCGAAACTTCTCAAGCATACACCACCGCTAATAATTCTTTTCCGTAGTGGTGTAATGAGTCTGAGCTTGATCATAGTTTTGCTCGCGTAGTGGATTGGTGGAAATGCTTGGTTTTGCGTTGCCCAAGGCGCACCGATTGCAAAATCACTTGCATCGCACATAAGCTCGAAGGGTAAGTCGATCGGGGCAACTAGAATGGGTGCTTCCGTAAGCTTTTCTTAAGTGTTTCAAAAGCTTGATGCACTCGGGAGAGAAGATGAAAGGAGCATCTTTTCAAGAAGATGGGTCATAGGCGGCGATTTTAGAAATCTTGAATAAATCTCGATAAAACCGGCATGACCTAGAAAACTCCTAACACCTTTGACGGTGGTAGGATGAGGTAGTTTAGCAATGACATCAACTTTTGCTCTATCAACCTCAATCCCATTCTTAGAAATCTTATGGCGAGGACAATGCCCTCTTTGACCATAAAGTGGCTCTTCTCCCGGTTTAGACATAGATTGGTGTCTTCACACCTTTTAAGCATTTTGTCTAAGTGGGAGAGACAAGTCTGAAATGAGTCCCCAATGACCGAGAAGTCATCCATAAACACCTCCATAGTTTCCCGATCATGTCGTGGAAAATGGCCATCATACAACGTTGGAGCGTGCGGGGAGCATTGCATAAGCCAAAAGGCATACGTCGTAGGCAAGCGTCCGTATGGGCGGTGAATGTGGTTTTCTCTTGATCCGGCGGATCAATGGGGATCTGAAAGTAACCGAGAAACCATCAAGGAAACAATAGTACTCGTTCCCTGCTAATCTCTCAAGCATCGGTCCATGAAGGGTAGAGGAAAATGGTCTTTCTGGTGGCTTCATTTAACTTTCGATAGTCAATGCACACACGCCATCCCGTAACCAATCGAGTTGGAATCAACTCGTTTTCTTCATTCGTGACAACGATAATGCCACCCTTTTTGGAGCATAATGAATTGGGCTAACCCAAGGACTATCGGAGATCGGGTAAATCGGGGCCGGCATCAAGTTTGAGAACCTCTTGTTTGATAACCTCGTGAATCTTAGGATTCACCCTTCTCGACTTTGAATTTCTGGGCTTGAAGTCATCCTCCATTAAGATTTTGTGAGTACAAAACTCGGGGTTGATACCCTTAATATCGGAGAGTTTCAAGCAATTGCTTGCTTGTGTGACTTCAAGACCTTTATGAGGCGTTTTCTCCTCCTCGGTCAAGTCTTTAGCAATTATGACGGGTAATTTATCATCACCCTCAAGAATGCATACTCGAGATGAGGAGGTAGGTCCTTAAGTTCAACCTCGGAAATTCTTGGTGGAAGATTGCAGATTTGATTTCCTCAATTGTGATTTCTTTCGGAGGAGTGAAGGTAATGGATCTTCATTAAGCAATTGCTCAAGATAGAGAATATCTCCTCCGAATCATAAACACCATCAATTCGGTGGAATTGATTCATCGATAACCGAAATTCATCGATCTCTTCCGGAAGGAAGTCACCTCCTCAAGCGGGTGAGAGGGGAAGAGTCGGCAATGATAGGTTGAGAAGATGTGGTGGAATTGGAATTCCCACTCACGAATTATGAAGATAACCAAGAAACTCTTGAGTACTCCTGCGAAGCAATGTCAATTAAATCGACTCGATTAATTGATTCGGTGTCATAATTTGAGGAGTACCTCGAAGTCGATCGAGGTTAAAGGTATGACTTCATTACCCACACGGAGTGATCTCTTGCTCAAATACATCTATAAGAGCACGGCCGTCCTCGAAATCCCGCCCAACAATGAGGGAACTCGAGGATCGACATCGAAATCAACGACCACAAAGTCGGTGGGAAGTGGAACTTTCCTACTTTCACGAATACATCCTCGGCAATGCCAAGAGGGCGCGAGATAGAGCGATCGCAAGCTCAAGAGTCATGCGGTAGGAATAAGTTCGGAAGAGCAGTTGCTTCCACCTTGAATCTGACATCAGTTGATGCTTGCACCAAGATCGGCAAGGGCAAAGCATTCAATCATCCGGGAAAAACACAAGGAAGAAGAAATTTTCCGGGATCTCCAAGCTTCTCGGGAAGCTTCTTTAACAAGGCTATGAGCAATTCTCATTCAAAGGAGTCTTAGCCATTTCAAATAGCTTTTCTTTGTTGCTCGACATATGTTTGAGTAGATGCAAACTTTGGCATTAACATGATGGCATCCATGAAGCTTATGTCAAAGTGAAGTTCTTGGAAAATCGAAAGAATTTTTCCATCGATGACTAGCTTTCTCGCGGAGCTTTGCTCATGTAACCGTGAGGATAAGGAAGAAAGATTTGGATTCGATTCTCAGCAGGGAGCTACGGGAGGTTCAAAACAACTCCTTGATTTGACTTGGGTTCTTTGGACCACTTGAGGTTGGACTACAGAAGGTTGGACGTGTCTTGATACCGTGGACTTGAATAATGCACCTTGTCCGTTGTTTCCTTGGTAACTTGACTAAATGCCACGGGAGGAGGGGCATTGGAGTCGTGGGTCCATTGTGTTTTGGAGGTTCGCTTTCCACTACCTTTGGGAGAGAAGAAGAAGAGGTAGTAGGAGCAGCGGGTCCGGCATATGAAGCACCACTTGGGTTGTGATCGCCTTTGCATCGCCCCTCGGATTAGCGATCGTGTTGCTAGGTAGAGTACACGAGCAGGGTCGATCATTTAAAGACTTCTTGATGTCGAAATTTGGTGACCAACAACCGATTCATTTCCTCTTGGGATTTCATGAATTGTTTCAACAACTCATCGGATGATGGTCCAGTTGGAACAATGGCTTGAGTTTGCAGAGAAATTCGGCCTCTATTGTTAGGATTAGGGCCTTGATTACGAAAATTCCACGGATTATTTCCATGATAATACCACAGGTTGAAATTTCCACGACACAGGTTTCTATTGTAATTTCCTTGATGTTGGAAATTTTGATTACGATTTTGAAAACCGTTGTTTTGATTGAAATGACCTTGGTTTTGAAAACCTTGGTTTGGTCTATTCGATTACGATTACGGTTTTGGTTTTGATTGAAACCGGAGGTCGAGTAGTGGTTAGGGCGGTGGTTCGGGTCTCTGAGGAGCACGATATTGATTGCCTCCTTGATTAGACATCCGCCCCACACATTAGCTTCAAAGGGTTACCATCGGTGGCCATACGGTTATAATAAGCATGGGGCCACCACGGTAACACAGACTTCCACTTTCTTAACCCGGCGGAGGTGAAGTTTGTGGAAAAAGACTTTCTTTTGATTGGAAAGAACCAAAGCTTGGATAGCTTCCGTGAGTTTATCAATCTTAGCATCGGTGCTAGGCCGACTCACGGGCGATGAAGAAGAAGAAGGTCCAACAACGACTTGGGAAACAACCGGCTTGCTTGTGCGGTCGGACCTTGGACTTGTTTTCGATTATCGCTAAAGCTTCTTTGACAGTTTTGCTTAGGAAATTTCCTCCGCGGAGGAATTGAGAGAATCTTGATCGATTGACTCACTCCATTGTAGAAAGTGTCGAGTTGCATCAACTCGGAGAAACCGTGGTGAGGACATTTGCGAAGCAATTCCTTGAAAGCGATCCCGATTCATTGAAGGATTCATCAAACTTACGAGTGAACTTGATGATTTCATTTTAAGACTCGTGGTCTTGGAAGGTGGATAGAATTCATTCACAAATTTCTTCACGGATCTTCCCATGTCTCTATTGATTTAGGGGTTGTTTTCAAGCCAATCCGGGCTTGCCCTCGAGAAAGCAGGAGCGAAGAAGCTTACTTGACATCGGAAGGGACATTCTTATACTTGATGGTAGATGCAATCTTGTTAAACCATCTTATATGAGCATGAGGATCATCCGCTCAAAACCGTAGAAGCGATTTGAAGTTACAAGATTCGATAACCGGTCTTGAGTTCAAAATTTTCGACCACGATGGTGGGTACAACGATAACATCTCCATACCCGTCGATGGGTGCACGGAGAAGCTCACACATAGGAATCTCATCCGCCATGATAGCGGAAGTAGTGTGAACGATCCGGATCTCGGATCCGGTGATGGAGCGAAAGTCTGAACACGCCTTCTTGGAATCTTGACAAGCTCACGAAATGGGCTCACGGATCTAGAAGAGCGAGTGCGCATACACTAGAAGTTAACTCTAAGGAAACTCGAGTTAAGGAGAAAATGGAATTATGAAATCTTTCACATGAGAATGAGAATTATGAAGGCGTTTTGTAAAAATCGGGGTGAGAAGAATCTTTATGGGTTTTACGGTTACGAAGCGTCGATATCACAACAAAATCAATTAACACAAAATCGAGGCAAAACAACGATGAACTTAACCAATAATCCAAGATGAATGGCTTCTTTGAAAAAGGTACACCAATCACAATGGACACAAAGGCAAGTTTTATATCTTTAGTTCGGGAACTTATTATGGTCGCACCCCAGTTAGGTAGTGCCTTTGCCTTGGTTTTCGGTGGTAATCTTTTAAGTTGTTAATTATTAGAAAAAGCAGCGATTCTTTTGTATTTTTATTTTGATACATATATAGAAACAAAAGAAAAATATTTTTGTGTTTTATCGTTTTGCTTGTTTTGGGTTTTGGATTTTTAGAAGAAAATATGGATATATATATATATACGAAATGGATGATATAAACAATGAGTGAGGATTCAAACAACTAATCTGCTAAAGCGGAGATAAATCGACCTGACTCCCGGCGTGGCGCCAAAATTTGATCGGTGCTAAGCAGTCAAGTCTAAAAGACTAAAAGCGCTCAAACACTAATGCAATTAAGATCGAGAGGAGTATAGAGTCTCCCGGTCGTTATGTCCCGGTGAGCTATGCAATGGATCAATCAACGTCTAGTGATCGAGAAGTTTGAGCGAAAAAGGATTATGATTATTATTATAACTAAGGAAAATCCAACAAATTAAAAGCGCCTTAAATGCAAATTAAAGAAAATTAAAAAGATAAAACCTATTAAATAAACGCTATCACTATATTTAAAGTGATGAGCGTTTAAAACCTAAAACGTCGTTTAAATTAAAATCTACGTGACGTACAAAATAAAAAGTGAAACTAAATCAATATTAACCCTAAAAATATGAAAATGATGTTTTACAAACCTAATGATATAAGAAAATATTTAGAAAAAGAAAATTATTTTAAAACTAATTATCTAATTAAAAACTATTTTTAACTATTAATTAATTACCTAAAATACAAGAAAATAGGAAATTAAGCTAGAAAAATAAGATTAACACTTGGAAAAGTCTAAAATATCAAAATAGACTTTTCAAAACTATTTTTGTATTTTTGTGACTATTTTCTATTTTCTAGGATTTTAAACTATTAAATACTAATTAAATTGCTAAAATTACCAAATAAACTATGAAAAATCTAGAAAATTACTTTTCTACTTTTATATTTATCTAAGCCTAAGAAAATTGAAAACTTATTTTTTGAACCTTTTTCTAATTTTTGTATTAAATGCTATTTAAAAAGTATTAAAACTAATTAAAAATAGGAAAAATAGCAAAACGACTTATAAAAATCTGAAAATTCAGGAAACTCTAAAATAATGATAAGAAGCTATGAAAATTAGAAAACAGGTACTTGTGTACAAGATTATGGGTGATGTGAGAGTGCTTATTGAAATAAGCACTAAATAAGCCAAATGATTAAAACAGGCAACCAACGATCACGGAAGCACTAATATACCAAATTAACCAAATTTCAACTAAAATCAACAAGCTCTAACACTGGAATAGCAAGATTTCACAGATTTGATGTTTATGATATTAAGCTAAAAGCAGAAAATGGTATATACTTGCGGACCAAGAATAAGCAACCAAATAAGCTCTAAACTAAAACCAATGATTGATACCTCAACTAGACCTAGGTGACTACCTCTACCAAAAGACCAGACTTCTAAAAGCTTATAATAAGCCTCTGTGCAAGCTTGCACAAAAGGCGAGAAAATCACTCGACTTATCTTTGAGTTTGGTGCGAGGCGAGATGGTGCCAACTTTGAGCTTATGCCCAAGCTTATCCAAAAGCTTAAAGCAAAAACAGATATGAGGTCTTAAAAACCACCTAGAGGACTACTTGTATCCCAAAAATCAAACCTTAAAACCCTTTAATGAACCCTATGCATCATCTGCAATATCTGCAAAACCAACTTTTCACCATTTTGACTTTTGAAAAAATGAAACACGGTTGACTTTTATGAAGTTTAGACCCAATTTAATGATGATTATGATTTGTTATGATGTAATGAAGCTATTACAACCTTTGTTTATGACTTTTAAACACAAAATGAAGATTTGCTTTTATAAAAATCTCAACGATTAAGCTGTGTGAGATGGTTTAATGAAGAATTTTTGACTTTTTGATAGCGAGACAAAAGCTAAGCAGATATATGAGTCTAATATGACTAAACAAACTTGAACAAACAAAAGTTATACACTGAATACACCTTTAACACCTTTTAAACTATTGAACCAAACACCCTTAATAAAGATTTTGACTAAAAAGTGTGATCCAATCACTAAACCAACTAAGATTATGATCCAACTAAGTTTAATTAACTTAAATACTCTTGAAAGAAACGACTTAGAACCATTATTAACTACAAAATCAAGATTATGCAAAGAAACTTGAAAATTCACTTACAAAGTCCAAAGCACTATAGCTTGCAAACCGAAACAAAGGACCTCTAACCTATCGAACCCCCCACCTAGCTCAATATCAACCCACATCCATAGTTGCTTCACCCATTTCCATTTCCTTTGCCATTTTGACCTGTTTGACTTTCTTTGACTTTAAGCACTTTTGATTGAAATTATTTGAAACTTAAAATAAGCTTACGAAACCAATAATAAGTTAATGTGAACTTGTTTGAGCTTATAGACAAGCTTATTAAAGCTTATTCATGGGACTTGGACTTTGCAAATTTCAACGATAGACATAAATGATGAATTGTGATCAACAAGCGATTTTGATGCTTGAAAATAATTGAAATACACTTAAACACTTAAAATTGATACAATTTAACAAAAGTTTACAAGTTTTATCTAAGTTAAAGCTTTTACATAAAAAGCGACATTAAAGATTAAAATTAAAAACTAGTAGACTCTTCAACTTGCTTCCTTTTGCTTCTTTTATAATCCAATGCTCTTTATCTCTCCTCTGAATATTTCCCAACTCTTTCCTAGCCATTGGATGCCTCAAAATGATCTCCACCTTTGAAATATGTTTTGGCGCCAAAATCCTTAAGCGCCAATTGGGGTGATTTGAGTTGGGGAGAGGCATTTAATGCCCTTGGAGTTTGGTGGAGGAGGGGACATGGAAGGTGAGAAGGAGAGCTGGGTGGTTGTGATGGTGGTGGGGATGGTGGGCGGAGACAAGGGAGGAAAAGCGGGAAGGGGATGGGTTTGGTTGGTTGGTTTGACCGGATATTATATAAAAGGGGTTCAATTTGTGTTTTGAAGTGAGGGGTCATAAGGTTGAAAGGGGTCCAAATGGGTTTAAAGGTTTTAAATAACCAAGGACCTTTCATGTAATTTACGAAATTGGAGGGACCTAAGCGCCAATCTTACAAAGTTTATCCAAGGGTTGAAAATGACACTTTCAAAAGTACAAGGACCAAATTTGCCAATTTGCCATTTTCGAGGGCCATTTTGCCAAAATTCAAACTTGAAGGACTAAACTTGTAATTTCTCAAACTTTTGATATTTTCCACCAAAGGACTAAATTTGATAACTTTTGATTTTAAAAGGACCTTTGGTGATTTTTACTTTGAAATTTGGGCTCGGGGACTATTTTGACAATTCTTGAAACTTGGGGGTGAAGCGCAATTTTGCAAAATTGATATGTTTTCATCGATTTTGATATTTTGAATTTGAAACACATAAAACAACGATTTGTGATATTTTGATCATTTAGATGTGTTTACGAGTATTTTCGAGATGATTTTGCGGTTTATTTTGTATAAAATGATGAGTATTTACACACATCATTGTTCCATATTGTAGTATAAATCCAAGCTATCTCACCATTCCAAAACACACCAAAATCACGACTTCACTCTTATCTCTTACTACTCACTCAAGAACTCCGACGAAATTTCGAGCAAGTTGGTTATCTCCTCGAAGAAGATCCTTAAGCCGTTGTACCGGGAGACAACCGCCTTTTGGTAGACGCGAACTGTTTTAAGGGAACCGTGTTCAACACGGGACTCGGCTATGTATTTTATATGTTATAATTGTGATTCCTGTTGTGTATCATTCCTCTCTTTGCGTTCTTTGATTATATGTTTACTTATATGTTATGCTTTAACTTCTTTATGTGTTGTTTTATCTAATTATGTTGTTGGGTGCGGTATTATTTACTTTTAATTTGGTTGCACTGTCATAGTTTCTATTCTTCTTATTATAGTTATTTTGAATTCCTTATAAACGGTATTACTTTCTCCTACAATCTTAAAACAATTCCGTGTACAACAACACGGTTGTTTCCTGTAGTACAACGGGAGCAGAGTATCTGCAGAATTGACAAATTGCTCAAGACTTTCGTGAATTATTGTGAGTATGCTATTATGAAGAGAAGTTTGTGAAGTTGTAGGTCTTAGAATGGTGATAATTCTTGAATATATCGACAAAAAACATAACAGTAAATCAATTCACATTTAACCCGTTAAATCCCATTTAATGGGTCATTACTGAGTTTAAAAAGAAACACAGTAACTTCGTGATTTCTTGTTATGGTTCTCAATAATTGGCAACTTAAAGGAATTAAAATGGGTCAAACTTTCACTCATTGTCGATATGATTATTTACCCATCAATGGGGATAAACATGAACCCATTTATTTTCCTTAAGCTTCATTCCAAATACCCTACTTTGAGACTCGATATCCCATTCACACTAACTCCGTTTTGGACATATAAAGTCTTGTTACGAAGCTCTCATGACAGACAACGTACCATATAAGACTTTAACCATAAAACTATATTTACTTATAGTAATCTATGTCCAAAGCTAGTGAAAACTCATTTCTTTCACTAAAATTTTCCAACAAATATCAATGACACAATCATATTGGTCACATAAACAAACATATGTCGTGTTGTTTATCTGCTACATGATGTTGTTCATGCACAAGTGGGGAAAATCTATAATGTGTGCAAGGTACAACATATAGGTATATGATTTAACGGATTCTCTTGACTGCAAGGTAAGAGACTAACGTTCTAATATGACTTGTACATATCTAATTCAAGAAACAATTGGTGTTGCAATTTACGTCATGTGAGAACTTGGCGAGATTGCAACAACAAAGTAAATCTCCATGTGAAATCAGACCTTGCATGGACATATTTGCAGTTTCTAAATTAGACAAGTATTTAGAACATGTGTCAAAATGATATATAAGACTACTTCAAATTAAATATTTATGTATTATTAGAATGATATAAATAAATGAAGTAATCTAATATTATTTTAATTTGTTTATTTATGTATTTTGGAATGACATAAATGAAAAATAATGTAGTCCTACATTATTGTGAAGTAAATAAATTAACTTGAAATTACTATTGAAACCAAGAGTTGTGTTCATAATTACTTTAGTTAAACATGTTTATGATTCATTGTAAAGACATAAACATAAAGTTTTTTAAGACTTATAATAAATTAAGACATTAACTTGTTATGTTTTTTAATTAAGACATATACAAGAAGTCATTGAGTTGACAAAGATTTATAACGTATAATGGGATTATAACAGTTTATGTTTTCTTGATGAGACACGGATATGAAGTGACTTGGTTAAAGAGTACTTGTGTTATAAAGCATGCAATTGGCTTGAAAAGTCTAGTATACCATTAAGTTGACTTAGTTGGTAAATAGGTAAGCCAAAAGGAATATGTTTATCTTATATATTGTTAGATTGTCTTACAATATTAATTCTAATGAATACCACAAGTTGATGGTATGTTCAGTTAGGAGAATCAAACTCTATTTAATTTGTTTGATTCAAGATAACCATAACTTCTTTCTTAAAAAGTAACAAGGTTAGAAAATTCAATATGGATTGAATATACTAAATATGACTCCAACCTAGAAGATTAATAAAACACCATTTTATTATGGAATGTGATGAATCACATTAAGTTTTAAAATTGAAGATTCTTAATTTGTGAAACTACTTATGAATAGGTTAACAAACTAAAGTCAGGAATTAATCAATTATCAATGTGTATTTGTAATGTCCCAAAAAAAGAACAATGTAGTTTTGCTCTAAATTGCTAAGTATATATAGACAGTCTATATATTACAAAAGGCAAGGGGGAGTTTTTTTTATCTTGAAAGATAAAATTACAAGATACAGAATCTTCTTAATACACTAGTAAATATCATCATGAGGCTAGATATGAAATGTTAACTTCAAGATGATGGAATTTTTATTCATAGATCTGCAAGGATATCTCAGATATTTGATTTATATGCTGAGAAGAACATGAGTTACAGGATTATAGTAAACCTGATAATCATTATGATTGATTACCAAATATTGACTTGGGTAAATTACTCATACTATGAATGTTAAAGATGTTGTCCATAAAGATAATCAATTTTGGAAATTTGGTTTATCTTAATAGTTAGACTAGAGAATGGAAATGAGTTTCTTCAAAAATATGGAAAACCCTAGTGGTTTGAATTTCTATATGTGTAGAAATCATATGGACGATATTGTACACATATTTAATGCATGTCTTACGACAAGATTACTAATCATACTTAAGCAATTAATTGTGATTGAATATTCTTTCCTAAGACACAGTAAATATATAAAGATGATAATTGTCATAATTGTTTTCATTAATATGAAATATGACAATGAAATATCAAAACTCTTTCTTGAGAAGTTACTTGAGCGAGGACGGTAAGTAATCGAAAGGTTTTTTGAATTCATATAATCTTTCGAAGTGTACGAAGTGCAATAATTCATGAATGGATAAATGCATGCATCTATGAAATCATTCTTATGTTTAATTATTAAATCCTAGTTTTGATTTATAATTGAAATAAGATAAATTTTAAGTATTCCTGAAAGCTAGTGGGAGTATTATGTTAAGGTTTTAAATCTTACATGTTGTATAACATATAGGAAGTAACATTCCTGGTAAGCTAAATGTTAAGTCTTAGATTGGAATGAAACTTCACTTGTAAGATTTAAGAATTAAAACATACAACCTTGGAATATATGTTTATTATTAATAAACATGTGCATTAAAATAAATGATTCTAGTAAAACATGATATATCATTTAGGAAATGGATAAATATCTTTTGACAAGATAGAATATGAATAAAATCTAAGTTTGATCTATAGATTCATCATGTACATCATGTGTGTATTAAAATTGTTGTATCATTCTTGAATAAGAAGTGATTTGACAACATTGATATCTAACTAAAAGTTATTAGATAACTTGTGTAATGAATGATCTAATAAAATTACATCCTCAGCCTGGAATTGCTCCTAGATTCTTTGGATGAACAATATGTCAATTGTTGTGCAAATTGTCATCAGCTACAAACTTGAAAGTTTGGAAAGCATCAAACATTACACAATAAGATATTAAAGTTTACGGAGTTTTAATGAGCATATTATTGTTTGTATACAATGATGCTAGTTTAATTGAGATGACACTCAATACTAGTCATGGTAGGATTTCATCCTTGTTAATGGCCATGTGAACTAGTTGTGCTACTAAGAGCGCAGTTGCATTATACATTAAAAGAATAAGAATACTTTAAACTTTAAAATGTTTGAAAGTTTAAATTATCATAAATTGGTGATAGAGGATATCACACACTTTATGAATTATTATGTGGATTGGTGAATGCACACATACAATTGTTATAATAAATCAAATACTTGGTATGTTTGATTTTATAATATATTGTATCATATATTTGCATGTTTAATCCGTGAATAATTTATTTATTCTAAATCATCTATTGTCAATTAATGATATGGGAGTATCGGTAAATTAAGACAAATCTGAGTGATTTGGTAGAATATACTTAAAAGTATATGGTGCTGCGCAAAACCGTCAAGTTTTCTCACGCAAGCAAGAAACTTAAAACAGCTTCAGCACAGATGCAATGAAGTCCAGGAGAATAGTGTTTCCCAGTCGTTATGTCCCAACGAGCCGTGCGAGAATAGTCGACGTTTAGTGATCGAGAAGATTTGAACGAGATCTGTAGATTTGGTATGATTATAACTAAGGAAAAGCCAACAAATTACAACGGCTTAAATGCAAATTAAAGGAAATCTAAAAGATAAAATCTATTAAATAAACGCTATCACTATTATTAAAATGATGTTTTGTTCTTTTTGTTTTAATAAAACTTAATTAAAAACTACGTGACGTATAAACAAAAAACGTGAAACTTACACAATATTAACCTAAAAATATGAAAATGATATTTTTATAAACCTAATGATAAAAGAAAATTATTAGAAAAAGAAAATTAATTTTACAACTAATTATCTAATTATTATTAATTAAAACTATTTTTAACTATTAAATAATTACCTAAAATGCAAGAAATTAGGAAATAAAGCTAGAAAAATAAAATTAAGACTTGGAAAAATCTAAAATATCAAACTAGAATTTTTAAAACTATTTTTGTATTTTTCTGATTATTTTTCTATTTTTTATGAATTTTAAACTATTTTAATCTAATTAAAATTGTGAAAAATACCAAATAAAAGAGGAAAAATAAGGAAAAATCTATTTTATGCTTTTTATATTTATCTTAAACTAAGAAAATTGAAAAATTATTTTTTTTTGAACTTTTTCTCAATTATTTTCAATAAAAGCTAATTAAAATTGATTAAAAACTATTTTAAATTGAGAAAAATAGCAAATAAAGACCAAAAATTATGAAATCTTCAGGAAAATTCTAAAATGATATTAAGATTCTATGAAAATTGAAAAACTAGCAGGTTATGTGATAGAAATGCAAGCTGTAGTGTAAACTGCTACTAGATTAAGCTAGGAAAATAAGCAAATAAGCTACTAAGCTATCCAAACAGTTACAGAAGCTCAAGAGTACTGAAATAAGCTAGTTACAACTGATCATCACTACTCCTAACAAACTACAAGCTCAGAACTTATGATTATAGCTAACTGCTATTCTATCCAAACAGTGGTTCAGGTCCACTGTTTGAGCTTATGCACAAGCTCAACTAATAAGCAAACCTGAAAACCAAAAGTACAGACCTATAAACCACCTGGCCAACTATGATTGTGCCAAATACCAAGTCCTAACTCCTAGAAATGAGACCAGTGCAATCAGATTCAAAATAGCCTGTTCACACTTAAGTGTGAACAGGGCAGATAGTAGCTGATTGAAGAGCTTATTTGAAGCTTAATTTGACCAAACCAGATTTCTCAAAAAGTTGTTATCAAAACAAGACCAGGTGAAATGTGATTATCCAAAGTCTCAAACTCTAAAACTCAGTAATGCATTAGAAATTTGGTTCACAAGTTTTGTGAAAAACTGCTTTAATAACTGTGACAGATTTTTGACTTTTATAGAATGCTTAAGAACTTTGACAAATCTCAGTTTTAATCCAAACTATTGAACAGGTTATGATGTATTAAGACTAATTATGATGACAAAGAGCTAGATCTAACAATTTCAAACCAATTTGTAACTAATGACACCAACTGATTTCAACAGTAGCAGATCCTAGATCAAATCTACTATGATTTTGACTTTTATAGTATGACTGCTAAAACATTTGCCTCAAATGACTATCAAATGACTATATAAACTAGTATCAACTACTAACTACTGATCAACTAGCCTCTAACACAGTTATAACAGTTAATCCAAACACCCCTTATTGTTACTGATTTGAGTTCCAAACAGATTTAAACCATGAAACAACTGATTTAATGATCAAACTCACTTAATAACACTTAAGTACTTCTATTAGAACAGATTATAACAGGTTTAAACTACAATTACAGATTATGCTAAAGAACTTAATTTTGACTTACAAATAGTCCAAGCCACAATGGCTAGCAACCCGATGAACCAAGGACCATTATCTATCCTAACCAACCAGCTGGTTCCAAAACAACCCATAGCTATCCTTTGCATGCCCATTTCCTTTCCATTTCCATTTTAGCCTCCTGTTTGACTTTTGTTGACCAGCATCCAAACTTGATTGAAACCTGAACTTAAGCTTATACAAAGCTATAAGAAGCCCATATAAGCTATCTAGAGCAGAGAATAGAGCTATTTGAAGCTTTTGTCTCAGAATTTAAAATGGAAAAATTCAACAGTAATGCACAAATGTGAAATTTGATAAAAACTTGGAATCACTAATTATAACTTGATAATATTGCAATTTTAACTTGAGTTTAACATTATTGAACAAGAAATTACAACTTTTAATTTAAACTAATACATTGAAAAGAAATACAACAATAAGAAATTTTAAAACTAAAATCTACTGCCTTCTCTTTGCTACTCTGCTTCTTTTATGCTCCAAAAATGCTCCACGTGGCCTTCAGTCTTTCCGCCACTTTACGAGCCAATGGGAGAGCTTTGAGTGCAATATGGCCATTTGTTGATTTTGGCGGAAAATTTGCAATTTGACCTGTTGACCTCAAAAACTAGCACTGGGGGTGGCATTAAATGTGGAGGTAAGGTGATGATGAGGGAGGATAAGGTGGAAAAGGGTGAAGTGATGCCTGAGTTGCGAGCACAGTGGTGGGAAGAAGAAGCCAGTGGGCGGGTTTCTGCTTTTTGACTTATTTTGACCAAGGGTCAAAATAGCTAATGACTTGGGATCAAAGGGAATAATGGCGGGGGTTCACAATTACAATTTGACTAGGCCAAAAGGTTTAAAGGGTTTATAACTTAGGGACCTTGGTGTATTTTCTAAAATTGAGGGCTACTTCGCCAATTATGCAAAGATATTCCAAGGGACCACAAGTGACAATCTTCAAAAGTATAAGGACCAAAATTGCCATTTTGCAATTTTCCAGGGGCCATTTCTGCCAAATTTCAAACTTGGAGGACCATTTTTGTAATTTTCTCAAACTTTTGATATGTTTCACCAAAGGACTAAATTTGACAACTTTTGATTTTAAAAGGACCTTTGGTGACTTTTCTTTTGAAATTTTGACTCAGGGACTATTTTTGACAATTTTAGAAACTTGGGGGACTGAAACTGCCAATTTTGCAAACTTTGCTCATTTTTCATCTGATTTTAAACATTTTGCATCTGAAACATATAAAATGTAATTTTGGAATATTTTCAGTATTTTGATGCATTCGAGCATTTTAGGCGTTTTGCGTTCGATTTGACTCAAAATGATGAGTATTTAGACACTCATCGTATATTGATGAGAAAGCATACCAATTTCGGATGATATTTAATGAATTAAATATAGGACTTATCCCAACTACATGATTTTACTTTATGGATATTGTTATTAAGTAAATCACGAATATTATCCTCGGACTTGAGATACCGGATAAGTGTCATGAATGTAGTGCACTTACACATAGAACAACTTAACGCTATCGTGGCGGTAGTGATAAGGGTTGTTTCCGAAGTGTTGCAAAGTTTGTGGGTTAGTCTCGTAGTCAAGATAAAATTTGTTCCTTCAAATTTATTTGGAGTTTAATCTTCTTGGGCCCTCGTAGGGTTGACAAGATGTTTGCGTGGCCAGCCATAAATATCTCCCCGAATATGTTCGAAGTCTTGGTAATCTTGGTCAATCACTTAAAACGAAATGAATGGTTGAATAAAGAATGACTTAATTCCATATATTTATTTAACATGGTATTAGAAACAAAAGGATAATAATAATGAGAAATAATCAAAAGGTTTTCCAGGAGCATTGCTCGAGTTGTACTAGAGGCATCGAAGTGTTGCTAGACGCTAACCGATGTGATCACACTTTTAAGATATTTCCAAGTGGGAGCTGTTGGTTTAATGGACAAAATATTAATAGATGTGTGTTAGGATCGAACTCGAGACCACGGGATTGCACACTTTATGTATGAGAATTAAAGATTAATAATTAATATAAAATGCTATGTTAATTGTTAAATAAACACAAAACATAACGACTGTTAGTATTTAACGGAATAATGACTAACGATCGTTAGACGAATAAAAGGAAAGTATTGTATATGGATATTTAGAGAACAAGAAAGATCTAGAATCCCTTGTGGGTTATTGATCGACCGGCCATGGGTTAGGGGAAGCCCAAACCCAACCTAACTTGTTCCCTAAGTTTTCTAATCCTATAAATACAAAACCAAAGATGCATTGTTGACAACTCTTGTACACACAATTAATCTTGGGTTTTGGTTTCTTTCTTTTGGTCCTAAAACTCGGTCGAATATCCTTATAAATAAGGGTTTTGATTTTTGTTTTGTTAAAACAAATTGTTTTGTGTTTTCCTTTAAACTAGCATTTACTTTAATTCGTTAATAGTACGTGTGTACAAGAACGTGACACAATCACACTATTGATTGTATCTTGGATTGAATTACAAAACGGTAAGGGGTAATTCTCATAATCCTATAAAACCTAATCAGGGTTCATCTAAATTGCTAGTTTTGTGGAATTGATTCTTGTTCGGCTAGAATAAAAAAGGTACGCATACTTTATGTTTATGTTAGTTAATTATTCATTATACGTTTCTATACGCTTCCGCACGTTTCTTTGATGTTTTATGTGTTTTATATACAGGACCGGCTCGTTGATTTTGGTGGCCCTGTGCCATTTTTATGATACGAATCTTACGAGCACGAAAAACTCAAATATGTAAAATAAAAAAACATATACTGAAAATGGTACTTATACATAAACATAAAACATAATAGTGTATAACATGTATTTATCATACTAGTTTTATAGAACCACATTTAAAGCTTAAAAGTACCAATTTTTTAAAAAGACATAAAATTTAAAATTAACTCGACTGATTCCACAATTTTATTTATACATGGAATGAAAGTGTAAATTTGGTGAACCCATGTGTAGTTAATGAATAAAACTAAAAGACTAGGATAAAAATGTAATCTTTAACAATCTTAAGGTGTAAAGTAAATATTACCCATAGTTATCATCTTCTTCAACGTATGAGTCTTGAGTTCACTGTAAATATGTTTTTTTCTTTTTTCTTTTTTTCTTTTTTTTTTTCTTTCCAGAACGCTTGACATTAATCTTTGTTTCACTCAAATAGCGTCAAAATCTTATGATCCAGATTATATTCTTATTAACTTTTCGCTAAACCCTAATGTAAATTAGGCTTACAGTTACAACTTCGGGCCCCGAAAATTTGAAGGCCCTGTGCGGTTGCACACTCTGCACACCCTAAAATCCGGCCCTGTTTATATATGATTGTCATGTTATATAATTCCAACAGTTTCTCTAGGTCCTTGCTAGTCTAATTTCCTTTTATAAAAAACCGTTAAAACTTGCCAACAAAAACCTTACATTTTTCAAATGACTTGCAAATAATGGTCGTGAAGATCTCATTTATGTATTCGTAGTTGCATGGATTCGAATAGCGCCCCTCAACCTAGTCCTCTGTTTATCCCACTAAAAATTCATTTTAAATTTTGATTCAAAGCTTTAATCATATCATAAAACATTACGAATATACTTTTTCAACCTCCATTCATTCAGGTCGAATTATACAATTTTATGTATAAATACTGTGTATTAGCTAGGGGTTATATGTGTTAAAATATTTAAAACATAATTAGGGGCTAAATTTGCACATTAGTTCAAAGTTGCTTGAGATAAGATTATAAGAACAGTCCTAAGTGGATTTGGTTTGATGGTTCGCAACTTTGTCGCCATAAAAAAAATAAAAAAAAAAAAAAAATAAAAATCGTGAATAACCCTAAAAGTTATTAGTATATATTGTAGTTGAGCGACTAACCAATTACGATTGGAGGTAATTTCTTTGTATAACTTATTCATATGCTCGTTTTATATTTGATGTTGCTAGATGTTTTTGATTTGCTTCTTATAACAGTCTATGGATGAGATTTAGATCCGACACTGGATAGAAACAAATCAGGGATTTGGGTGTTTGGGATTGCATACTTTTTCGCTAATGCTTCTTACAAACTGCTTAAAATAAATATAAAATCCTGAAAATATTGTTCGATTTTTCCTTATTTTGTAAACAAAATGCAGTGCTCGAAAAAAACACACCCTTATATGGTAGAACTTTTTGATCAAGTCATTTAATAGGGTGTTTGTGATTACTTATTTTTCTCCCCAAATTCTTTTTTTAAAGGCTTCCCCATATGCTTCTTTTTTTTTTGAAAAGTTAAACTTCTATAAAAACGCCAAAAGGGACCTCAAAACAAGGGCCCAAGGGCAAAAAACAACCGGATTACATGATGCTCAAAGGAAATTTACACCAAGCAATCCAATCTATATCTTTAATCTTAGATCTATTCCGAATCCAGAAAAACGAGGTAGATTTGATGTGCTCCACAACCTCAATGGCTCTACGACGCTTGTTGTTGAAAATCCGATTGTTCCTTTCCTTCCAAACGGCCCATAAAGTAGTGATGATGATACCTCGCAAGATGTATTTGTTGTCTTTCGAAGCTCTTTGATAATCGGCTACCTTTAGAAGATCCGAAACTTCAAAAGCAAAGATAGGGGAAATGCGGCACCAAGCTTCGATTCTGGACCATATCTCTGCTGCAAAAATACACCCAGTGAACAGGTGTATCGAAGTTTCTGCATTCGAGTTACAAAAATCGCACAGATCGCTCGGCATTGGAACACCTCGTTTGATTAAATCAGTCTTCGTAGGCAAACGATCTATAGAAGCCCGCCACGCCATAATTTTACATTTAAACGGAGCCCACCCTTTCCAAGATAAATGCCGAATAACCTGCTGATTAGAGCTCAACCACAGCAGCTTTTTTGCCTTCTTAACCGAAAAAATCCCTTCCTTGTCTGCTGTCCATATCCATTTATCTATACCTCCTGTCCACCCGTAATCATAAATGTCCGATAGCAGCTGAAACAGCTCCGATATCTGGTCTGCAGAGCTGGGAACCGATCTCCAATCCCATGACAGCAACTTCTCTCCATTAACAACCTGTAATCTATCCGACACGGTCGCCCATTTCCGTCTTTCAATCCTGAACAAGCTAGGATAGATGTAACGTAAAGGAACATTACGCAACCAAAGATCAACCCAGAAGTTGATTGACTCCCCATTGCCTACTTTAGCTACAAACAAGTTATTAATTGGCATGCCATTATGAAGCCTTTAATCTCCAATTTGCGAAATGTGTTTCCAGCATCCGCTTGAGGATAAAGAACACGGCAGCGTAGACCATGATCTACTCGAACCATGGCACCCAAGCACAACTTTCTTCCACAAACTTTGATCTTCTATTTTAAATCGCCAAGTCCATTTGAGAAGTAAAGCTTCGTTCACGTATTGCAATTTCGAAAGACCCAAACCTCCCCTATCTTTTGGCAAAGTTAAAATATCCCACGCAACCCAATTAATCTTTTTCCCCACACTAGATCCGGACCATAGGAATCGCCTCATTAACGCCTCTATGTTCTCAATAACCGCCAAAGGGGCCTTATAAATTGAAAAGTAATAAATCGGTAAATTTTCAAGGACCGATTTTATAAGAATAACACGGCCTCCAATGGATAAATGTTTCGCTTTCCAAGAACTCAAACGATTCTTTACCACCTCAATAACCGGAGTCCAACTGCTGATTCTAGACATCTTGGCTCCTACTTTAATACCTGGCATGAAAGGAAAACGCTCTTTACATCCAAGAACCTCCAACTCGCTATCCACTTCACTTTCTTCAATACCCACACCGAAAAAGTTTGACTTATGAAGATTAATACGCATACCTGAACATAAGTAGAAAACTCTAAGGATACGGGCAGTACATTGAATGTTATCACGAGACCAATCTCCCATGATGAGGGCATCGTCGGCATAAAATAAATGACTAAGCTCCACCTCCTCCTTCGCCAATCGAATACCTTTGAAATCTCCTATACATTTAGCTTTCTCCATCATCCACGAAAGACACTCCATGACGATCAAAAACAAGAAGGGGGATAGCGGGTCACCTTGCCGAAGACCTTTTTCACTAGAAAATTGGAAAGTAGGCGACCCGTTAACAAGAATAGAAGCCCGACTTGAAACCAAAATGCCTTTAACCCACATACACCATCTCGGAGGAAAACCCATTTGGTTCAACATGGATAGTAAAAAATCCCAATTGACGCTATCGTATGCTTTCTCGAAGTCAATCTTCAAGAAAAATGCCTTTTTCTTTCTTTTTTTCATCCAATCCAAAATCTCATTAAGCACGAGAGGACCATCAAGAATAAACCGATTCGACAAAAAAGCCGACTGAGAGACCGAAATAATCTTACCCAACACCTTCTTGAGGCGATTAGCAAGGATTTTGGAAATAATTTTACTAATCATCCCAATGAGAGTAATGGGTCTATAGTCTTTGAGACCCAAAGGCGCTTTAACCTTGGGTATCAAAGTAATGAACGCCGAGCCGCAAACCGAGTTAATTGTACCTGTGCCATGAAATTCCGGTAAAATATTATAAAAATCATCTTCCAATAAGTCCCAAAACCGTTTAACAAATCGGAAATTAAAGCCGTCAGGCCCGGGAGCTTTATTAGAGCCACAGTCGAACACCGCATCTTTGACTTCTTGTTTGGAGAACGATTCAACTAACAAGGAGCTGTCAGCATCATTCAGGCATTTCAGACCACTACATAAAATACTCGGCCGATCATGAAACTTTTCTTTGAAGTGGTTTCTAAAAAACCGTAGAACTTCCCGTTTGACAATATTCGGTTTAGAGACCCACTCGCCGTTAACTTCAAGACCCGGGATAGCATTTCTAGCATGTCTACCTTTGACTATGTTGTGAAAAAAACTCGAGTTCTCGTCACCGAGGGAAGCCCACTTACAACGAGATCTTTGTCTGATATCGGTGGCTCTATAATATTCTATCTCTTGAAGGCCCTTTAAACATTCTTAACAAAACAAAAATAATAATAATAAAATAAATAAAAATAAAGAAGAAATAAACTGCTTAATCTAAGAATAAATACTTCTTTAACAGTGTTTGAATTTCCTTATTTGTAAACAGGGCAATAATACTAAAAAATGACAATTTGATAGAACTTATTAGTCAAGTCCATTTATAAAATGTTTTAGTGTAAATATAATAAGATCGAGTAAGCATAGAAAAGCAAAATAATGAGTAATCTCAAACGCTCTTTAAGTTACTGAGTGTTTGTGATTGCTCACAGTTTGTGCTTCTACTTAAAATAAGTACTTAAAAAAATAGTATTTTTGGAATTAGAATTTACTTACGTTATTAAATTGCAGTATTTTTGTAAAAATAATTATTATTATATAAATTTTCAATCAAGTTTATTTATAAAATGTTTTAGGTTAAATATGAGAGTAAAAAATCATTTTAATTTAATATAAAATAATTAACAGTGAATAAGGAGCTCATAACTTGCTTATAAAAATCTCATTTTATGCTTTCTTAAAACATAAAAGCAGACACACAAAAGTAGGCTGTGTTTGTACGAAAAAATTGTTTTTCTACTTAAAAAAACAAATAAGCTAAAAAAAATTAGTAACACAAACACCCATAATGTTTAACAAGGCTTAATGAATATAATACACCACTACAAGAATTCAGGCAAATAGCCATGGACATAATTTGTGGGTAAAAGCCATATTTTCGTGGGTAATTGGGTAGTACCCACGAATTACCCATGACTCTCTATAGATGGGTAAAACCTGTGAGGCTAATTGTCTGCCCACGACATTTTCATACTGTGGATAAGTTACGTCATTTTTGGTGGGTGATTGTTTTGCATTCATGGGTAAATTGTTTGTGGGATTTTCTAACGCACCACAAAACACCCATAGATATACTCATGGGTATTGTGTGGGTAACATTGCCCACAAACTATTCGTGTGTAAAAGTCAACTCGTAGCTAAATGAGTGCACATTAACATATGAGTAAATCCTGAAAAAAATGCAAAAGTTTTTATATTTGTATAATCCATCTCATATAGACAAAAATACAAATAGAAACGGAATTACATACATCCATATCAAAATAAATTCAAAACGAAGATGCATTCACTTAATATTGAGATCCAAGTACAATCTATAAAATAGTTCATCAACCTTTTATACCAAACATTAATCAAGAAATTTACATATAGCTAGCACTTAAAAGTTCTTGAAATACAAAATGCATTTATAGCTACAAACATGAACGGACCTTCATAGGGCTAGGGAGGGTTGTGCCCCACCCCTCCCGCAATTTTTTTTTTTTGAGGCAATAGTGTAATTTTTAGATATTTTAAGGGTAGTTTCCTAGTTATTTGCCTCTCTTAGTTAATTTTATTGTTACGTCTGTATTTTGAAAAGTGGAATGGCTGTGTATACATGTATCCTCTCTTATCTCAATGTCAACATTTAATACTCATGGTCAAATATGCTACGTAGTAGTATATAAAACCAAAATATTATCGTGATTCATGCATTTGTTTTTAGCTAATGTAGTCAAGTTACCCATTATTACAATGTACTCATGGTCAAATATGCTTGTATATGATGAGTGTCTAAATACTCATCATTTTTGTACTGTTTAGAATGCCAAAAACATCTGAAAACACTCAGAAATACATCAAAATGATAAAAATATCACAAACAAGTATTTTATGTGTTTTAAATGCAAAAATATCAAAATCTGGTGAAAACGTATCAAGTTTGCATAATTGGCGCTTTAGTCCCCCAAGTTTAAAAAGTTGTCAAAAACAGTCCCTGGTAAATCAAAATAAAGAAAAATATCATTTTAAGTCCTTAGGGATTCAAGAGTTGTCAAAATTGGTCCTTGAAATTCAAAAATTACAAAATTACAACTTAGGTCCCTTAACTTTTAAAAATGACAAAAATGGTCCTTGGACATTTAAAAATGGAAAATAATCATCATTGGTCCTTGTACTATTCAAGATTGGCAGTTTTGGTCCTTGTAATAACTTTTGGAGAATTGCAAGTTTGGTCCCTCAAGATTGGCAGAATTACAAAATTAGTCCTTGTAATATTAAAACCATTAGGACCCTTTTGTATTTAGAACCCAGCCATAACCAAAAAGAACCCTGCCAATACACCTTGACCCCCATTTTGGACCCCCTTTAATATTAAAAGTCAAAACCGACCAATGGCGCCAAACCACTGCCCCTACTGTTCATCGTCCTCACCTGCTGTGTAATCCCAAAACCAGTGTGGTTTTCTCCTCTTTTTCAACACTCCACCTGTCTTCCCAGCTGTATACCAACCCCTTAACACCTCCACATCCATCCAAGACCCATTAATTGGAAAAACCTGCTCAAAGACAATTTGGCGCCAAAAATTGCCATTTGGCAATTATGATGATCTGGATTAAATCAATGGCTGGAAATTGGTGGGATTAGTTCAGAGGTCGACACAAAGCTGGAAAAGATCAATAAATAGAAGCTTGGTGCAAAATGTGATAGTAACTAGTGTAATTTTTAAATTTCAATGTCGTTTTAGTTTAATTTTGATTTCCAGTGTAAGTTTTAACTTTCAAGCTCTGTATTTCAAGTATTTAGTGTGTAATTAATCTTTTGAAGTCATCAATTTCAGTTTTAATTTAAGTTTCCAGTTTATTCATATTTTCAAATTTCAAAAATCTCATGAATGTTCTAATGTTGTTAGTTAATTGTTATTAAGGACTAAATAAGCCACATAAGCTCCTATATAGCTTATTAAAGCTATTAGTTACTTTAAAAGTCAGTTTAAAAGCAAAAATTAAAAATCACCAAAAATATAAATAAATAGTTGAAAAATAAAAATCCATGGTGAAAGATGCAAGAAAGCTGGAGCAAGGTAGATTCTGGATGGCCTTGGTATAGAGCTTATTGGTAAGCTTTAGGAAGTGTTTACAAGTCCTCAGTTCTCAGTCTTGTGCCTAAAACCAATTTGTAAGCCTTTTGCTCTAATTTGGCATTTCAATTTGTTTAAGTGTTTATAAACTTGAATTCGTGTCTTCATGTTCATTAGTGTTGGTTAGATATAATTAACCAATAAAGCAGATAGCTTGTTCTTTTAATTTGTAGTTTATAAATTTTTTATTTTAACAGTTTAAATAGTATAAAGATCATTATTAAGTTTTATGTTGTTATGGATATTGTTTCATGCTTATTTAGCTTTAATATATGATAATACAAGGTCTGTGATCAGTTTAATGGTTTTAATCTGTCTTTTGCTTTGAAAAGTTTCAAATCAGTTCCATTAAGGTGTGTTTGGATTCACTTAATTAACTGTGCTAGAGGTTATTTGAGTTGTTGCTTGTGCTTATCTCATGTCATCCTAGTACTTAATATCTCAGTTCAACCTTAAAAACCTGTGCTTATTAGAGTAAAAGTCAAAATCATCTTTGATCATAACTAGATAATTAACTGTTAGGATTAACAGTGTAATAATCACCATAGTAGCTTAAAATTTGGTACTTTAGCTTAAAATCATCCTATTGTAGCTTATTATAACTTAATCAGTCCATAGTATTGAATTAAAGTTCAATTTAGTCAACTTTTTAGTGTTAATCAAAAAGTCAAAATTTCACTTTGGTCGTTTTTGAATATAATAGATTAATTTTTATAGGACTACACATTAGCTTTCAATACTTGAGCTTCTAGGATATTAGAATATAGCTGCTTAACTGTACCCTAGTATTTTTTATATTTTCCAAATAGCTTATTTAATAGCTTTTTCCTTAGCTTATTTTAGACACCAACTCAAAAATGTGCCATGTGCACAGTTTTGGTGTCATTTTCACAAGCTTGTAAAAAGCTTTCTAGTTGTCCAAAGTTTGTGATTCTTGGATTTTTGTGAAGTTAACCAAGCCATCTTGAGTTCCTAAGCTTAAGTTTTCATTTTGTAGCTTATTTGCTAGGGCTGCATCTAGCTTTTGTTTTGTCCCATTTCTATGTAAAACTGCATAAGCAGTGATCTAGTACAATATTCATAAGCTCACTGAGCTTAATAGTGGATCATAGCTTGTGAGTTTTGGCTTTTGGATACCCCACCTAGCCGACTTGTTGACTCAACCTTTGTTTTGAGCTTGTGAGCTTATTTCCTTAGCTTATTTTGGCCTTGAAAAAGTCCACAGGCCTGTTTGGATATTAGGATCAGTCATAGTGCTTATTTACTTGTTTCTAGCTTATCAGTGTGCTTAATTGTTTTTTTAGCTTAATATAAGTAGCATCAGCTTGTTTTCAGCTTATTTCAGCTTTGGTTTTAATTTGTAAGCTTGTTTGAGCTTATTTCATCAAAATAAGCTCATAAGTAAATCTGTGAGCTTATAAGCTCATTAAATCAGCTTATTTGTAGTTTGTAAAATTTTTGTTTTCATTAAAGTAGCTTATAATAAGTAGTTAAGTAGTTTTATAAAATAAAAATCATAAAAACATCATTTTAATTATAGTGATAGCGTTTATTTAATAGGTTTTAACTTTTTAGATTTTTCTTTCCAGCTTATTATTAAGCAAATCTTGTTTTTATAATTTTCCTAGTATTCTGTCATCATAAAGTATTTTTAGAAAAAGTTTCATAATTTTCTCTGTTTTTTTAGTATTTATTAAAAATCTAAATAGTCAATAAGTATTAGATAATTAATAAAATAAATAAATAAAAAACATAAAAAATATCTTTTCAGTTTTAAAATTAGTTTTATAATATTCTAGATTTTTCTAAGTTAAAATTTTATTTTTCCAGGTTTATTTTATATTTTCTAGTATTTAAGTGTATTTTAAATAGTAGTTAATTAATAATAAATAGATAAAAAGTGTAAAAAATATATTTTCAATTTTTAAATAAGTTTTATAATATTTAAGATTTTCCTAAGTCATAATTTTATTTTCTAGCTTTATTTAATATTTTATCATATTTTAGGTTATTAATAAATAGTTAAAAATAGTTTTTAATTAATAATAAATAGATAAATAGTTGTAAAAATAATTTTCTTTTTCCAATAATTTTCTTTTATTTTTAGGATTCCAAAAATATCATTTTCATATTTGTAGGCCTTTTATTTCTTTAAAACTCACGTTTTATTTTATACGTTTACGTTTTTAATATACGTACGTATTTACGTTTTTCTTATCTGATTGTTGTGCTTATCAATTCTGTATCCAAATATCATTCCAATCAATCAGTAGTGTAATTATAAATCAAAATCCTTACTGATCACTATCCTTAGTGATTATTCGACATCTGAAGTTGTTTAACACCATTCATCCTCCGTGCGACTTAACGACCCAGGAATCCACTATATTCCTCTGATCTTAATTGCATTTGTTTCTGAGTTGTTTTAAGTTTATTACGGTTGGCCATTCACAAGTGGTTAGCTTGAGTAATTAAACTTGACTGTTTGGGAGCGAATCAAATTTTGGCGCCGCTGCCGGGGAGGATGTAAGCGTGTTTTAAGCATTTTTCAGACCCGTACTTGCACATATACCATCGTTTGTAAACAGTTTTTTTGTAAAGTTAATATAAATCAAAAAGTTCATTAACACTTTTCCTAAAGTGTTAAAACACCAAACAAAATATAAAACAACAAAACAATCGTAACGTTTTCTAGCTTGTGTTTCTTTTAAGGTGATTCTTAAAGAAATACGATTTGGTTAAACGAGACGATACCAAAAATATTGTCCAAAAGTTTTAAACCCTTTGCACAAATCATTACCTACGTCTTTTCAGTGGTACTTAATATATACATAAAAATCAACCACCGCAAATCAAGGCAGTACACCTACTAACTGGGGGTGTGACCATAATAAGTTCCCGAACCACAGATTTAAAACTTGCCTTTGTGTCCTTGTGATTTGGTGTACCTTTTTCAAAGAAGCCATTTCATTTGTGATTATTGGTTAAGTTCACTTGTCGTTTTGCCTCGCATTTGTTTTGAAAACTGATTTTTATACTTAGTGCATGCGCACTAGTTCTTCCAGTTCTACAAGTCCACTTTCGAGCTTGCAAATATTCCTCGTGAGCGTAGAGACGTTCGCTCCTTCACCGTGGTGAGGAACGTCTACCACCACCACCCCCGAAATGGCGGAAGACAAACCGATGAATGAGCTTATCCAAGCACCCATCGAGGGTTACGGAGATGCTATTGTTGTCCCGACCATCGTGGTCGATACTTTTGAGCTCAAACCGGGTTGCTTAACTGTAACCCAAAGCCAATTCTATGGTTTTGAGCGGGATGATTCTCATGCACACATTCGATGGTTTAATAAGATTGCATCTACCATCAAGTACAAGAATGTCCCACATAAAGCCATCAAGCTTCTTCTTCTCCCATTTTCTCTGAGGACAAGCCGGAATTGGCTTGAGAAACAACCCCTCGTTCCATTGAGACATGGGAGGATCTAGTCACCAAGTTTGTTAACGAATTCTATCCTCCATCCCGAACTACAAGTCTTAAGAATGAGATAATGAAATTTTCTCGAGATTTGATGAATCATTCGGGAGGCATGGGATCGTTACAAAGAATTGCTCATGAAGTGTCCGCATCATGGTTTTACCGAGTTAATGCAAATGGATACTTTCTATAATGGTTTGAGACAAGTGACCAAGACTCTCTAAATGCCTCCGGGAGGTAATTTCTTGAGCAAGACCACAAAAGAAGCCTTACAAATCATTGAAAACAAGTCCCAGGCCCGTCCTTTCCGCACAAAGACATATCGAATCGATCTAATCTTGGACCTTCTACTTGCCTCCGTGAGTACATCTAGCACCGATGCTAAGATTGATAAACTCACGAGATATTGTTCGAGCTTTGGTTCTTGCAAACCAAAAGAAAGTCACCTTCACGCAGACACCATCACATGGTGAAGTGAAGAAAGTTGAAGTTTGTGTTACTTGTGGTGGTCCTCATGCATACTACAACCTGTCGCCACCGATGGTAGTCCGTTTGAAGCAAATGCTATAGCCGGTACTTCAAATCAAGGAGGTAATCAATACCGTCCTCAAAATGAACCAAACTACCGTGCTAACACTTATCGTGCACCACCGGTTTTAACCGAATCCTAACCGAATCGAACCAACCTAGAATGAACCAAGGTTATCAAAACCAAGGTAATTTCTATCCGGACCCAATCAAGGTTTCCAAAATCAAGGAACCTTAATCAAAACAATTTCAATCGAGGAATCAATTTCGAAATGTGAATCCTAATCAAGGAAATTTTCAAAATCAAGGCCCTAATCCTAACATTAGAGGCGAATTTTCCTAATCCACCTCCGCCATTGTTCCAACTGGACCATCATCGATGAGTTATTGAAACAATTCATGAAATCCCAAGATGAAATGAACATGTTGTTGGTCGGTCGGATCGCCGATCTTAAGAGTCTTTAAATGATCAACCCTCGGGCTCGGAAAACTTCCGAGCAACACGATCGCTAACCCGAGGGGCGATGCAAAGGCGATCACAACCGTAAGTGGTGTTTCATACAATGGACCCGCTATTCCTACTACCTTCTTCTTCTCTCCGAAGGTAGTGGAAAGTGAACACGAGGCAACAAAGTACAAGGAACTTCCTAATAATAACGAAGGAACCAATGATGTCCATCCTCAAGTTGACCGAACCCAAGTCTAATCCGGAGTTGTTTTGAACCACAGTAGCTCCGTTGAAAATACCAAATCCAAATCTTCTATTCCTTACCCATCACGTTTGAATGAGCAAAAGCTCCGCGAAAAAGCCGATCATCAAATGGACAAATTTTTTCAAATTTTCCAAGAATTACACTTTGACATAAGCTTTGCGGATGCTATCATCTTGATGCCCAAGTTTGCATCAACTCTCAAACACATGTTAAGCAATAAGGAAAAGTCGTTTGAAATGGCTAAAACTCCTCTTAACGAGAACCGCCAAGAGCTATTCAAGAAGCTTCGAGAAAAGCTTGGAGATCCCGGAAAATTTCTCTTACCTTGTGTATTTCCAGAATGGTTGAATGCTTTGCCTTAGCCGATCTTGGTGCAAGCATCAATCGATGCCTTATTCGATATGGAAGAAACTTTCTCTTCCGAACTTACTCCTACATGTATGACTCTCGAGCTTGCGGATCGTACAATATCCCGTCCTCTTGGCATTGCCGAGGCGTATTTGTAAAGTAGGAAAGTTCCATTTTCCGGTGACTTCGTGGTTGTTGATTTTGATGCCGATCATCGGGTTCCTCTCATTGTTGGTCGAGGATTCACGAGCGGGCCGTGCTCTCATTGATGTATTTGAGCAAGAAATCACATTACGTGTTGGTAATGAAGTCACCACCTTTAACCTTGATCAAACTTGAGGTACTTTGCAAATTATGATTCGAATCGGTTAACCGAATAGATATCATTGATGTTGCTTCGAAGAGTACTCTTAAGAAGTTCTTGGTTATGATCATAATTCATCGAGTGATAATCTCACTCATTCATCTCAACCTATTATCGCCAATTCTACTCCTTCTCTCACCCCATTTGAGGAAAGTGACTTCATCTTGGAAGAGATTGAAGCCTACTTATCTAGTGATTACTTCCATGGGAAATTGATCACGCCTCACGATGAGTGTGTAAATACTCATCATTTTAATCAACCGAACTGCAAAACGCCTAAAATGCTCGAAATGCATCAAAATATTGAAAATATTCCAAAATTGCATTTTATATGTTTCGGATGCAAAATGTTTAAAATCGATGAAAATGAGCAAAGTTTGCATAATTGGCGGTTCAGTCCCCAAGTTTCTAAAATTGTCAAAAATAGTCCACGAGTCAAAATTTCAAAGAAAAATCACCAAAGGTCCTTTTTAAATCATAACTTGTCAAATTTAGTCCTTTGGTGAAAAATATCATAAGTTTGAGAAAATTACAAGATTGGTCCTTCAAGTTTGAAATTTGGCAGAAATGGTCCTTGGAAATTTGAAAAATGTCAAGATTGGTCCTTGCATTATTGAACTTTGTCACTTTTAGTCCTTGGAGCAACCTTGTTGAATTGGCAGCCTAGGTCCTTCTAATTTCAGAATTTACACATTCAGTCCTTGTGTAATTAAGAACCTTTACACCTTGGCCTTGTCACAATTCATTTTGACCCCTGCCGAATACCAATTTTGGACCCCCTTGATTATTAATACTGCCCTGGTCAATCCTTTTGGTCAAATCCCATAAAACGCGCCAAAAAAAACCTATCCCTTCCACCTGCTTTCTGCAAAGCCTGCATACACTCCACCCCCCTCCTCCAGCTCATTTCCCACCCACCTTATCACTCCAAACATAACAATCCAAGATACATTGATTGCATCCCCTTCTTTACACTCAATCTCCTTCAACTGTTAAATCTCAATTTCCCGCCAAAACCAATCAATGGCTAAAAACTGCTTAAGCCATCCAAGGGTCCAGATTCATGGTGGGATTAACTCAGAGAGGAAAGAGAAAGCGTTTGGAGCTATAAAAGGAAGGAAGAAAGAAGAAAGGAAGGGTAGCTAGTTTTATTGTTTTTCTTTAATGTCGTTTTTTAATCAAATGTTTTAGTTTAAGCCATCTTGTTATAATTTCATTTCTATGTATCAAACTAAGTTGTTTAATAAGTTGCAATCCAGGTTTTAAGGTGTAATTCAAGGTTTAAATATCACTTTATGTTTTCAAGTCTCTTCGTTGAAATTTCCGCTTTCAACCTCTATTGTCCAAGTTGTAAATGGCTTATTTTAAGCTTTACCAAGCTCACTTAAGCTTCTTTTAGCTTTTAATAAGCTTTCAAATCATTTTCAAACAAATTTGTCTCATGGTCAATGAAAGTCAAAATGGGCAAAAATTGAAGAAGGAAATGGATCTTGGGTTGATGCAGAGGTGATAATGGGTTGAAATAGCATAGGTTAGGTTGGTCTTTGGTTTGTTTTAGCCTGCAACTCTTGCTGGAAATCTGTGAGTGACTGTCTCAGTTTCAATTTTTATCCAATTTACTTGTTATGCTTATATCTGTCCTTGTAGCTTAGACTAGTTTTAATCCACTTTTTAAGTTGTTATTAGGTTAGTTATAATCAGTTTTAGTGTCTGCTATAGCCTAATTAATGGTTAGCTCTATTTTAATTCACAAAACAATCATTAAAGTAATGTTTGGATTTGACAGCAAACCTGTCTATTAGGCTTGTTCAGTGCTTAGCTTCTGTTGGATCATGTTTGTTTAGCTTATTCATGTTCTTTTCTGTCTTAAACCTGTGCCTGCAAGAGCTCATGGTCAAAATTGTATGAAATCTGTCTTAACTGTGAATCTGTTGAGACCTTTGAAAATCCAAGTCTTGTTTTGTGTTCAAAATACATAGAACTAGCTTGCATTGGGTTTAATTTATCTTAAAACATCATATTTAGTCTATAAATCAAGATCAAAGTTCAACTTAGTCAAACTTTCAATCCTGTCAAAAAAGTCAAATTGCACAATTCTCAGTTTTTGCTCAACTGAAAAGATTTTTCAAGGGCTCATTTTTGAGTCAAATTCAATGAAATTTGTTGTTTTAAAAAGCCCTACTGGTCTATTTTCTTATGTCCATTTTAGCATAATTTTGTGAATTTTCTATAAGCCCTTAATAAGCTTGTCAAAATGGTGCTAAGTGCCCTGTGCAGGGCAGTGAGCCTGCACAGGGTTTGTCCAGGTTTTGCAGAGCTTGTGCAGAGCTCAGTTGAGCTCACCTAGGTCTGATATTTGGCTCATGTGTAGTTACCCAGGTCTAGCTTAGTTTCCAACTTTTAGTTTTTAGTTTCTAGCTTATTCATGTGCTTATTATTCAGCTGCAAATTACCCCTCCAGAACCTGTTTTAGCAAATAGCTCATTTCATCAAATCTTGGTAAATTGCAAATCAGAGTTTTAAGCTTGTTGTTTTCTGTTGTATTTTGGTTCTCTTAGCTTATTTTAGCTTTTGTATTCAGTTGGTGGCTTTTGGACTCCATTTGCTTATTTAAGTGCTTATTTCAATAAGCACTTGTTCATCAGTTTCAAATTTCTCCACACAAGCACCTGTTTTTCCATTTTTCCTAGATTCCTTATATTATTTTAAGATTTTCCTGAAATTTTCAGATTTTTCCAAGCTTGTTTGATATTTTTCTTAATTTAAATTAGTTTTTAAGCCTTTTTAATTAGCTTTAAATACAAAAAATTAAGAAAAGGTTCAAAAAAATAATTTTCAATTTTCTTAAGTTTAGATAAATATAAAAAGCCAAAAAGTATTTTTCTAGATTTTCTTAGTTAAATTTGTATTTTTAAGTAATTTAGGTAGTTTTAAATAGTTTAAAATTCATAAAAATAGAAAATAATCGAAAAATTACAAAAATAGTTTTAAAAATTCTATTTTGATATTTTAGACTTTTCCAATTCATAATTTTATTTTTCTAGCTTTGTTTCATAATTTCTTGTATTTTAGGCTATTATTAAATAGTTAAAATTAGTTTTTAATTAATAATAATTAGATAATTAGTTATAAAAATAATTTTCTTTTTCTAATAATTTTATTTTATCATTAGGTTTGTAAAAATATCATTTTCATATTTTTAGGATTAATATTGAGTAAGTTTCACATTTTTATTTGTACGTCGCGTAGTTTTTAAATTAGTTTTATAAAAACATAAAAACAAAAACATCATTTTGCAAATAGTGATAGCGTTTATTTAATAGTTTTTATCTTTTTAATCTCCTTTAATTTGCATTTAAGCCGTTGTAATTTGTTGGCTTTTTACGTAGTTATTATTCAAATCCTTTTCTGCTTCAAATTTCTCGATCACTATCGCTTTGATAATCCATTGCATAGCTCACCGGACATAACGACTGGGAAAACCTATACTCCCCGGATCTTCATTGCATTCGTGCTTGAGCGGTTTAAGCTTGTTACGGTCGGCCGTTCACAAGTGGTCGGCTTGAGTGATTTAGCTTGACTGTTTGGCACGCATCACTCCCATCGACATCGAGGGGACATACTTCTCATTGAGAAGCTGCTAATGATGATCCATCATCACTCCTCCCGTCGAGCTTCATAACAAGGAAGTTAAGTCGGTTGAAAAGCGAAGAATTTCTGAAGTCGAACTTAGGACTTACCACCTCATCTCGAGTATGCATTTCTTGAAGGTGATGATAAATTACCCGTCATTATTGCTCGAGATTTGAGTAAAGATGAAAAAGTCGCTCTCATAAAGATCTTGAAGTCACACAAGCAAGCAATTGCTTGGAAACTCTCCGACATTAAGGGTATCAACCACGAGTTTTGTACTCACAAAATCTTGATGGAGGATGACTTCAAACCAGTTAGATTCAACATCGAGAAGAGTAAATCCAAAATCCATGATGTTATCAAACAAGAGGTTATCAAACTTCTTGGCGCAGGATTGATTTACCCAATCTCGGATAGTCCTTGGGTTAGCCCAATTCATTGTGTTCCTAAAAGGGTGGCATAACTGTTGTCACAAATGAAGATAACGAGTTAATTCCAACTCGGTGGTTACGGATGGCGTGTTTGCATTAACTATCGTAAGTTGAATGACGCTACCGTAAAGACCATTTTCCTCACCCTTTATGGACCAAATGCTTGAGAGATTAGCGAGGAGCGAATACTATTGTTTCCTTGATGGTTTCTCGTGGTACTTTAGATCCCCATTGATCCAAAGGATCAAGAAAAGACTACATTCACCGCCCATACGGAACTTTTGCCTACGACGTATGCCTTTTGGCTTATGTAATGCTCCCGCACGTTCCAATGATGTATGATGGCCATTTTCCACGACATGATCGGAAACAATGGAGGTGTTTATGGATGACTTCTCGGTCATTGGGGATTCGTTTCAAACATGTCTCTCCCATTTAGATAAAATGCTCAAACGGTGTGAAGACACCAATCTTTGTCTAAATTGGGAGAAGAGCCATTTTATGGTCAAAGAAGGCATAGTCCTTGGCCATAAGATTTCTAAAAATGGGATTGAGGTAGATAGAGCAAAAGTCGATGTTATAGCTAAACTGCCTCATCCTACTACCGTCAAAGGTATTAGGAGTTTTCTAGGTTATGCCGGTTTCTATCGTAGATTCATACAAGATTTTTCTAAAATCACCCGGCCTATGACCCATCTTCTTGAAAAAGATGCTCCTTTTATCTTCTCACTGAGTGCATCAAAGCTTTTGAAACATTAAAGAAAAAGCTTCTCAAGCACCCATTCTCGTTGCTCCCGATCGGGACTTGCCTTTTGAGCTCATGTGCGATGCAAGTGATTTTGCTATCGGTGCGGTCTTAGGGCAACGTGAGCTAAGCATTTTCACCTATACACTACATAAGTAAGACTATGATCAAGCTCAAACTCATTACACTACCACGAAAAAGAATTATTAGCCGTGGTGTATGCATTTGAGAAGTTTCGCCATACTTAATCTTGACCAAATGCGTGGTGTATACGGATCACTCGACTCTCAAATATCTCTTTGCAAAACAAGATGCAAAGCGAGATTGCTCCGTTGGGTTCTCCTCCTCCAAGAATTTGGTATCATTATACGTGATAAAAAGGAGTCGAGAACACAGTCCGATCATCTATCCGTTTAGAGAACCCTCACCAAGATGTTTTCGAGAAAAGGAAATAAATGAAACATTTCCTCTCGAGACACTCAATGCGGTTTATTTTCGTGGAAACTCTTCTACCCTATGGTTTGTTGACTTCGCAAATTACCATGCGGGTAACTTCATAGTGAAAGGGATGTCGACCAGCAGAAGAACAAATTCTTCAAAGATGTTAAACATTACTCGGGACGACCCTTCTTATTCAAAATCATGCGGATCAAGTCATCCGACGGTGTGTTTATGGACAAGAAGCTCGACATTCTCAAAGCTTTCCATCTTTGGACCAACCGGGGCCATCATAGTCCAAACTACACCGCCAAAAGGTGTTTGATTCCGGGTTTTATTGGCCCACTATCTATAAGGATGCCCACGATTTTGTCAAAACACAGCGACGCTTGTCAACGTCATGGAAATATCTCTCAAAGAAATGAAATGCCACAAAATGCCATTCAAGTTTGTGAGATCTTTGACATCCGGGTATTGACTTTATGGGGCCATTTCCATCTTCTCGAGGTAATAAATACATACTCGTGGTCATTGACTATTTGTCAAAATGGGTTGAAGCAAAAGCTTTACCTACCAATGATGCCCGAGTTGTTGTGAAATTTTGAAATCTCTTTTGCGGGTTTGGAACTCCGAGGCGATAATCGGTGATCGTGGTACACATTTTGCAATGACCAATTTGAAAGAGTCATGCAAAGTATGGTGTAACACACCGTCTCTCTCGCATACCACCCCAAACAAGTGGGCAAGTGGAAGTCTCCAACCGTGGTATTAAAAGAATTTTAGAAAGGACGATGGCGAAAATCGTGCATCCCGGTCGGATAAATTGGATGACGACTGGGCTTTTCGTACAACCTATAAAACACCAATCGGGTGTACTCCATACAAGCTAGTGTACGGAAAGGCATGTCATCTTCGATTGAGCTAGAGCACAAGGCTTCTTGGGCCTTAAAACATGCAAACTTCGATATCTGAGACGGTGGTGATCACAGAAAGTTCAAATGAATGAACTAAATGAACTCCGTGATCAAGCATACGAGAACTCTTTGATCTACAAACAAAAGACAAAGAAGATTCATGACTCTAAAATCAAGAACCGCGTTTTCAACGTCGGTGATCGAGTCCTTCTTTTCAATTCAAGATTGAAGATTTTCTCGAAAGCTCAAGTCCGTTGGTGCGGTCCATTTACTATCACTAAGGTTTATCCTTATGGCACCATTGAGTTATCTCACCGATGGTCCAAATTTTAAAGTAAATGGTCATCGATTAAAGCATTATTTTGGAGAGGACATTCCATCCGTGATTGTCCCGGATCTACAAACTTTCCCATGAACCAATGAATGCGGGGATCGAGTCAAGCTAGTGACTCGGGAATCAAAAACACATGAGACACACCATATGGGTTTTCACCCATGTTTACGTCTTCTTACCCCTTTCTACCACCCTAGTGTGGGGAGTTGCCCATTGTTGTATATATCAATCTCTAAAAAAAAAAAAAAAAATGTGTATATATCAAAACAATATAATGGCCGTAATATTTCCTTTTATATTCTATGTTTCGGCATAACCACGGTACTTTGAATATTGAGGCAATATTCATTTCTAAGTGTGGGGGAATTCTCACGAATTTTATCATGTAATTATTCCACCCAATTCCCCGTTTTGGACAAAAATCTTTTTTTGGAGTAAGTGTTTTCACTTACTCAAAGAAATGGTAATCGATCCACCATATCTAACCCACATAAGGATTGGCTAATCCGAGAGCAAACGGCTCTTGGTAAAGATATCTCAAATCCGTTTATGGCTTGCAATTTGCCCAAAATTGTATGGTGTTCAACTCACCATATCTTTAAACTAGTGAAAAGTTGGCTAGCCCGCAAGTTTATGGCTTGTGGTAAAGGCGATTGAAATCCATAATTGGTAATCGGCTCACCAAAGATAATATTGATAATTTATCTAAGAGTTGGCTAGTCCGAACAAGCGGCTTTTGGTAAAGACAAATCAAATTGTTTGCGACTTATGATTTGCTCAAAATCATTTGGTTATCATTGTGCCAAGGTTCTTAATTGAACTAAAACAATTGGCTACTCCAGAGTGTCTAAATACTCATCATTTTGTCTTGCTTAGAATGCCAAAACATCCGAAAACACTCGAAATGCATCAAAATGATAAAAATATCACAAACAATTGTTTTATGTGTTTTAAATGCAAAAATATCAAAATTTGGTGAAAAACGTATCAAGTTTGCATAATTGGCAGTTTTAGTCCCCCAAGTTTAAAAAGTTATCAAAAACAGTCCCTGGTAAATCAAAATAAAGATAAATATCATTTTTAGTCCTTAGGGATTCAAGAGTTGTCAAAATTGGTCCTTGAAATTCAAAAATTGCAAAATTACAACTTAGGTCCCTTAACTTTTAAAAATGACAAAAATGGTCCTTGGACATTTAAAAATGGAAAATAATCATCATTGGTCCTTGTACTATTCAAGATTGGCAGTTTTGGTCCTTGTAATAACTTTTGGAGAATTGCAAGTTTGGTCCCTCAAGATTGGCAGAATTACAAAATTAGTCCTTGTAATATTAAAACCATTAGGACCCTTTTGTATTTAGAACCCAGCCATAACCAAAAAGAACCCTGCCAATACACCTTGACCCCCCATTTTGGACCCCCCCTTTTAATATTAAAAAGTCAAAACCAGTCAATGGCGCCAAACCACTACCCCTACTGTTCATCGTCCTCACCAGCTGTGTAATCCCAAAACCAGTGTGGTTTTCTCCTCTTTTTCAACACTCTACCTGTCTTCCCAGCTGTATACCAACCCCTTAACACCTCCACATCCATCCAAGACCCATTAATTGGAAAAACCTGCTCAAAGACAATTTGGCGCCAAAAATTGCCATTTGGCAATTATGATGATCTGGATTAAATCAATGGCAGGAAATTGGTGGGATTAGTTCAGAGGTCGACACAAAGCTGGAAAAGATCAATAAATAGAAGCTTGGTGCAAAATGTGATAGTAACTAGTGTAATTTTTAAATTTCAATGTCGTTTTAGTTTAATTTTGATTTCCAGTGTAAGTTTTAACTTTCAAGCTCTGTATTTCAAGTATTTAGTGTGTAATAAATCTTTTGAAGTCATCAATTTCAGTTTTAATTTAAGTTTCCAGTTTATGCATATTTTCAAATTTCAAAAATCTCATGAATGTTCTAATGTTGTTAGTTAATTGTTATTAAGGACTAAATAAGCCACATAAGCTCCTATATAGCTTATTAAAGCTATTAGTTACTTTAAAAGCAAAAATTAAAAATCACCAAAAATATAAATAAATAGTTGAAAAATAAAAAGCCATGGTGAAAGATGCAAGAAAGCTGGAGCAAGGTAGATTCTGGATGGCCTTGGTATAGAGCTTATTGGTAAGCTTTAGGAAGTGTTTACAAGTCCTCAGTTCTCAGTCTTGTGCCTAAAACCAATTTGTAAGCCTTTTGCTCTAATTTGGCATTTCATTGTTTAAGTGTTTATAAGCTTGAATTCCTGTGTCTTCATGTTCATTAGTGTTGGTTAGATATAATTAACCAATAAAACAGATAGCTTGTTCTTTTTAATTTGTAGTTTATAAATTTTTATTTTAACAGTTTAAATAGTATAAAGATCATTATTAAGTTTTATGTTGTTATGGATATTGTTTCATGCTTATTTAGCTTTAAGATATGATAATACAAGGTCTGTGATCAGTTTAATGGTTTTAATCTGTCTTTTGCTTTGAAAAGTTTCAAATCAATTCCATTAAGGTGTGTTTGGATTCACTTAATTAACTGTGCTAGAGGTTATTTGAGTTGTTGCTTGTGCTTATCTCATGTCATCCTAGTACTTAATATCTCAGTTCAACCTTAAAAACGTGCTTATTAGAGTAAAAGTCAAAATCATCTTTGATCATAACTAGATAATTAAGCTGTTAGGATTAACGATGTAATAATCACCATAGTAGCTTAAAATTTGGTACTTTAGCTTAAAATCATCCTATTGTAGCTTATTATAACTTAATCAGTCCATAGTATTGAATTAAAGTTCAATTTAGTCAACTTTTTAGTGTTAATCAAAAAGTCAAAATTTCACTTTGGTCGTTTTTGAATATAATAGATTAATTTTTATAGGACTACACATTAGCTTTCAATACTTGAGCTTCTAGGATATTAGAATATAGCTGCTTAACTGTACCCTAGTATTTTTTATATTTTCCAAATAGCTTATTTAATAGCTTTTTCCTTAGCTTATTTTAGACACCAACTCAAAAATGTGCCCTGTGCACAGTTTTGGTGTCATTTTCACAAGCTTGTAAAAAGCTTTCTAGTTGTCCAAAGTTTGTGATTCTTGGATTTTTGTGAAGTTAACCAAGCCATCTTGAGGTCCCAAGCTTAAGTTTTTATTTTGTAGCTTATTTGCTAGGGCTGCATCTAGCTTTTGTTTTGTCCCATTTCTATGTAAAACTGCATAAGCAGTGATCTAGTACAATATTCATAAGCTCACACAGAGCTTAATAGTGGATCATAGCTTGTGAGTTTTGGCTTTTTGGATACCCCACCTAGCCAGCTTGTTGACTCAACCTTTGTTTTGAGCTTGTGAGCTTATTTCCTTAGCTTATTTTGGCCTTGAAAAAGTCCACAGGCCTGTTTGGATATTAGGATCATTCATAGTGCTTATTTACTTGTTTCTAGCTTATCAGTGTGCTTAATTGTTTTTTTTTAGCTTAATATAAGTAGCATCAGCTTGTTTTCAGCTTATTTCAGCTTTGGTTTTAATTTGTAAGCTTGTTTGAGCTTATTTCATCAAAATAAGCTCATAAGTAAATCTGTGAGCTTATAAGCTCATTAAATCAGCTTATTTGTAGTTTGTAAAATTTTTGTTTTCATTAAAGTAGCTTATAATAAGTTGTTAAGTAGTTTTATAAAATAAAAATCATAAAAACATCATTTTAATTATAGTGATAACGTTTATTTAATAGGTTTTAACTTTTTAGATTTTTCTTTCCAGCTTATTATTAAGCAAATCTTGTTTTTATAATTTTCCTAGTATTCTGTCATCATAAAGTATTTTTAGAAAAAGTTTCATAATTTTCTCTGTTTGTTTAGTATTTATTAAAAATCTAAATAGTTAATAAGTATTAGATAATTAATAAAAAAAATAAATAAAAAACATAAAAAATATCTTTTCAGTTTTAAAATTAGTTTTATAATATTCTAGATTTTTCTAAGTTAAAATTTTATTTTTCCAGGTTTATTTTATATTTTCTAGTATTTAAGTGTATTTTAAATAGTAGTTAATTAATAATAAATAGATAAAAAGTGTAAAAAATATATTTTCAATTTTAAAATAAGTTTTATAATATTTTAGATTTTCCTAAGTCATAATTTTATTTTTCTAGCTTTATTTAATATTTTATCATATTTTAGGTTATTAATAAATAGTTAAAAATAGTTTTTAATTAATAATAAATAGATAAATAGTTGTAAAAATAATTTTCTTTTTCCAATAATTTTTTTTTATTTTTAGGATTCCAAAAATATCATTTTCATATTTGTAGGCTTTTTATTTCTTTAAAACTCACGTTTTATTTTATACGTTTACGTTTTTAATATACGTACGTAATTACGTTTTTCTTATCTGATTGTTGTGCTTATCAATTCTGTATCCAAATATCATTCCAATCAATCAGTAGTGTAATTATAAATCAAAATCCTTACTGATCACTATCCTTAGTGATTATTCGACATCTGAAGTTGTTTAACACCATTCATCCTCCGTGGGACTTAACGACCCACGAATCCACTATATTCATCTAATCTTAATTGCATTTGTTTCTGAGCTGTTTTAAGTTTATTACGGTTGGCCATTCACAAGTGGTTAGCTTGAGTAATTAAACTTGACTGTTTGGGAGCGAATCGGTATATAAAACCAAAATGTTAATACAAATAAACCATAAAAACGTTTATTTATATTTTAGGATCTTCTAATGTTTTGTCGATAACAAACGTAAAATCATTTTAGCAAAACAAATAAAATACGTAAAAGGTTTGAGCCAATAGTTACTAACACACTTTTACTAAACATATTAAAACCATATCAAAACATGTTTAGTAAATAAGTTATATAAAACCAAAGACATTTTTATAAACCATAAATAAGTAATATTGTATACATCTTATAGTATTGCATATGTATAACAACTAGTGTTTACATAATATAGAAATATATACATATAATCTTTATATATATATATATATATATATATATATATATATATATATATATATATATATATATATATATATGTAATGGTAAAACCAAAGTCCATGACCCATGACCCATGATCCATTGACTATGTACAATGAATGTTGTTGGGTAAAAACCAAAGTCCATAACCCATACCCATGGAGCATGATACATAACCCATGACCCATTGCATGACATCATGCATGAAGTCATGTTGGGTATTATCTATGATCCATGACCCAAACTCCATGACCTATGACCCAAGATCCATAAACCAATGTCTAGGTACATTGCATCTTGTTGGGTATCCATAATCCATTACCCATAACCCATGGTTCATAACCCATAAGCCATAACCCGGTTTACAACCCGAAATCCGGACTAAACTGACCCAGTAGCTGGATCCCCAGGTTTGCACTAGCCGGATCCCACTAGGGAGGGATCCGTGGGAACTGTGTGACAGTAGACAAGTTTTTCTATAAATAGTGAGTCATTTCTCTCTTGCTCATCACCACTTTTACACATACTTTCTCTTAGTATTGTAACATCTCTAACCTCTGATCCAAAGGGTCATTCTATGTAGTTTTATGTTTGTGTGGTTCTCTAGGTTCCTCTAAAGGCGAGATCACCACCTCTTGAAGACATGCAAGCTCAAGGTCATGAGTTGCTAAGCTTCGTCATCATCAAGACTACTGAAGTGTATTTTGTTTATAGTTCTTTCCTCCCTCCATAGAAGTGTTGTGTTGAAGGCATTAGTGAAAGGTGCCGAAGGGTCGTGTCGAAGGCATTAGTGAAAGGTGCCAAGGGTGTACATTTGATATGGTGCATCGATGTACAAGATAGATAGTTTGGGTTAAAGGATATTGATATCCTTCTAGTGTTGTAACAAGGAGTGTCTCCTTTGGGGTAGTTGTGTTGTGGTGTAGTGTTGGGTAGTAGTTCATCCTTTATAATGGAACTCGGTATCTAGCTTTGTACCAGATAAAGTGTAGGCGACGTTGTGATAGATTTGATTCTACCTTGTAGAAGAACTCGGTGTCTAGCCTTGTACCGGATAAAGAGTAGGCGACGTTGTGAAGGCTTCTCCGCCACATTAAGGAGCTTGTGTTGTGTAGTGCTTACGAACTATCGAGTGGGGTACTCGGGGAGTGGAGTAGGGCAAGGAAGGTGTCCTTGTAGTCAAACCACTATAAATACTCGCGTCGTTGTTTTGTGTTCCTTTACTCTTTATCTTTGCATTACCTACTTATATGCTTATCTATCATTATCCAACACACATATCAAATAGATTGACATAAGCAGATCTAAATAGTTTAAAACGAAGTTTTAATCGGTAAAACTATTCAACCCCCTTCTAGTTTTCCACACAAAATATTATCATGATTCATGCATTTGTTTTTAGCTAATGCATTCGTGCAATGCATATATTTCTTCAATATCCGCTGAAGGGTAAAAATTTGAAAAATGGTGATTTTTTGGCATTATAGCCATTACCCAAAGTTTGGATTTCAAAAAACAAATAAATAAAAAACCTATGGCGTGGTGTGGTAGTGATGGCACGAGGGCCGATGGCGCCAGAAGCAGTATCATGCGCTGATGAAAATTTTGGGCTGAAAGGACGACGCAAGCCAACAAATCCACCATACCTTTTGCTCTAATAATGGGTAACTTGACTACATTAGCTAAAAACAAATGCATGAATCACGATAATATTTTGGTTTTATATACAAGCATATTTAACCATGAGTATTAAATGTTGACATTGAGATATGAGAGGATACATGTATACACTGCCATTTCACTTTTCTAAATACATGCGTAACAAAAAAATTAACTAGGAGAAGCAAATAACTAGGAAACTAGCCCCTATGAAGGTCCGTCCATAGACGTATATGGAAAGAGTAGCTAGTTATAATCTTCTAGATGTTTTAATTTTTGGCATATGATGTTACTTTTGTTTAGAAAGTTAATTAGTGCCTTTTAATTAAATAAACTGTTTGGTTTTTTTCATCTTTACCAAATTAGATTTGCTAATGAGTGACTACTCGACATCATTTTAATTATAAATTATATACATTTGACGTGTAATTAATAGACTTAAACTTTTCTCTTTTAATCAAAAATGCATTTAATGAACATTAAATAAGTGTAAAATTTATTATAATTAAATGTGATTTCCAATTTAATACACTCAAACTTTTTATATATGGGTTTTGATAGTCTCTACCCACTGGGCAAAGGATTGAAGACAAAATTTCCTTTTAAATCAAAAAATGCATTTAATGAACATTTATTGATCTTTAAGTTTACCTTAATTGATCATCATTTTGATATTAATTAACTCAAATATTCCTTATATGTATAGCTAAACAAATGCCCAGTGGGCAGAGATTAGTCAAACCCTTCATTCATTCTCTAAAAGATGGCCAGTGTACTCACTAGCAAATCCCTTGGAAAATAGATGAACTTTTTTGGAAACATACTTTTGTGTTTAGTTTGATTCTCATGTTCAATTTGAACATAAAAGATAATGTTGAGGTTTTTATAAGTGAAAAGAAAATGAGTCATTTATTGTAACATTTCTATTTTATTAGAAGAGTAAATTTCAAAAATCATTCTTTGGTTTGGACAAATTGCAAATTTTGTCCTTATGGTTTCAAAATTGTAGGCAGCCTCTTTGTGTGGAAACTATAGGTCCAAATTCGTCTTTGGCCAAAGTAAAATAACCCTATCTTCTTCACTTTTTGATTTTACCGATTAATTTTTATTTTGTAAACCAAAATTCATCACATTCAATTATTTTTATCCGGATTTAACCAAATAACCAAACTTACTTTATCTTTTCACACCAACAACAAAACTAACAGAGTTCATCACCATTTCAATCTCTTTCTTATTCACAAACCACACAAAGCATTTAACCAAACACCCCTAAAACTCTATAACCATTTTTTAATCGCCACCATTTTATTCAAGAATATTTTGTTTTACAACTGAAATGAAAAGTTAAAAAACAAACTCACTTTGATTGAGCTCAAATCCAAGATATGGAACAACATTACAAATCCCAAACACCAACCATAAAACAAACACAACCCCAAATACGAGATTTGGAATCAATGTATTTAGATATAGGCAAGAATGAAATTTAAAGTCAAGATCATGATTCAGTTATGTTTTGGTCCGTAAATAATATGGGTGCAAGAAAATTGGACGGAAAAGATCATATATATATTTTTATCTTTTATTAAAAATATGGAAAAAAGTTTAAGATCTCCAAATGTTCTTGAATTTTTATTTGAAAGAAAACTAAAATTCAAATATAAAATATAGTTGGAAGAAGATGGGGGTAATATAGTTAGTTTACTTCGTCTAAGGACAAATTTGAACCCAAAGTTACTCCACGGGGAGGCTGCCTGCAATTTCAAAACCATAAGGATGAAATTTGCGGCCAAATCACAAAGACGATTTTTGCAATTTACTCTTATTAGAAATATAATATCCGTTTTACAACAAACTCAACGTGACATCCCATGTTCAAATTGAAAACGAAAGGACCTTAATCATCTAGTTATATGGAAAGTGGGGAATTTGGGAATTTTGTGCATAAAGGAAAGTATTATGAAACATGAAACTATTTTCTTTCACCTATTGTAAACATACTCACATACTTAACTACTTATTCATACTACATATAAAAACAAAACACATTTGATTAAAAGCTTACAAAATATATAATATATGTTTCTTCTAAAATGCCCTTACTTAAAAACATTAATTATTTAAATACGTGGTTACGATATAATCCACAAATTTTATTCACTCTCGATCACTTCACACTTAAGTATATATACAAAAGAACTTATGCATACACAAATTGACGTTATTATACACCGCAGTCGCTCTGCGCGAGCTATCATCTAGTTTTTATAAATATATACTAGTTATATACCCCGTGTACGAGACATTGGCATAAATATTACATAATGTTTTTTTAACACAAGTCACAATAAATCTAAATTTTAATATTTTGCGCATAAAATTTGTATATTATCTAACTTCTAATAATACAAGTGGTTACAAATATAAATTGCATCTTAGCATGCTAAAACCTGTCTAGTGATACACAAGGTTGTTAAATACGATTTATCTATAACATTATGTAAAATATTTTATACTTATATAGTATTATTACCCGTGCACACACGGGTTTTTACATAAAATTTTCATTATGTATTAATCTCGATTAATTTTTATATAAGTTTTTGTTGAACGAAGGATTTAACATTATTTAATTGGTCTAATGTTGAGGTTTTTGTTGTTGAAATTGAACTATTAATATTATGGTTTAAACGTTATGTATGTTTAATAGCACGTAATTACCATTGAAAAATTGCTTTTATGGATATCCTCATTTTTAAAGAGGAATACATTCGTCATTCTATTTGTACAATCTCATGTTTTTTTTTTTCATCTCACATTAGCTTGTGAGGCCGAGCCTTCATTTTAATGTTTATATTTTTGTTAATAATAATTTTAGTCGTATTTAAAATTTTAACCCATGTAAGCGCGGGTGAAACTTATAATGAAGAATTACATTAGTCACTATTGAAAGTTGATAGTAAAAAAGATAGTTTTCATGATGTCCTTACTTAATCTTATAAGAAAAATGATTGAGAGGTTTAAATGTGTGACTAATTTTGTGTTTAAATACGTGATACTAATTTATTGGTTTGTGAAGAAGTGGTTTTTTTACTGTCACTTGTCACCAACATGATGTTGTCACATAAGTTTAGGCATACAATAAGACATACTAATTAGTAATGCCAATTAATGTTGATCTTATAAAGAGGATTAAGTTAGGACGTCCTGAATAGTTTAATGACTAGCGTAGTACACTTAATACAATATGTACCAGGTTACTTAGGCTAAACGCAGTAAGGCCGGAGACCGACTAGGCGATCGATCGCCCTTACTGTGGGCAGTCGATCGCCAATCGATCGTTGTTTTTTTTGTTTCATTCGCTTGGCCGACCATTAAAGACTAGCTTCTTTTCCCAAAAATCTAGCCGTTGGGCTGCATTAATAATAATAATAAAATAAATAAATAATTAGAAATTTTATATATTAAACTATAAATACCCCATATAAACCCCAATTCAAGCCACAATTCAAATTACTTCTCTCATTTCATCATGTTTAAGAAAACACCCGAATCAAAAGACTGAAGATACCGATTGCATCAAAACGTTCCACATTTAACACCGGATCCGAATTTTCAGTTAACCGGTGTATCACCAACCGTGAATTTTTGACCCGCTAGCTTTGATTATCAATCTCAACTACCTCTACAACCACATTAAAGCATCTTTTATCAAAATCGTCCATTCATCCCACCGAACCAACATCCTATTTCCCAACCACGAGAAGAGTTGTATCGTCCAACATTTTATTCATCGATGTCTTCCCAATCAAATCGTCAAACATGTTCTCCGATTAACCGCATGAATCTTGATATGGATTTTACCGAGCAATTACAAAATAATACATATTTTTATGTGGGAACTGGTTCTGGTTATCCGACACAAGATTATTCTATGGGTCAAGGTTCAGGTCACGGATCGTTTCACGATTCGGCTCTAGTTAATGATGATGACGACGACTCTCCTATCGAAGAGATGTCACTGGTAAAACCTAATAAGAAGAAGGAGAAACGAGCTGGAAAGGGCAAAAAAAATGATGCCAAGAATGATTCGTCGAATTGGACAGTTCAGGAAGAGGTGTCGTTGTGCAAAGCATGGTGTGATGTGTCGGATTGAAAAAGAGACTGATTCAAACAGAAGTTACAAATCGATCATTAGCAAATGAAAAAATAGGATTTGCCCTAGAGTTAGTGCATTTTGTGCCATATTCAACAATACTCAAAAGAATCACGGAAGTGGTGAGAATGACCTCAATACTTACCAAGCATGTGCAGAATACCTGATGACGCAGGGGCATCCCTTTACATTGGAGCAGTGGTGGGAAGTTTTGAAGGATCATCATGCTTGGCAGGATGTTGAGATGCCAACTTTGCAGAAAAATGATGAGGGTAAAAAAAAATCCAAGCTTCTGAAACCACCTCGTCGGGTGGTTTCAATTTGAACAAAGATGCGACTGTGGAAGAGACTCGGCACAAGAGACCAATGGGTCGTGATCAAGCTAAGAAAAATAATAAGAATAAATCATCTGCCTCCGATCAATCCAAGGCTTCATTTACTGAAGAGGTAGCCGAAAAATTCTTCAACTTGAAGTCGTTCAAATGGGGAAAGAAAAAGTTGGCAACATACAGAATATTTTGAGTTGAAGAAACAAGAGATGGAAAGGGATGAAGCGTCGCGTCGGAAAATGGCGGAATTGAAAAAACAAAAACTTGAATTAGAACGTCGAAAATTTGCATTTTTGGAAAATTAGAAACGGGAGAAGGACATCATATTCTATAACATATCAATCGACCGGAATTAACCCTATAACACATCAATCCAACGATAAAACTCCAAGAGATCAAAGATGCAATCAAGGCACGCTACAAGTTAAATTATTAGTTTAAGTTTTTAACTAGTATTGTAATGTTTTTAATTTTATTTGAACTTTATTGTAATGTTTTAATTTAATTATTAATTAAATTTTAATTTTGTTGTTAAAAATGTTTGAAAAAAAAATGATAGTCAAAAAAGTCGCCTGGCAGTCGTTGGAGAGAGAAAGTTGATGTGGCAGGTAAGATGGTAGTCGCTGGTAGTCATTATTGTGTCCAACCTTATTTGATAATTTCAATCGTAATGTGTGTTAGAGCTTAAGGTGTGGCAACAAGGCTAAGCTTGTCATTTTGGCCCCACGGGTGCCACATCACCATAACACAACCCCTTCTACAACCCACTTATCACAACTATACGCAAAAACTTTATTTGAGTCCCACCAATTTCTATTTTATTTTTTTATTCAATTTTTCAAATAACACAAAATTCATTCATAAAAATAAAATTACAATACAAAACTAAATTACAATACGGAAAAAAACACAACAAACTACAATACGAAGAAAAAAACACAACAAATTACGATACGAATTTAAAACACAAATGACAATACGATACGAAAACACGAATCATCCAACGATTCTCATGAAGCTTTTATATTGATTTGTAATTGTCGATGAGATCTGTCTTCTCCTCCCAGACTTGCAACACTTATTCCCCAGCGTTCTTCAAGGCGATTGAGAGATGCATATATGTTTCCTCGGTTTTTAATAGAGTTTGTAGACCGACACTAATAGCTGGATGGTCTTGAGGCAACTCACGCAACCTTTCGACCTATGGAGCATGATCATGCATCTGTAGCATAATACGAATTATCTCACCTAGCAAACTGTTAATCAGCTTAAGTTCTTTTTCTTGTTCGTTGCGTATTCGGCTAAGGATAGCCTTATGCGCCTCAGCTGGTTCGTTAGCCATAGCGTTTGTGTGAAAATTAGTGATACTTGAGAGAGTTTGATAAGAAGTTGTGTGAGAAAATTAGTGATACTTGAGAGAGTTTGAGTTGGGATGTAATTCTTTTTTAAAATATATAATTCCAAAGTAAGTTAAAGAATGCTACTAACTATACAAATCATTTTGTGAAAAGTTTTGTGTAAATCTTTTGTGGTTATTACATTCTTCTTATATCATCTATATTTATGCAGAGAGAACCTCAAAGTCGTATAAACTTTGAAAATTATCTAAAAATTATATCTTTAACAAAAAGTTGTTTTAAAGTAGTAATTAGATAAGGTTTTGCTAACAAGTGGCCACCAATACTTGTTTAGTCATGTTGAAAAGAAAAGTTTAAGTGAACTTAGTTTTGTAATGTATTTATTTTAAGCAATTTATATGATTAATTAATGTTGGTTTAGAGCACTTATCACTATTAAAGAAAAAACATGATCACTCATAAGTAGTATTATGAGAATAAACATTTTGAACATCAAATACTTACACAAGTGGATAGCGTTAGGCCTAGCTTAAGATGAACAAATTTAGTGTGATTGTAAGTTCAAACCCCGTGAATTAGTTGGTCAAAATTCAAAAATCATGGTTATCCAAAAAAATCACAAATATACACTATTTTGTAAGGAAGATTTGTTTATAAGAGTACACGGTGCACTATGGCAGCAACACGCCATTGCCTTTTGTTTTTTACCAACAACGATGCCATTTCGCACCCCTACATGCGCCATTCACATTCTGTTCGTCATTTCATGGGTGAGACCACACCTGTTGTTGTTTTTTTTGGTTTTTATTTTTGTGAGTAAGTGAGTATTTTTGATCATGTGTTATGAGACTCACATGCAATAAATAACACTTAAGCTAAAAAATGTGTTTTAGTTATTGTATTGTTATCGGTATTTGATGAGGTGATACACGATTTTTGGTGGTATTATGAGAAGAAAAAAGAACAATTAGTTCATCTTCCATTTCCTCGTACCAACAAAACATGATTCCTCGTACCACATCCTCCCGTGTTCCTCGTTTCTTCCCATCCAACATTCGACAATCATTCATCTTCCATTTCCACACATCATCACAATCCAAACACCCCACAAAACCCTCATCACCCGAAGAACCCATAGTCAACCAGACAACAATACTCCAAACACTAACATGTTACAACAACGACTGGAAACGAGCATATGAGTTCTTCAATTATGTCGAAACCGAATACGGGTTCAAACACACTACAGAAACATATAATTACATGATTGATATACTGGGTAAGTTTTTTGAATATGATATTGCGCGCCAACTGCTTGATAAAATGCCTGAGAGAGACCATGCTACATTTCGCGTAATGTTTAAACGCTATGCGTCGGCTCACCTTGTTCAAGAAGCGATCGATATGTATGATAAGTTGGATGAGTATAAGTTCAAGGACGAGACGTCTTTTTTGAACCTTGTTGATGCGTTGTGTGAGTATAAGCATGTGATTGAAGCTGAAGAGTTGTGTTTTGGTAAAGATAGGGATGAGAAGATTGCGGGGTTTGGGATTGGTACGAAAGTTTATAATATGATTCTTCGGGGGTGGTTTAAAATGGGGTGGTGGTCTAAGTGTAGAGAGTTTTGGGACAAGATGGATGGAGATGGGATTACTAAAGATTTGTATTCGTATTCGATTTATATGGATATTCAATGTAAGAGTGGAAAGCCCTGGAAGGCGGTGAAATTGTATAAAGAGATGAAGAAGAAAGGGATTAAATTGGATGTGGTGGCATACAACACTGTTATCCGTGCTATTGGTGTTTCTGAAGGTGTTGACGTGGCGGTCCATCTTGGCCGTGAGATGCTTGAATTGGGTTGTGAACCGAATGTAGTAACTTACAATACAATTATTAAGCTTTTGTGTGACAATATGAGGGTTAGGGAGGCGTATAAAGTGCTGGATAAAATGTCTAGGCGAGGCTGTGCACCTAATGTTATTACATACCATTGCATTTTTAGGTGCTTAGAGAAGCCGAATGAGATTCTTGCGCTACTTGATAGGATGATTGAAAGTGGTGTAACTCCGACTATGGATACATATGTATTGCTTATAAGGAAATTTGGGAGATGGGGTTTTCTTAGACCGGTTTTTATAGTTTGGAAGAAGATGGAAGATCATGGTTTGAGTCCGAATGAGTTTGCTTATAATGCCTTGATTGATGTTTTGGTGGAAAAGGGTATGATTGATATGGCAAGGAAATATGATGAAGAGATGTTTGATAAAGGGCTATCAGCTAAGTTAAGACCAGAATTAATGAAGGGGGACGACGATGATGGCTGATGGACTTAAGTAATGTTATGGCATTCATTTGAATGTTTGAAGATGCTTGGTGGCTGCTCAGAGAAAAAAAAATATAGACACAATGGGCGTTTTCGTTTATTTGATGATCGAGACGAATCAAGATAGAACCGAGAAAACAGAAAATGAAGATCAATGTTCTAAATGAATAGTATCAAATTGGTCTCAATTGGGAAGGCGAGTGAGTGATAGTAGCGAGGTGAGAATTAGTGATAGTCGTGTGGTTTTCAGGTTATATTACTTTTGTGATTTTGAAGCAGAATGAGGTTTCTCCAATTGTTTCCCAGGAGATTTAAGTGTAGATATTGGCTTGTCACCTCACATTGTTAGTTTCTAATTATGACGTTCTAGTGTAAACAAGTTGCAAAGGCTTATATGCTTCTGACCCGATCTGATGAATTATTTGAATTTTAGTTTTGAGGAATTAAGTAGATGTACTACTTTAAGTATTTACAGTTTTGGTTGTCTTGGGGAATTAGTATTTACAGTTTATAAATGTCAAGTCTAATCACAATATTATGTTTTTTCATCATAATCTAATTACTAGAAATAGAATATAGCATTATTTTTTACTTTCACTCGTTTGATCTGTTAGATATACAATCAAATTAAAATCACTTGATTTGGGGATACTCCTTGATGACAAATATGAAGTGAGGTTAGGAAGCGTAAGTGAGGCGTGTACCCCAGAATAGGATAGTCATTTGCATTGGCTCACAAGGTTACCCCAGTAAGTACTCATCCATGCCCCCTTTAAAAAGCCATACACACATTTTTTCAGTCCTATTAATTTGGCATCTTCAAAGAAGGTGTTTTAATGATCTGAAACTAAAAGGTTTTAACTTCAATTTTCTCTTGGATTTGTGCAGGACAACATAACTAAGTACTTCTAGTAAGTTGTGGGATCTGTTTGATCCATATTCCATGGAATTCACAAGCTTATATTGAGATGACCCATTTAATTGAATCGAACTTTTGTTTACAAACTGATTAGTTTATTTCTAGCAACTAATATAATAATCTTTTAGGCATAGCTACTGCAGCATGTGCATACGACGTTTACTGCTGTGGAAAAGTATTACTGGGAGCTTGTAACTGGCAGAACTGGAGTTAGTTCATCAAGTGACTCAGTCACGAAGAACTTGTTGAGGTGGTATTCAACCTTTAGAAATTGCTGTATAAATACATTTATTAGCAGTTACATAACATAGGGTGAAATTTGAAGTTCGAGATCAAGAAAATATCATTATAAGTTATATAACGTACTTTAAATTTCATTTTAAGTTATATAACGTACTTTAAATACAAAGCAGCGCGGGGGAGGAGGTCATTAAGTTGGTATGATTTTTTTGCTTCTTCTTTATGGACGGCGTTTTTCTATAATATATGATAGTTTTTGTGGTTATGGACTTGTGTGGGATTGTGAAGAGGTTAATATGTCATACTCTTAATTAATTTGTAATTATTGTATTTTGAAGTTTATGTTTAAGTTACTACGTACTAAATAAAGCAAGATATGTAAACTTATACGGAATAATGTAAACTTATACCAGTCCGTCTAGACTGTCCAGGATTTTCTGGTGACTGTGATGAATACTACTTGGAACCCCTTGCCATGATAATTTCCGACAATCTGCACTAATTGTTAGGGAGTATCTGAAGTTTTTGGCGTCATCTTCATCACCCATAAACCGTATAAACGTTATATAGCATGGATACGTGTCCAGAAGAAAATACTCAAAGAGTCAAAGTGATGACAGAATTGTCGTCCGTGGCAGTTATATATCTAAAGCAATATAAAGAAAATGTTGAAAATTATTGACACAATATAGTATATGCTAGTAATAACTTGTAAAGGATATCGTAACTTACACCTATCATCCCTGTCGCATTATTAATTTTGTTTGTATGCGCATAATGATGTGAGAATACAGCTACATCACGCATGCAAACTTTGTGATTATTTTTTAGATGTGTCACGAGTTCTGGAATATTGCCTGTGACTGAACATTGCGAACCAGAGTATGGACAACTATAAGGAACTTTTAATGGTTCCGCTACTTTCTCCAATGCTAAACACCTTATGCTATCCATATTGATGCGGCATATAGGGCAGCAACTTTTCACTTGAAATTTGCAGATGGAGCATAGAGTGTGGCCATTCGGGCACTATAAAAATTTATTACCAGTCATTATTCAAGATATTTTTTTAGTCTTCATATTGTGAGTAATGCCGAGGCTTAAAATAAAGAAAACATAATTACCGATATGAATCATTCCATCTGGAAAAAGACAGTAAGAGCAAACCTGATATATAGGCGGGGACATTATGGTGGTGCACACAGGATATTAAAGAAGCTCATATAGATTTTTTAAAACCATTTGATGTTTCTCATCCACCCCACTTGTGGCTTTCTTACTGGGCTTTTTGGTTTTCTTTGTTACCACCATTATTATTGAATCTGCAGAAAAGGAAGTTTTAACTAATAATTTGTGAATCTGCAGCAAAAAAGAAAAGAAATGCATGCATACCTAAAACATAATAAACGGTTTAATGCATAGTCACTATCTCACTCTCTAGATAGGTTCCTTAGTTGCTTGGTTAAGTTTTCCTTAAGTGTTAATTGCTATACAACATTCTATATTGCCTCTCGTCTCTCGAGCGTCTCAGAACACGTACAACACCATAATAAACATTGACACAATCCTATGAACTCCCAACACGCTATCAAATCAATAACACATAGAAGGCTATAAGCCAAAATACATGTATGCTCATCAGCCAACAAAACAATAACCTCAAGTCCACATTCTTTTTATGCTTAATTTTAAGCTTGCACTTGTTTTATCTAAATTAACCTTCAATTAATTAGGCTTAACTTTATATGTGCCCGTGCTTAATTTTAACTTAACCTTTAATTATTCTAAAACCCATTTTTAAACTTTTTTTCTTCACTTGAACACAAATAGAAGCCAAAATCCTTAGATGGTTACACTAGGGCCTTGTTTGTTTTTTCAAAGAAGCTCATCTTTACCTCTTTTGTCTGTGCATGCGCAGCGTATTCATGAAGACCGTTTGTTTTTTTCGGACATAAGAGCTAAAATCTCTTATTTCCTCTTCTACCATGCAGACATAATTTATCTCTTATTTTCCACTTCTTACCTCTTCTCACAACCCCACATCTCTTTCTCAATATCTTACATCTCTTTACGTTTATCCGTCTTTTGACGTTTCGTCCGTTTTTACGTTTCGCCCGTTTTACGTTTCGCCCGTTTTTACGTTTCGCCTTTTTTACGTTTTAGTCCGTTTTTACGTTTCGTCCGTTTTCTTATATTTTCGTCCGTTTTACGTTTCGCCTCTTTTTACGTTTCGCCCTTTTTACGTTTCGTCTATTTTTACTTTTTCTTATGTTTTCGTCCGTTTTTACGTTTCGTCCGTTTTCTTACAATTTCGCTGTTTTCTTAAGTTTTAGTCCGCTTTATTACGTTTATGTTCGTTTTCATGTTTTCGTCCGTTTTTAATGTTTTCGTATGTTTTTATGTTTTCGTCTGCTTTTCGTGTTCATCCTTTTTACGTTTCGTCCGTTTTTACGTTTCGTCCGTTTTCTTCGTTTTGACCGTTTTCGTCCGTTTCACCTTTTTTACGTTTTCAACTATTTTTACGTTTTCGATCATATTTTTACGTTTTCGTCCGTTTTTATGTTTTCGTTGGTTTTTTCGTCCATTTCGTCCCATTACGTTTCGGTCATTTTTAAGTTTTCGGTCATTTTTACGTTTTCGTCGGTTTTCTTACGTTTCGTCCATTTCTTTACGTTTCGCCATTTTTTTACTTTTACGTCCTTTTTACGTTTTCGTCCGTTTTACGTTTTCATCCGTTTTCGCTTTCGTTCGTTTTTACATTTTAATCCTTTTTATATTTTCATGTGTTTATTTTACTTTTCCTCCATTTTCATATGATTTTATAAGTTTTTATACGTTATTTTATCTTACCTAACAAAGCGTAAGATAATGTAAGAAAGCGAATGAAAGCGAAAGAAAAGCGAAAACATAAAAAAGCAGATGAAACGTAAAAACGGTCGAAAATGTAAAAAGGCGAAAAAAAAAAAAATTTAAAACGTAAGAAGATTAAAGCGGAAAACGTAAAAAAAAGGAAGAAACGTGAAAAGGATGGAAGCGTAAAAAACAAATGAAACGTAAAAACATATCTGGCGTAAAAAGATGTGCGTAAAAATGATTTAAAACGTAAAAACCGGACGAAACGTAAGAAAATGGACTAAAATGTAAAAATGACAAAACATTAAAAAGCAGACGAAACATAGAAAATGGAGGAAATGTAAAAAGATTTAAATGTAAAAACTAGTGAAAAGAAAAGGAAAAAAAGTTACTTTAATAGCACAAAAATACTAGTGAAAAGAAAAAGAAAAAGAAGAAAAGAAGAAAATGAAAGAAGTACTTGATAGCGTAAAAACAAGCGGTCTTCTTATTACGGATGAAGAGCTTAAATGTACCTCTTCTTTTGCGAGACATGGTTTGCGGATGAAGAGGTAAAAGCTCTGAAAAACAAACGACACCTAGCTATGAATACAACATACAAATTCACAATCATTATGTTTCTGGAAATTTATCACTTCTTCAAGTGGTTTCATCAGGGAGGGGGCTACCAACAATGCACATTTTAACATTTCTAAGTTGTTTCTGAGGATGAAAGAAGCACTAGGAAATTAGGTTCAAGGTGGTGCATCCAAATAAAAAAAATTAAAATCGTTACGGATATATAGTTCGAAAACACCACCATTAGACATTACTTGTCAAAAACTACTAACAGTACTTCTAGGGATATAAAAGGAACCTACCCAGCTTCTACATCAACTTCAAAACTCAGGTCTGCCTTCTATTTGTGTTTCAAAAAACCGATCCCTTTACGAGAATGTGTCTTCAAGGAATGTTATCAAGTGATAACTCACCTGACCACCTCCAATAGTGTAATAATATGGTTTGTTAACTGACCAACAGGTTTTGGGTGGTATAGAAACACAAATACAAATCCTGTTGTGCTGGTTTGCTTTAGTTCTTTAGCAGGTATAACACTGTTAAGGTTTTGTACAATCCAAACTTCAAACAGGTAGCAAAGTGGGAATCAAGTGCAGTGGAAACAATTAAAAAAAAATTTCAGTAGGTACGGTTAAGTTTCCTACGGGGATTTATAGTGCCAAGCCTGTGAAATATTTGGCGAAGCCAATCGTGGACTCCAATTCAAGATCTTTAGATTAAGTTCCTGTTATCTTCGATCGTAAGTATTATAGCTATATATGGAGCTTAATTTCAGACCCAGTCAAGATCAATTGGAATCATCTTGTCTGGAACTTTTGGTCTAGGTTCGTTACCAGACATAGTGTATGGATCTTTTGGGGCTTCTTCAGCATACTGGTAAGGAGGCTTTTTTATTTATAGAAATTCATATTTTTCATTGAAAAGAAAGTTGCTAGTGTTGTAGGGTTGTGTCTTTGTATGTTCTACCTCTTTGCTTTAGTTTAATATATGAAATTTTATCTGCCAGTAAAAAAAAAATCCCTTTTATGCCTGTTGGTCTAATGTTCTACTCGAGCTAATGAGTAGTTCAAAAGTCACGAGCTTAATGTGCAGTCCAAAGATACGAGCAGATGGGAAGACAAAACAGTTTCCAAGCATATGGAAGTTTACAATTCTAGTCTAATTAGGACTCCTTATTTGTTAAGGACTATCTAGCTTTATTAGAATTGTAGTAGGATTAGAAAGCAAATTCTAACACCTATATAAACAAACCGAGCTGTGGTTTGTATGTATGCATTCTATATCAGTTTTTGTAAGCAAGTCTTTTCTGATTAATTGGAGAGCTTATTCCAAGTAATATCCGGTTACTGTTTTATTGTGTTTTCTGTTTGTGAACCGATCAGGTTTGGGACTTGAATTGGTATCAGAGCCAGGTTTAAGCAAGTCGATCACAGAAGGGAGTTGTTTCCAGTCGATCACAGCAGGGAGTTGTTTCTAGTCGATCACCAGGTTTAAACTTAGTCGATTTTAGTCAAGTCGACCACAAGATCGATCTTGGTTTTACAAACAAGCGATCGACAAAGGTTTACAAGAAGTCGACCAAGGTTAATCAAGGTTTATCATTTCAAAGTGTCGATCACGGATTCCAAAGTCGATTATCACGAAGGGTTCCAAGCGTGAGTCGATCACAAGGGTTCCAAGCGAAGTCGATCACAAGGGTTCCAAGTAGTCGATCTCGAAGGGTTTCCAAGCGGTCGATCACAAGGGTTCCAAGTAGTCGATCTCGAAGGGTTCCAAGCGAAGACTAAAGGGTTCCAAGAAGTCGATAAAGTTTAAAACTTTACACTTGGTTTACTTAGGCAAGTAAAACAAGCTTGTTCTAGGTGGAAGATAATCCAACTACACCAGAACTTACAAAAGGCGTTCAAGAAGGATGGTGCAAGGCGAGTCGAGTCAACCACCAATTGAACATACTAAACGGCTCTTCAATGTCCAATGTTAACAAGCACGAATTATAACATATGGGCAATAAGAGTTAAGCGGTATTCGAGTCCATGGAATACTCGATGCTGGAACCGGGGAAGGAACATAAGTTGTTGCTAAGCAAGATCACATGGCGATGGCGTTACTCTTCCGGCGATTCGGAAGAACTTGTTTTCAAGTTTCACAATTCAACACGACCAAAGAAATGCTGGGAGCTTTGAAGACCGGTATGTGGGTGTTGAGCGGGTTCGAGGCAAGGTTGCAAACCTTGGAGACGGAATTCGAATCTTTAAAGATGAAAGTCAACGAATCAATCGATGACTTTGCGGCTAGGATGGGCAAAATTATGGCGAAGTAAATAGCTTGGGAACAATTTATGAAGACAAGAAACTTGTTAAGAAGCTACTTGCATCCGTTCGGATAGGTATGTTGCAATTGTTGCCTCAATAGAACAATTTCTTGACTTGAATACTATGTCTTTTCAAGAAGCAATTGGAAGGTTGAAAGCTTTTGAAGGAAGAATGAAGGGTGTTGACACCACTTCGAAGATCAAGGCATGTTGATGTTCGGAAGGGTGAAAGATATGATAAGAAAGGTCGAGGAAGGAATTCCTCTGGTGGCAACGGTAAAGGTCAAAACTTTTCTTCTCAAAACAAATCTCATGATAGTGGTCAAGCTAATAACCACAACCGTAACAACTCCGGGAGCAATACAGACAAAAGAAGAACAAAAGTCGAGATCTTTCAAAGATTCAATGCTTGGATGTGATGAATATGGTCACTTTGCTTCTAAGCGCCTGAGCGAAGTGAACAAAAGCAAAAGCATGAATCAAACCTTTTGAAAGCGGAGGATGATGATGACCCAACACTTTTATGATGAAAAGCGTTCAAGAAGTAGTTTTCTTGAATGAAGAAAAGATTATCCCAAACCAATTGAATACTAAGCCAAGCGAGGAAGACACTTGGTATTTGGATAATGGAGCAAGTAATCACATGACGGGATCCGAGAATACTTTTCGAGTTGAATGAGAATATCTCCGTGAGTGAAGTTTGGTGATAACTCCTACATCGAGATAAAGGGAAGGGTTCGATAATCATTGAAGGGAAAACGGAGAGCAACGGTTAATCATCGGAGTCTATTACCTACCCGAGCTAAAAGCAACATAATTAGTCTTGGGCAAGCTACCGAAGGCGGATGTGACATTCGTATGAAAGGTAACCTTCTTACTATGCGTGACTCGGATGGCAAGCTTCGATGAAGGTTCCTAGAACAAATAATAGACTTTACAAGATTAAGCTCCAAGTTGGAAGTCCGGTGTGTCTCAAAGCAAAGATGGAAGATGATGCTTGGTTATGGCATGCTAGGATGGGTCACATTAATTTCGAGACGATGGAATTAATGGCAAGGAAGGGCATGGTTAAAAGTTGCCAATAATTCATCAAGAGAACAAGTTGTGTGAATCTTGTTTGGTAGGAAAACAAACCAAGAAGGCGTTTCCTAAAGGCGCAAAATTTAAGGCAACACATCCTCTTCAACTATTTAAGATACATGCCGACCTATGTGGACCAATTTCTCCACCATCCATAGTAAAGCAAGAGGATTCGAGTATCTCAATAAGTCAAGAAAGCTATGCAAAGAAGATCTTGAAAGATGCTGGGATGCATGAAGCGAATCCTACTCAATGTCCATTAGAACACGGAATGAAGTTAAGCATGGACAAGGAAGGAAAACCGAGTTGATGCAACTTTGTATAGGCGACAAGTTGGTTGTTTAAGGTATTTACTACACACTCGACTGATTTATCTTATTCGGTTGGTTTGGTTAGTCGTTATATGCAAGAACCAAAAGAATCACATATGGCAGCTGTGAAACAAATACTAAGGTATATCCAAGGTAGTTTGAATTTTGGAATACGATACAACCAAGAAAAAACCAAGGAGCTAGTGGGGTTTAGTGATAGTAGTTTTGCTATGGACCAAGATGATGGTCGAAGCACAACTGGGCATGTATTTTATCTAGGTAAATCACCTATCACTTGGTGCTCACAAAAGCAAAACACGGTGGCTCTATCGTCTTGTGAAGCCGAGTTCATGGCTGCAACTTCAGCCGCGTGTCAAGGGATATGGTTACGTGGGTTGTTGAGTGAAATAACCGGAATGGAAGAAAGAGTGGTGGTCTTATTTGTTGACAACAAATCGGCTATTGCACTTATGAAAATCCGGTCTTTCACGGGAGAAGCAAGCATATAAACACACGTTATCATTTTATCCGAGAGTGTGTTGAAAGAGACCAAGTACAAGTTGAGTTTGTAAGAGGTGAGTTACAACGTCTTGATATTACGACGAAAGCTCTCGCAAGGATTAAGTTCAAGGAGATGCAAGAGTTACTCGGGTTGAAGACCTACCTATCTCGAGTCGAAATTAGGGGTGAATGTTGGTCTAATGTTCTACTCGAGCTAATGAGTAGTTCAAAAGTCACGAGCTTAATGTGCGGTCAAAGATCCGAGCGGATGGGAAGACAAAAGCAGTTTCCAAGCATATGGAAGTTTACAATTCTAGTCTAATTAGGACTCCTTATTTGTTAAGGACTATCTAGCTTTATTAGAATTGTAGTAGGATTAGAAAGCAAATTCTAACACCTATATAAACAAACCGAGCTGTGGTTTGTATGTATGCATTCTATATCAGTTTTTGTAAGCAAGTCTTTTCTGATTAATTGGAGAGCTTATTCCAAGTAATATCCGGTTACTGTTTTATTGTGTTTTCTGTTTGTGAACCGATCAGGTTTGGGACTTGAATGCCATTGAAAAAAAACCATTTAATTTCAGGGTTTCGCTAATAGCCTCAATGGCTATGTCTAAGAAAAAAAAATATGCATAATTGGCGTTGGCGGTACATATATAGAGTCGGTTGAGAGGTTAATTGCATGGGTAGACAATTATTATTGAAGATACAAACATAGCTGCAGATTCATTGAAAATTATCCACACGAGGCATGTTGCTCCATCACTTTGCACACATATGGTAACTCGGCTTGAATCAAAAACATATTTGTTACAAGAGTACTTGACATGAATCAGAAATCAAACTAGTAATTAAAACACATTAACGATCTTTGACAACTCTAACGCAATCCATCTACTTAATTACCTATGCTTATAACAATAACCAAGATCAATAAAAGTTAAAACTATGGTATAGATCATGTACCTTCAAACGATTAGAATGTCACCACTTTGAAACACTCCTTGCTTTACAGTATGTAAAGCTCGTCTCAATTTGTGATATTAGGATTCTTTCTTTTGTGAACTTGAATAAAACATTACCATATGATTGCTTATGTATCGAAGGTTTACCGAGAATTCGGCAAAGAGATATAGCAATGAAATCTCGCAATTTTGTCCATCACGATCTCGTTTTCTATTATCTTGAGCAAAGTAATACATGTAATCCACCAACTTCCTATTTTTACACAATCTACCCCCTAAGTCTATATTCGTTAGAGCCCTTTTTATAGATTCAAATAGAGACGAAATGAAAGGTTTGTAAAATCTGATAGAAGTAAAGTATGTTAGAATATACAACGCTCTCCCCCCCACCTCCCTCCAAAATAAAATAAAAAAAATTGAATAATAACCCTTCTTGTAGATTCGAAACTTGGTGTTGTAGAAGTATCTTATGTCTTTGTCTTCTCATGCGCAGCGGATCATGTAGAAGACACGTAAGCCACACTACAAGCTTTTGTATCGGACGAAGGTTGATAGTTCGAGGGACATAATATTAACATAATCTTATCACTTTGTTGAATAGTTAATAATAACCAATCATACACCCAGAAATTATAATGCCCGACACGAATTTACCCAACCAATGTTCATCGATTCGATAAATCTCTATACAAGTACTCATGACATACTCGACACGAATCCACCCAACCAGTGTTCATTAACTTGATAATTCCCTCTACGGGTACACATCTCTCCCTGTATGATGGTTACGATCTTCCGGAATCATTATTAATCCGCGTACATCCCAAAACTAGATCAATCAGAAGCATCATAAATCCGTGTAAGCATACACAATAACCCGTGAGAAGATGTTGATAACAAAATACTCTCTTTACAATTCTTATCAAACTAACCTCTTGAAAACCTCTTGTCAATTCACCCACTAACCGTAGTGACCGCTTGTGGAAATAACCGAGTATAAGGAACTTGAGAATGAAGTAGATAAGTCAAACTTGTGACTTAAGCTTGTACTATTCTTATGACTAAAAATGGTTTGATGACTTTACCTAGCTACTACACGAGTCACTTACTATCCTGTGAGTACACAACCTCTTGAACTATCGTCAACTTCATGAGACACTGAGCACTACAACGCAACTCTTAAAGTGATAGCTATACTATATGAGCCCAACAACGTAACTCCTATGAACATATATAACTAAATAGCCAAATCTTAATCACGATCACTAAAAGTTCAAATAAGTATCTTGAGACATACAATTAACCAACCAACTTGACTCTAAGACAAATAAGTACACGCACCCGTGAAATGCCACTTCAAACTCAAACAACTAATAATGAATATCCCATTAATCACAATATAGTTAAAGTACCCGGTCTAGCTTGGTCTTGTGAAATCAATCTTGATAAGGAATCGATCATATGTAATTGTGAAAGTGTTTGTTTGTGATGTAATTCGGGTTTAGGTTTGTAGGTTTTCTCCATTAATTCTTGGAAAAGTTCTTGATTTTGCACAAACATCCTAAATCTGGGTAGAATTAAGGTGAATCTCGGTGGGTTTTAGGTGCCCTAATCTAAAACAACTAGGGCTTGTAGCTCGGTGGTTTTCAGTTATAATCTCTCCGGGTACATCCCAAAAGTAGATCAAATATGAGCATCATAAATCCGTGCAAGCATATACAATAACCCTTGAGAAGATGTTGATAACCAAATACTCTCTTTACTATTCCCATCAATCAAAACTCTTGAAAACCTCTTGTCAATTCACCCGCTAACTGTAGTGACCACTTTTGGAGATAACCAAATATGACGAACTTGAAAATGAAGTAGATAACCCAAAATTATGATTCAAGCTTGTACTATTCCTATGAATAAAAGGTGTGGTGACTTTATGTAGCTATTATACAAGTCACTTACTACCATGTGAGTACACAACCTCTTGGACTATCCTTAATTTTGTGAGACACTGAGCACTACAACATAACTTTTAAAGTGATAGCTATACTCTGTGAGCCCTACAACGTAACTCCTATAAACATATATGACTAGATAGCCATGTCTTAATCAACATCACTAAAAGCTCAAACAAGTACCTTGAGACATTCCAACCAACAAACCAACTTGACTCTAAGATAAATAAGTACACGTACGTGTGAAATGCCACTTCAAATTCAAATAAGTAATAATGAATATCCCCGTAATCACAATATCGTTAAAGTACCCTGTCTAGCCTTGTCGTGTGAAATTAATCTTGATAACGAATCGATCATATGTGGTTGTGAAAGTGTTTGTTTGTGATATAATTTGGGTTTAGGTTTATAGGATTGCTCGATTAAGGTCTTGGAAAAGTTCTTGATTTTTCATAAATACCTTAGATCTCGGTAGAATTAAGGTGAATCTTGGTGGTTTTTAGGTGCCCTAATCTCAGTAACTAGGGCTTGTAATTCAATGGTTTTTGGTTATAATATCGATGGAAATACCAGCTTTAATATTGGCGGTTTTAGAAATGGGATCTCGGTGGAAATGGTGGTAAGATCTCGGTGGATTGGGATATGGTAGGATCTTGGTGAAAATGGACCTAGAAATCTCGGTAGTGTCTTGATAGGCTCTAATCTTAATGGTTTACCGAATTTAGGTTACCGAAATAGAGTTTTGACTGATATTGGATGGGATAATAACAAAAAATACATCGTACTTATCACTTTTTGTGGTTGTGTGTACTGAATTTTTTTTCTTATTGTGTGTACTGAACTTTCAAATTCTATTATTGTGTGTATTTTGTGACCATTTTACCCTTACTTTTTCAAATTTCAAAGGGTAAAATGGTTATTTTACATGACAGAATAATCACAAAATACATACAATGATCGAAATTTAAAAGTTCTGAGATTTCTATACTTTCACACAAATTCGAACCAAAAAACGTGTTTTTGCAAAATTTGAACCACCAAATTTTCAAATATCTATTTTCAACAAATCTAAACACATTTCGACCATAAACCTATAACAAGAACGAATCAAACCCTTTAAAATCTTTGAAAAATGAAAAACGCTTAAAAGTTGCGTTTTACATCAAAACCTGACCAAATCTTTGATTTTGCCACGTATCTTTGAATATAGACTATGTAATCTCATACATAAACCTTAAGAAGGTATAAAAATGACAACTATTGTTACTTTATTCGTGAAACTAAAAAAAATTAAAACTGAATCTCAGTGGGTTTAAAAACTCACGAACTACTATTTTTAAAACCATTTTGATCCCGTCTTCAAAAAACAAACTGTTCGGATAATTGATTGCCAAATTGTATTTTTCTAGATTTAAACATAAATTAGACATATAATGTAGACCAACTGATAAGATATCAACGAAAATATAAAGACTCGCTGAAGCAAAGACTTCAACAAGCAACCTTAGCAAAGTTCAAATCATAAACATCGTTAAGGAAGTAAAAAATTACTTGAAAACATATTCATAAAATGACATGTATATCAACTAATATGTAAAAGGAACTCGCTAAAGGATACAGGTGAATCAGGGATTACAATATCCTGATTTATTTCATTAGTCTTTGATAACTATCAACTGAGCATAGCTTGAAATCTATCAAAGTGATTTAGGCAGGGTTAATTTGACAAAGAAAAAGAGTGAGACAAAGAAGTCATTCAAATTAAAGCACAACCTGGTACAAGTTGGTTAAAAGATCGTGAACACTTGGCAGAACTGTACACAAAAAAAGAGTTGACATGTTTCAAGAATAGGTTAACATTAAATGCTATCACACTTTTCCATCGAATTCTTAACACATCTAAACTACGCCATGATCAAGACAACCTCGTGCTACAATATAAATAGAATGTTGGTCTGAAGTAAATGCTAACGCTTCTATTGTTATTGCAACATTTATTGAAGTGCATTTACTCCTTTGTTCGAACTTCCAAGTAGTCAGTTGATCCTATCATCGTTTCTATATAAGTTCGCTTGTAAGCGTGATACTCTTCAATTTTACTTGTTTAAAAGTAATCTATACATTGTTATTCAAATAGTAGGATCCTTAACACTTTGTAATTCTTTGATTATACATCAATAAAGTATTACAAGCTTGATAAGTTAATCAATGTGTTACACTTAAATTGTTTGACATTTTGTTTCACAAAACCGACATAACTTAGGACAAACACAAACAATCCACAAACATATGTAGGCTCTCATACCACATGTTAGCCCAATAGATATCAAGATTTTAAATAGATCGAGAGGTTGATATTGGTAAAATACTGTGAAATACATATTCGGTTCTAGATAGAGAAAGTGAATATAGGGTGAAAGAAATAGAAACTTTTATTGATGTAAATTAAACCTAACTCATGCAAACCATCATAGGAGAAACTAGAAAGGTATATACAGGCGAGATATATGTTATCTTTACAAGTATTACATAAGTTGTCCATGTGTATTAAGCTAACTAGTATCTAATGCAAATCCCGTGACTCTTGTCATTTCAAGGCTAACACCATCACTAGAAACCCATTGAAATTTGTCAGTTTTAGGGGATTCAATACTGGAATTGTCAAATTGGACGAAACATTATAAGAGTTTGCCCCGTTCACTAGGCTATTTCCAGCTAAAAAACATATCCACTACATTAATCATATCATCATATTACGTGGGGCCGAGTGCTATGGGGTCTAACTTTTTGCCTTAGTTCCAATAGTTTATTTTAGAGGTGGCAAATGGGTCGGGTCGGGTCGGTTTGGGTCATGGGTCAAATGGTTTATGGGTCAAATGGGTCATGGGTCAAACGGGTCATACTATAAGAATGGGTTGAATGGGTCATGGGTCAAATGGGTTGGGTCGGGTTGGGTCGGGTCGACTCGTTACATTTCCACATGTAATCATGCTACTATAGTATGTTTCGTCCGTTTTCATCCGTTTTTTATGTTTTCGTCGTTTTTTTACGTTTTCGTTTGTTTTCGCGCGTTTTCATCCGTTTTTTACGTTTTCATCCGTTTTTGCGCGTTTTCGTACATTTTTTTACGTTTTCGACCGTTTTTTACGTTTTCGTCCGTTTTCGTACGTTTTTTTACGTTTTCATCCGTTTTTGCGTGTTTTCGTCTATTTTTTTCCGTTTTCGTCCGTTTTTTTACTTTTTCATCTGTTTTTTTGTGTTTTCGTCCGTTTTTGCACGTTTTCGTTCGTTTTTGCGCGTTTTCATCCGTTTTTTTACGTTTTCATCTGTTTTTGCGCGTTTTCGTCCGTTTTTTTACGTTTTCATCCGTTTTTGCGCGTTTTCATCCGTTTTTACGTTTTCGCCTTTTTACGTTTTCGTCCGTTTTCGCGTTTTCGCCGTTTTACATTTTCATCCATTTCGCCGTTTTTACGTTTTCGTCCGTTTTACGTCTTCATCCGTTTCATCTGTTTTTTAGCGTTTCGTCGTTTTTACGTTTTCATCTATTTTGCGCGTTTTGGTCCATTTTTACGTTTCGTCCAAACTTTTACGTTTTCGTCGTTTTTGCGCGTTTTCTCAGTATTTTTCCGTTTTTTCCGTTTTTCGTTTTTCGTCCATTTTTACGTTTTCATCCGTTTTTGCGCGTTTTGTCCGTTTTTACGTTTTCGTCCGTTTTACCTTTTAAATGCATTATTTTACGTTTCGTAAAAATTGACAAAACGTAAAAAGTAGACGAAAACGCTGAAAACATAAAACGTAAAAAGTTGACGAAAACGTAAAAACAATTAAAACGTAAAAATGGTTGAAAACGCAAAACGGATGAAAACGTAAAACGGACGAAAACGCGCAAGGATGGATTAAACATAAAAACGGACGGCGAAAACCGACGAAACGTAAAAACGGCGCGCAGATGAAAGCGAAAACGGACGAAAACGTAAAAATGGATGAAAACGCGCAAAACGGATGAAAACGGACGAAAACGTAAAAACGATTAAAACGCGCAAAACGAATGAAAACGTAAAAAGGACGAAAAGCGCAAAACGGATGGCGCCAAAACGACGAAAACGATAAAAGGCCGCGTAAAAAAAAGATTTAAAACGCGCAAAACGGTTGAAAACGCGAAAACGGAGGAAAACGAGAAAACGGCCAAAACGTAAAAACGGACGAAAACGCGCAAAGCAGCAAACGCAAAACAGATGAAAACGTAAAACGGATGAAAACGTAAAAACGGACGAAAACGCAAAACGGATGAAAACGTAAGAAAACGTTAAAAAACGACGAAAACGTAAAAAAATGACGAAAACGCGCAAAAACGGATGAAAATGTTAAAACTGACGAAAAAAATGTAAAAACGTATAAAAACATGACAAACACGACATCTAATGATGGTTGAGTTATCATCCGACCCTTAAGTGACCCATTCGACCCATTTGTTGACCCATTCGACCCATTTGTTGATTCACATAAGTCCATATGTTGACCCATTTGACCTATTCTTTGCAAATGAGGTAACTCAATCCAACCCATAAGTTGTTATTTTTTACCCATAGCAACCCATTTTTCTCTAAATGGGTTGTGATTGCCACCTCTAGTTTATTTCAACCCTAATTGTATGAGTTTTAAATTGTTGTATTGGCATTTTCTAAAGTCTAGTTATAGGTGGTTTTTAAAGGAAATTATGTGTTAGTATGCAACTTTTATGTATCTTTTGAAACATATCATGACTAAGAACTTGGAACCTATTGTCTCAATGATCTTGAAGTCATTTCAAGATCCTCATCCATGTGTTAGCTTGAGCACTGGACGATTATGATTATCCATACATGCAGGTGAGTTTTAATAGCACTTTTGGACTTTTGTTCTATTTATCTGTTAATTTTCATTGATATCATTTGATATGTAGAAGAAACTCGCTAAAGGATACAAGTGAATCAGGGGATTACAATATCCTGATTCCTTTCATTACTCTTTGATACTACCAATTAAGTATATCTCGAAATCTCTCAAAGTGGTTTAGGCTGGATTAATTTGATAAAGCAAAAGAGCGGGACAAAAAGCCATCCAAATTAAAGCACAACATGGTACGAGTTGGTTTAAAGATTATGAGCAGTTGGCAGAAGCGATCACAAAAGAAGAGTTGAAGTGTTTCCAAAAATAAAAGAACACTAAATGCTATTGTACTTCTCCATTAGATTCTTGACACATCTTAACTACCCCACAATCAAGACAACGTCGTACCACTATATAAAGAGAATGGTGGTCCAGAGTTATTGCTAACGCTTCTATTATTATTGTAACACTTATTAAAATGCATTTACTCCTTTGTTCGAACTTCTAGGTATTTAGTTGATCCTATCAACGTATCTATATAAGTTCGCTTGTAAAGTTGATGCTTTGAAATTTACTTGTTAAAGAGTAATCTATACATTATCATTCAAATAGTGTGATCTATAATACTTTGTAATTCTTTGATTATACATCAATAAAGTACTAGCAAAGTCCTCGCGTGATGCGTCTATGGGTACCCGGTAATTTTATTTTTTTGGCTAATAATTTATTTCATTTGTACCTTTTTGGCAATAGCTTTACTGATTAGTTTGTTTTTTTATGACTATAAGTAAAGACAATAGTTTGGTGAAATCTTGCTTAATTTGTATTATTTTTTTTGTTTTTTTTTGTTTAGTAGCTTGCTTGGTTTGTATAATGTGTTCTTTTAATTGTATTTTTCATTGAAAAAGTTTGTATAATGTGTTCTTTTGATATAATATTTTAATACTTTTATTTATCATTAAATTAGTGTTTTAGGAATGTATTTTAATTATATATCAACAAACTGTAAACATTGCATGAATACATGTATTGCTGAAATTTAAGTTTTTGATATATGTAATGTTAGAAATTGTGTTTAATTTAGTTGTACATTTAGCTTTTATATTTGTATTGTTGTTAACACTTAGTGCATTAAATGCGCAAAAGGAATAAATGCATTATAAGATAGTAAGATAAGATTACACATTTGATAAGTTAATCCTTGTTTTACATTGTGTTTCACAAAACCAACATAAATTAGGACAAATACAAACAATCGACAAACATATGTAGGCTCTGATACCACATGGTGGCCCCTTAGAAATTAATATTTTACATAGACCGGGAGGTCGAGATTAGTGAAATATATATTCGGTTCTAGAGAGAGAAAATAAAGAGAGGGTGAGAGAAAAAGAAAATTTTATTGATGTAAACTAAACCTAACTCATGCACACCCTCATAGGAGAAACTAGAAGGGTATATATAAGCGAGATATAAGTTATTTGTACAAGTATTACATAACTAGTCTCTGTGTCCCCCTTGCGTATTAAGCTAATTTATATCTAATGCAAATCCCGTGAGTATTGTCATTTCAAGGCTAACACCATCACTTGAAACCCATTGAACTTTGTCAACTTTTAGTAGCGGTGGCAATTGAGTCGTGTTTTTCGGGTTGACCTGTTCGTGTTCGCGGGTTGGCGTGTTGTTTTAACCTCTACCCAAACACGACCCATTTATTAATCATGTTAAGAAACTCAACCCTAACCAAGACATGCCTAACATGTGTAACCCATTTGTGACCCCTTTAACCTGTTTAAGTAAACATGTCAAGCGGTGAATAAGGTTAGTGGTTTGTCGATTTAACTAGTTTAATGCAAATAATGATATAAGGATCTAAAAAATGATTACAAATAACTACGTGACAATTTTTTTGATATTTAAATATAATCACAATTTACTCGTATATTGAGTAAATCACAAAATACATTTAATCCAAACAAAAATAAAATCCAAGTTACATACTTTAATTTTAGTGGCTTATATACTTTAATTTTAGTGGCTTATATACTTAACGGGTTCACGGGTTAACCTGTTTAATACTTAATCAACTTAAACACGACCGGTTTATTAAACGGGTATACAGGTTAACTTGCTTTTTACCCAAACCTATTTATCATCAACCCAAACTTGTTTAACTTGGTGTTGAATTTTTGTCGCTTATCATGTCGTGTCGAGAATTAACACCGGGGATTCAGTACTAGAATTATCAATTTGGATGGAACATTATAAGAGTTTGCCCCATTCACTAGGCCATTTCCAGCTAACACCATATCCACTATATTGACCGTATCATCAAATTACGTGGGGTTGAGTGCTACTTCCTATACGGGGTATAACTTTTTGCCTTAGTTCCAGTAGTTTATTTCAACCCAAATTGTATGAGTTTTAAACTGTTGTCTTGGCATTTTGTGAAGTTTAGTTATAGGTGCTTTTTGTAAGGAAATTATGTGTTAGTATGTAACTTTTATGTATGTTTTTTGATACATATTATCAAGGTTGTCAAGATCGGGATCTTACCCAGGATCGTTTTCGTCTTTGCAAGATCGTGATCGTAAGATCGGATCGGGATCGTAAGATCCTATTCGAATGTTAATTCTTAATAGTTTATGTAATTTTATACAAATTTACAAATTCTAATACATTATAACAATAAAATACTATGAATGTTTTATATAAATGTTGTCCTAAATTATAATTATAAAATGTTTAAAAAGATTAACATGTTGTTTTTGAATTCTACAAACAAACAACCCATAAATTTGTAGTTTTTAGTTTGTAATCTCGGAAAAGTAAGATCGGATCGGATTAGATCGTAAGATCGTATGGTAAAGATCGGGATCCTATAAGATCTTAAGCACCGCAAAGATCCTATGTAGGATCCGGATCGTTTTGCTTGCAATGTCGTAAAATCGTAAGATCCTAAGATCAGGATCGGGATCCTAACAACTATGCATATTATGACTAAGAACTTGGAACCTATTGTCTCAATGATCTTGAAGTCATTTCAAGATCGTCATCCACGTGTTAGCTTCAGCACTAGACGATTGTGATTATCCACACGCGCAGGTGAGTTTTAATAGCACTTATGGACTTTTGTTCTATCTATCTGTTAATTTCCTTTATTTGCCCAAGTAAATATGTCGGATATACGAGTATACTAGACTTAAAACAAGCATTAGTTCATTGTATTGTCTCCTTGATTGTTAATTTATTTAACAACTTGAGTAAGGGTTGTTGATATTAGTCAAGCATTAGTGTTCAATTGTTCAATGTATTTTGCCGGAACCAAATAAATAAAAAAATAAAATATTCAAACTTATGTTATTTCTTATGTTTGTGTGTATGTTGCCAAGGTATTGTAGCTTGAGGGTTCTCATATTTTTAGTTTAGGAGAATGAATTCATAGGAATCTTAATAGCTTATGATCTATTCAAAAAGGTAGTTACCCTCTGATTAATCAGCTTGCAATATCGAGTCTGAAACTCATGTAGAAAAAAAAATCTTTTTGAAGGAGCACCGTATATAAATAAGTAGTAAGGAGAAAGGCTATCAAAAGTAGGCAAGACTTTGATAGCCTCTTAATAAGCCTCACACTTGTTCTGTCAGTGAGAAATATTGTTTGATAACTTTTTTGCTTTCTCCGTACCTTCCCATTAGATGTTGTATCTCTCAGCATCAAAGATATGACAAATGATACATAGGCACAAACGTTCCATATATGTCATCTTGGGGGTCCCCTTGTATAATAATTTTATAATTTATTTGTTGTTATAATAAATTATACATTTACAATACTAACTCTAATCAACTTATATCATGTATTTTATCATATATTGTCTGTTATCTCCTTACTTTCATTCGGTTAGTTTATGCAAAGCATTCTAGTTTTTGACGTGTATGTTATTTTAACGACGTTGTGGATGCAATTTCTAAACTATATATTGTATCGTTAAACAAAACTATTCATCAACACATGAAAATTAATTATGACATCAACTCAAAATTTTAATCATACAATGAAGCTACAAAAACTTACCAATAAACAGTCTAATTCATAAAATGTTAATCATGATTATTATCAAAAATAGTATTGAATAATTCAAGTTATATGTTGTTTAGAGTACTTATTCACAACACTTGTCAAACAGTATGTATCATTTAGATTCAGTTTCATTCAGAGACTTTAAATTATTCAGAGTCTTCAAATCATTCAATGCTAAATCATGATGTATTATCAAACGGCCCCTAACTTGATTAGAGGACCAGCAAATATTTGCATGCCAAATTAATAAAGAGCTAGCTTGCTTTTAAAGTATTAGACATGTTTGCTGAGACCCAAATAAGAAAATAGGAATCACGAAATTGATTTTAGTCATGACTCAATATCTATCTTATAATGGAAGAATGCCTTTCTAAAAATATATTACTTATTTTTAAGACATTCCAAAAATAAAAAATAAAAGGAAGGAGCTTCAATTATGGGTGACATGTGTTACTTTTTAACTAATTAATCACATTAATTTTAAATTGAAATATCTTTTAATCCGTTTAATTTTCTTATGATCTAATTTCACCATATTTTCTAAAATTTTGTCTTTTAATTCAAAGATTGATTTTGATATATTTTTATGAGTTTTATTTTTACTTTATTAGTGGGTTGTTTTATTTTAATTTAAACACATACAATTAACACGTGATACATTCGGAGTGTTGTAAAACGAATTCACCAAGCGCGCAGGAAATTGCAACAAAAGCTGGGTTAGCAATCATTTACTATAGTTATCGTGTCGTCCCACCGCTATGCACGAGTATCCAACTAGTATCTCATAATAGAGCCAATATTGTCAACACCATCCTTTAGATAGTTATCATTCACATTTTTAACAACCAAAATAACACATTCATCCCAATCCTTAATAGTCTTAAATGAAGGCAGAATGTTGAAGCCAATTATACTTCCTGTTGCTCTAAAATTCCAAGACCAACCTTCACAGTTCACATTGATGATACGATATGATGACATGGGTCGAGCTTTTTACTGATGGAATTAAAATGAATTTTAAGCTAAATAAATCTTTACCAACCTTGACAACATTTGGCAATCGATCTCTATGTCACCAATTTTACCACGAATGGCCTAAAAAAAAAGTTTAAATAAAAAACAAAAAAAAACTCTTAGACTTCCAATAAGTAAGATATTCATACAAACAGCACACATGTACATATAAACTTAATATAAAAGAAGTTGTTTTCACTTGAGTGTATAAGTAAGATACGCATGCACAAATTATTTAGACGTTTCGAGGGTTTAGACCATTGCTACAAATTATTTCTATTCCCCATAGAAAATTAGTAGAGACATTTCGAAGGTTTAGAAGTTCAACATAAGTTTATCATGCTTACACTGGCAGAAGGAGGGGCGCGAAAATATTTGTAGTATAAAATTTTCAAAATATCTATCATAAACTAATCTTTTACATGGTGTAATCTTGTTCCAAATAAGGTTTGTGTTCTCATGTGGCGCTTGAAATGGGGTTGACTTACGATTAGAGGTTTGCTTAATCATATCGGGTTAGACTTATTGCATTCTTCCCTATATGTCGGATTCTAACAACGAGGTTTAGACTATTTGTTAGAAATTTAGTTCAATCGAGGGTTCAAGTATGACCTCGTAATGGGCTTAGAGGTACGGAGTATAAACTCATCATGTCCTCGATCACCCTAACTCTAATAGTGAGCAATGGAATTCTAGACACAGATGAATTTCAAAGAGTTAACTCTTTGGTGAGTGTAACTCTAAACTGAACGACATGATGAGTTCAGCTTCATACTCTCTGAGTTGTAAGTTGAAGGATCTCATCAGTGAGTAACTCATTAGAGGATGTATCCTCAACGAGTTACCTCATTAGTGAGTCTTTCAGTCTATACACTTTAGTAGGTATGCTCTTTAGAGAGTTCGTTGAATGTTCAGGTCGTTGATTGAATGACAAAACTGGAATGAATTCAAGTAACTTCTAACTGCTTTAACCTAGTTAATGGCAGTTGTAACTGGATTAAATGACCACATTTAATTGGTTGTGTAACCACATGTAGCTATAATAGGACATGGGCCGATTAATACTCATATATATTCTATTTGACTAGCTTAGAGTATCTTTCCTATAAATAGGAAATCATATCTTGCATGAATACACACATAAAAATTAAACACTTGAATATGATAAGGGTTTTTGCTCTGTGCCTAAAGAACATAACATTTGGTCTTATCTAATAGAGATATTTGTGTAACTCAGGCATTAGGGTAAAATAATTTCTATTGTAAATTGATTACCCGAATTCAAAAGATATCCGGTACCATTGATTATCTACACTTTATTGGGAACTCTCAAGAAACACCAACACTATTGAATATGGTTTTGCATTGTGTCATTAATTAGAATATGTTTTTCCAAAGTAGAGTTTTAGTTTGGGTATTGGTCAAATAATTTCTCTTGTAAATTGATTACACGAATTCAAGAGATATTCGGTACCATTGATTATCTACACTTTATAGATCTTCTTTTGAAACGAGTGTAACCTTGAGATTGTTTGTGGTTCTTTCTTGTTTGTCTTTGCGTCATGGTTATGATCAATGATGATTTGGTTTTTTCGTGTTTGAAGATCTTTTAGATTCTGTAAATCTCATAAGGGATACACAAATTAAACCAATTTGAGATCTTGTTTAATGTAGGGCAAATGAAATAAAAATGCATTGAACTTGACACTTTTTATAATTGTGTGTATCAAACTATTTTTTTTCTTATTGTGTGTACTGAACTTTCAAAATTCGATTATTGTGTGTATTTTGTGACCATTTTACCCTTAATTTTTCAAATTTTGAAGGGTAAAATGGTCATTTTATATGAGAATAGTCACAAAATACACATAATGATCAAAATTTGAAAGTTCGGTACATCCAATAAGCAAAAATAGTTATTACACACAATCATATAAAGTGTCAAGTTTGATGCATTTTTTGTCATTGCCCTTTAATTATCTTTTTCATTTTCTATGGATCTATGATGATGTTGCGAGTTCTGTTTTGTAAAGATCTTGAAAGATCATTTATAGCTTCGAAAGATATGAATCTAAGAACGAACACACTGAGATCTTTTGTTTTCTTTTTAATGTCGAGTCTTGGTGACATGAGGAGGATGAATAAGATTGTGTTGGAGTTGTTTGAGGTAGGTTGTTATTAGTGTAGGATTTGGCTTTGGACCTTGAATTGATTCTTTGGCTATTGTTGCTTCGTTCAATTATAACATCAGTCTCGTATGATTTTTATTTTGGATTGTGACTAATGATGTTTAATACTGAAGTCAGAGTTATAGTGTATGGTTTTGGTCAACGGTCAAATGTTGTCACACCCTCGCCGGAGGCGGAAACACGAGGTGTAACGGAAAGGAACATAAGCACAAGATAATAGAACATACCAACTTTAATATTTAAAAGAAAGAGTACACCATTACAATACCAGTTTAGCCGACATCGGCAAATATATAACAAAGTTTAGTTCCCAAAATATTGCGTTCTATTACATAACGATTTGTAGTGACAAGTGAAAACTTCATTATGCAAGACACGGTAGAAAAAGCTTACTAACGATCACCGAAATGCATGAGAGAAAACGGTCAACTATGAAAATAGTTGGTGAGTAAACATGTTTAGCAAAATAAGATAACTCGTAATATATATTCAAAGCTTTCGGTCAACGAAAATAGTCCACAAAGCAAAGGCATTGTAAATCCACTCAGTTCCAAGTTCCGCCCATACAAAACTTGCAACCTGTGTATTCACAACCCATTGCACAATATATAGCGTATGAAGTAGTCAAGTATAAGCGGTCATAATAGTTCACAATATAGTACCACGAATATAATAATTCAGGTATGCTACCGATGAAACCAAATTAAGTTGGGTGCCACTACCCAAAGTTATGTTGGGTGCCTCTTCCCAAAGATATCTTGGTGCCTCTTCCCAAAGATATCTTGGTGCCTCTTCCCAAAGATATACTCCGAACATAGGAGTCTTTATAGTGATGCTCGAACATGGGAGACTTTAGGTCAAGGACATAACATGTACGGTTCAACAAGTTCAAATAAGTCATAATTTCCTAATTAAGTTCAAAGATTTGATTCAATTCACAAGTTCTAGTCAAACAAGTTAATAAAAGTAGTGATCAATTTAGCTCAAGAAAGGTTCATGCATTTCGCCCCAAAATATAGTAAAAACGGTAAAAAGGGGTTGTGATTACTCACTCGATGAATAGATGCGATGACAAAAGTGGTTACACCGAAATGTAGCGTGAATCTCGAAACTGACCTATTATGAATGATATGATATGCAATAAGTCATGATGTAATGTTATGCATGCATTTCGTATGTTATTTATACCATTTGCAAGTTTTGAAAAATATTACTTATCGTCGAAAAATCCTCTTTTGACGTCTTGACCATTCTTAAATCACTTTACAAGTTTTACGTCAAAATGTCATCCTACAATGGTTTTGTAATGATTTATTGTGAAATTAACACTTTTCGTCAGTAAAATAAAGTCGTTGGAAATTTCATGAAATTGACAAAATGGCTTCAAAAACTAGTCGTAAAATGGTGTGCGTCGATCGTTAGGAAACGAACTCGACAGTTTTAGAAAGTTTGTATCAAAATATAAAAGTTTCAGTTCATGAGTTTTCGTCATCGAGGTCTCGAACATAAAGATAATAAGGGTTAAAGATGGTGATTTTGTCTAATTGTTGTGTAAAAAGTGAGTTTCGGCCAATTTTAAGCATCCGTAAATAATTTATTAAAACTCCGCTATACAAACGGTTGGTCGTTTTGAAAAATATGCTTGGTGATCTTGATTTTATTAGAAGACATTTCATTCCAAAAAGTTCCACATCATAGTTAAAAACAGCCTTCAACATGGTCGTTTTAGTTACCGTAACCCTTGTCTCGTAAAAATAATATAGTTTTCTAAAATAATAGTTACGGCAAGTTTATGAAAACGTGCATATCTTAGTCGTTTCAAATCCGTTTTCTCGTATTATATGTCCTTAGCTTCGTATCAAAGTATACTAATATATTTTTGATTAGTCGAAATAATTTGTAAAGCTTAAGGCTCGTTTTGACTCGAATAAAGTAAAAATAGTATCTTTGAAATTTTACGAAAATATATATTTCATCGTCAACTTTAAAATTCATAACTTCTTCGTTATAACTCCGTTTTAATCCGTTCAAGCGCCACGGATTCGTTTTAAAGTATATTTTCTAAATATCAAGGCCAAAAATTCGTGCCTACTGCCGGATTTTCCAGAAAAACAAAATAAGGACAGAACACTTTTATACTTATCGAAAATAGTTTTTCTCGTACTAAACCTATTCCAATCCCTTCAAATCAACTCCAAAGCTAATCTAATCCTACCATACACCTTCTTAGGGTGTCATGGGTTCCTAAACATCATCAAGACCAAAATATACCAAGGGAATAATTATAGGATGACTTTATATATATATAACTCTAAAAATCATGTAAAAATGGTATAAATCAACATAAGTCATGCATGTTTGCACCAAATATAAAGAAATAAATATGAAATGAAGATGAAATATGTAAAATGATAGTAATATGCTTACAAGCTATTATGATGAGGTGCAAAGAACCAAGGTTTAACCTAAACACCCTAGGTTTTTATTTCAAAACCTTAAATAAGAGTGTAATCTAGAGTGCTTAGAATTTGATCTTGAAAATTTTGATGAACTCTTGCTACCCCCTTGTGTTGGCCGGTTTGGAGGAAAGGAAGAACAAGGAGAGAAAATTTTACTTAACTCTTTGAATTATTTGAGATTGTGAATCAATAATGAATGTTGAGTGTAAATCTACACTTGTAAGAAGATTTTTCAACTTAGGTGACTCATTCCCCCTTGGCCGGATTTTAGGGGGGAGTGTTTCACAAATATAATTTTTTTTTTCCTTTTATATAATGTGTACATAATTGTTTGTATGAAAAGTGTGTAGATTAAATGTAACTTGTAAGATTTTGTATACATTAGTGTATTTAAAGTAGTTTTAGGTAAAAGAAATTTTTAATAGGTCCAAGTAAAGTATAATGAGATTATAAAAATTGTAAAAATACATTCCTTGTAAAATTTGAGTGATATAATAATTATCATGTAGTTTTTAAGAAAAGCGTCGTAATAATATAAATTTAACGATTTATATACAAAATAAATTTAGAACACTAGATAAACTCAAAATATTGTTTTTATAACTAAATGTAAGTATAAAAATATATCGGGATCATTTTTGGAAGTAACGGATTAAATATTCAAAATAATAACTCACGCGATAACGTTTATTTAATATAAAATTTACGCGTTTAATGTGAAATGAAAAATCATGAATGAACCAACATGATGCATATTTAATTTAAGAAATGACCGGAAATTGAGAATTGTGACAAATGTCTTCATCTTCTTCTTCATTTCTGTCTTCAATTTTGATAAACGTTTTAATGCTATTTCAATAAGGGTAATTTCGATATGGAATTTCGATAAAACTTTCGATATGAATTTCGATATCAAATTTCGATACGAATTTTGATATGAAATTTCGATATCAAATTCGATAAATCCTATCGAATTTCTTTCCAAGAAATTCGATACCAAATGCGATGAAGAGGGTCTTATTGAAATTTTAAGTTAGATAGTGTCACACCCCAATTTACTGCTTTGCGTGAATGGAATTCACGGGATTGATTGTCATAGCATCACAATCACGGTTATATTGAGCGACCTAAAGTGTCGTTTGAAAAGAACATCGTTTGATTTAATAAAACAATCGAGTTTACAAAGTATAGGTCCCAAATGAAAATCAACTTGTGCGGAAATAAGTTTGTTACAATTCAAACGATGTTTTAAAGTCGTAAAACCCAAGTGAGACGAGTCGTCATCGCGACTCCATGATGTGTCCAAATACATGCCATGAAGTGAATGTCTTAGTTACCTGAAAATACATTGCTAAAAGTGTCAACACAATGGTTGAGTGAGTTCATAGAGTTTATGTAAATTATGTATGACAATGATGTCACAAAATGATGTTACAATTGCTTAAGCACATGACACCGAAGCTCTGACTGATGTTCGCCCCAACAGAGTGTCTTGCCAAACAACTCAAATAATGTTTATGAAATGAAATGCATCCAGATGACTAGTTGGGATCCACCAACCCGGATGGAGGTGTCACCTCGATAGATCTATCCACCACACACGCTTCTAGGAAATTAACGGTTCATGTTTATGTAATGGGGACATTTAACTGGCAATGTGGTAACTTAAGCAATATAATGAATTTGACATACTTGGTAGCGTAATAAAAATGGTGTGCAATGTATTCTCCCCCGTAGGTTTGAAATAAATTAAAAACTTGAATAAATCGGGGCTATGAAAACTCACCTGTTGCAATGATTATGATGACAAAAGTGGATACACTGAAATGTAGCGTGAATCTCGAAACTGACCTATTATGAATGATATGATATGTAATAAGTCATGATGTAATGTTATGCATGCAATTCGGACGATATTTATACCACTTGTGAATTTTGAAAATAATACTCTTCGTCGAAAAATACTCCTTTTGACATCTTGACCATTATTAAATTACTTTGCAAGTATTTACGTCAAAATGTCATCCTACAATAGTATATTAATGGTTTATTGTGAAATTATAACTTTTCGTCGTAAAATAATGTCGTTGGAAATTTTATGAAAGTGACTAAACGGCCTCTAAAATCTAGTCGTAACATGGTGCACGTCGACCGTTAGGAAACGAACTCAACGGTTTTGGGAAGCTCGTATCATAATCTCAAAGTTTTAATGTTTAAATTTTCATCCTAGAGGTCTCGATCATAGAGAAAAATATAGGTTAAGTATTGAAATTTTGTCCAAAGTATAGTTTAAATGTGAATTTCGGCAAAGTTTAAGCAACCGTAGTTAATTCATTAAAACTCCGCTAAACAAACGGTCGGACGTTTTGGAAAATATGTTTGGTGAACTTACTTTTACTAGAAGACTTCACTTTATAAAACGTTCTACATCATCGTTAAAAATAACCTTCAATGTGGTCACTTGTTTACCGTAACACTTGTCTAATAGAAATATAATAGTTTTTCTTAAATAATAAAGTTACGGCACTTTTGTGTAAACGTGTATAGTTTAAGTTCTACAAATCCGTTTTCTACGTATTTTATGTCCTTAGCTTCGTATCAAAGTATACTAATATATTTTTGGTAAGTCGAAATAATTTACAAAGCTTAAGACTCGTTTTTGACTCGTACAAACTAGAATTAACATGCTGAAATTTTCAGGATTAATATATTTCGTCGTCAAACTTGAAAAATTCATATCTCCTTCGTTATAGCTCCGTTTTAATCCGTTCAAGCGGCCACGGTTTTGTTTTAAAGTATATTTTCTAAATATCTAGGCCAAATATTTTTATATACTGTCGGATTTTCCAGATTTACAAAATAAGGACAGACCCTTTTTAAGACTTGTCGAAATGAGTTTTTCTCGTGCTAGACCTATTCCAATCCATTCAAAACAACTCCGAAGCTATTTTAATCCTACCATACACCTTCTTAGGGTGTCATGGGTTCCTAGACATCACCAAAAGTGATATAATACAAGGGATAATTATAGGATGACTTATATATATAAAACTCTTAAAAACAATGTGAAAAGTGGTACAAACATCCATAAGACTTGCATGTTAACTCAAATATGATGAAATGACTATGAAATAAGTATGAAATATGAAAAATGAAGATGATATGCTTACTAGTTACTTGATGAGGTGACAAGAACAAGGGATTAAACTTAAACACCCTAGGTTTTTATTTCAAAACCTTGATTAAGAGTGTAACTAGATTGTAAAAACTTGATCTTGATAAATTTTTGAGGACTCTTCAATCTCCTAAGGTGTGACCGGTTTGGAGAGGAAGAAACAAGAGAGAAAAACTAGACTTGAACTTGAATTATTGATTGTGAATGAAGTGTAAGAATAAGTTGGAGTATAGATCTATATTTGTAAGAAAATGTTTACCAACTAATTAATGAACCTCCCCCCTTGGTCGGCCAAGGGGGTATGCACTTGTAAAATACATTTTTTTTTCTTTTATTGTATATATAATTGTGTAAGTAAAAGGTGTAAGTTAAATAAGTATAAGTAAAGGTAACTTGTCTACATTTGTGAAATTTGGGTAGTGTTGTCTAAAATAAACTTTAATGGATCAAAGTAAAGTATATTGAGATCATATAAATTGTAAAAATATAATTCTTGTAAAATTTGAGGGATATAGTAATTATCGTGTAGTTTTTAAGAAAAGTGTCGTAATAATATAAATTTAACGATTTATATACAAAATAAATTTAAAACACTAGGTAAACTCAAAATATTATTTTTATAAACTAAATGTAAGTATAAAAATATGTCGGGATAATTTTTGGAAGTATCGGATTAAACGTTCAAAATAATAACTTACGCGATAACGTTTATTTAATATGAAATTTACACGTTTAATGTGAAATGCAAAATCATGAATGAACTAACATGATGAAAATGATGTTAATGAAATGTAGACTAAACTTAGTCTATATGAAATGTCCGTGATGATATGATCATGAATTCGCCGCTAAACCATTAAGGTTACGTGAATTTGATGCTCGTAAACCCAGTTTACGATAAACGATAAATGATGAAGCATGAATAATGTTTTGAAATATGACCTGAAATTGCGAGTTGTCACAGATAGACTAGGGTCTATCGAAATTGTAATTTCGATAAAAGAGTTTTTTTGTTTTCTGGTGAGTATTCCGACCATAGATTCCAACCAGTTAAGCATAACCTAGAAATACGGCTGAAAACCCCATCTTTTTCTTCTTCTCCTTCATTTTAACCACAAATCTTCACGGGAAATGGTACAAAAAATTCATGAATCTGAATTACAAAATTGTTATACGGGACAAAACGACCACATACTAATAGTTGTATGACGTTGTGAAAGAGAAAGTATGAGAATTTTGACTATATTAAACTATTAAAAACAGAAATAATAATGAGCAGTGAAAGGTTAAGTTGTAAAAAAACAGCTTAAATCTAGACGTTTTTTGACAAGAAAAGCCAAAAAATCAACCTCAAAGCGTGGGGGGTGAATACGTTTCCGTTTCAAACTTAAAACTTTTGTATCAAATATAATATAAACCATTTCATTTGCTAATCTCGACGCGAGGATGCATTTAACGCATTATAGCATGTAAGGCCAACCCCTTAATATCACATAAGATTCCGCAAGATTAATGGTTCATTATAAATCAAGTTTTACCATTATTAGTTTGGTTGCTTTTTCTTGATCAAGCGTGTCATAATATGTAAAGTGTTAAATCTAGTTTATGACTATATGAAACACCAAGTATGTATCACAAACATAGACATCAACCACATAGAAAATAAACAATGTAATGCGAGAATAAAAGTAAAGCGATAAATAAAAGGATAGATAAACTAACACGAGGATTTATAGTGGTTCGGCTACAAGGACACCTTCCTTGCCCTACTCCACTCCTCGAGTCACCTACTAGAGTTGCTTCACTACGACACCAACTCCTTATGGCGGAGAAGCCTTCACAACGTCGCTTACACTTTTCCGGTACTAAGCTAAACACCGAGTTCTTCCACGGTAGAACCAAACCTATCAAACGTCGCCTACCCTTTATCCGGTACTAGGCTAGATACCGAGTTCCATTACAAAGGAGGAACTACTACCCAACACTACACCAACAACTAACCCCAAATGAGATCTACTCCTTATGACAATATCAACAAGGATGACAATATCCTTGTGACCCAATACTAATCTATCTTGTACATCGAATCACACCATATCAAATGTACACCTTAGGCACCTTTCACTAATGCCTTTGACTCGATATCTAGGCACCCTTCACTAATGCCTTGTGACTTGACTTCTAGGCACCCGTTATGTTTTGTGGCCCAATATAACAAACCTTGTGTTTTATGGCACAAACACATAAACCATCTAGTCTAGTCATTGATGTACGACACATCCATGATACCCATTATGTTTTGTGGCCCAACATAAAAAACCTTGTGTTTTACGGCACAAACACATAAACCATCTAGTCTAGTCATAGATACAAGAATATGATACTAGACAATATCCAAGACAATGTGTCTAATGGATATGAAGTCCTAAACTAACCATCAAGAACACAAAGCATGATGCAGTTAGTCTTCTATGAATGAAGATGACAAGTTTCCCAAGCTTGTTGTAGAAGATCTTCATGTGCTTGTATGCTTGTGATGGGTGATCACTTCAGTAGGTAAAGATGCAAGATCTCTAAGCTTGCTTTGGAGGATCACTTCGGGAGTATGCTTACAACAAAGGAAAGTTAGAAGCATTATGATCATATGAGATGAGGGTGGTTTACATGTTTCCTAATGATCTAAATATCCTAGAAATGGTGGAGAGAAACTATGTGTGAAGGTGTGAAGAAATGGTAAGAAGTGGCTTGCTATTTATAGGCAAAAGGCCAAAACCATGTTACGCCTAAGGATCCCTCCGGAGGATCCGGCCTTGTAATTCAAGGGATCGATGGGACATTTGAGGATCCGTGCACACCTCTTTACCCATATTTTATGGGTTAAAACCATGGGCTATGGGTCATGGTTTTGAGTGCCTACCAAGGTACAATGTATCTAGACATTGGGTATGGGTCTTGGGTCATGGATCATGGGTTTTACCAAACACATTTACTTATGTTTATGTATTTTATAAAGTGTTTAACTAAGCATGTTTAATGGTTTGTTAGGGGTTTGATCATAACGCAACATAACAAACATGTACGAACCTATGTTGTAGCATACAAGGACTTGAGTCGTCGAGAGGTGTTGACGAGTATGTTGAGACAAAATATAATTACAAGTAACTTATACATTTCGTTATGTATTACAAGTTACATGTTTGTCATCAACAAAACAAATGAGAATGTATAGATTAAATATCGTAATATTTGCACTAACAATCTCCCCTTTTGATGATGACAAAATATATGTAAACGTAATAGATAGGTAAAATGTCAAAGTTACTTGTGTCCGCATTTCCTATACATTACCTTCTCCGTTTACACTCTTCTCCCCCTTTTGTCGAAACAAAAGGGTGTGTCCTTGGAGTTTAAACTTAATTTCTCCCAAGAATGGCGAGTTTGCATCATCCCTAGTGAAGTTAAAGTAAAAAACACCTTATTGCTCCAATTGGCACACCACACCAATACCTTCAACATGAAACACTAATGACGAAGCTTAGCAACTCATGACCTTGAGCTTGCACGTCTTCAAGAGTTGGTGATCTCGCCTTTAAGAGGAACCTAGAGAATCACATAAAAAAAATAGAAAGATCCTTTGAATTGTAACCATTATTGCCAACGGCTTAATGGATCAAATTTTTGAGGCTTAACCTACATCAAGGTTAGTGTTAAAATATATATATATATATATATTATATATGATGAGAAAGAGATCTCCCTTTTGTTGAAACATAAAGGAATTTTGAAGAATGAATGTGTGCATGCTCCCCTTGATGGTTGCTCCCCTTGTTAAGGCGTCAAGTATTTTAGGAAGGCTAAGATGAAATTATTGCAAAATTTGCAATGTTTTGTTTTGACGAAAAACTCCCTTTATTGAGGCGTCAAGTTCTCCTAGTGTGTTTTGAAAATATACAAAACAAAAGTTAGTGCAAAATTATATTAGTCCTTGGACGAGTAAGTCATATGATGCACTTTATAAATGCTCGACGGAGCTCCCCTAGCTCGAGGCGTCAAGAAGAACCTACAAAAAAATTAGTGTAAAATTTAGTCCATAAATGAGCGAGAATCCCATATACATCAAAGTGTATATATATGAAGCTACAAAGAAAGTATTAGTGTCAAAAAGAGAATAATCCTACTACTTGCATCATCATGGTTGGTTTAGAGGTTGTAAGGTTTGTTCAAGGAAAAAAGAATGTGCTTAGGGATGAGACGCATTTCATTACGAAATTCACTTGGCTTTTGACAACATAGATGTTTGTGGAGGATGGTTGAGCGACCATGAATTGTAGTGGTAGTGAGACACTTGTAGGATGTGGTTAACACAAGTAGCTTGTGGTTTAAGATTGTGGTTGACACAAGTAGGATGTGGTAGAACATGAAACATACTTCATCACGTAGTTCATGAACTAGACCTTGGACACGGTGATGAAAGGTATCAAGGTGAATCTTTGACTTGGTTGATGACTCAATAGAGGTGGTAAACGTGATGACTTTGTGAGTAGTGATAAAAGTGAAGTAAGATGGTTAGGATGATGCAAGATTAAGAATATAAAAAAATGTGCGAATGAGCACAACTTGACTTGATGATGAAATCGACCATTGTCATCCTACAAGAATCCAAAAGAGTTAGTACAAAAGGAAAACATTTATACAAATGGATAAATTGGTCACATAAAATCATAAAACGAAAAGAAAGAACACGTAAAGAATCATATAAATGCAACTCATTTGTAGACATATAAGAAAATGATAATCCTAAGTGTTGAACAAGTGCATGTGTGGGAAAAAGGAAATTTGAAATGATTATCTAAAGAGATAAAGTACCTACTGTTCCACGGTTCCACCGGTTCCCTCACTAAATGGATCCGGCTAGCTTAAGTCTAGGGATCCGGCTAACAGATAAGGTAAAAAAAGAGGTGATTGGGTTCTAGCAAGGTCTAGCACCTACATATCCTAAGTTACTCATTCTATTAAGTGTCTTATATGAAGATGGACTTAAATGATCGTTTTAGCTAGAGTTGACATGAATCTGTCACCCGGATCCCACGGTTCCCTCCAATGAGGGATCCGTCTAGACTAATCCTAGGGATTCGGCTCTCAACAGTTAGGAAAGGATAAAAATGATGTTTGTAAGGTCTAAACCCTATACCTCCTTGAGTATTTCAGTCTTCCTAAGTGTCTTAAATGAAAGAGTACTTAAATGATCAAGGGAAAATGATTGATGGTAGCTAATGATTTCCTTTTATGGAAGAAAATGGGGGCTTTATGAGCACCAGTGGATGATTAAAGATGACACTAAGAAATTTGAGAGTGTTAAGTGGTGTTAAATGATCCTATAGATTAGATGATGACTTAAGATAGATTTGGAAAATTCCTTAAAAATCATAAGAAATTAAAAACTAGTTTTTGGCCTATTTTGAGGTAAGGATGACTAAAATCAATTTGCTAAAATTGAGAGAATTATTAAACTAGGTGTTTTGAGATGATAGGAAAAATTTGTAAACATTGGAGCGGAAAGATGTTGAGTTTTGAAGTAATGATAAATCAAAAATACTTCGAATGTGATCCTAAGTCATCCATGAGTGAATGTGAGATTGACTGAGCCTAAGGAAAGTTTAAGTGATCCTAATGTAGCATGTTTAACTAGTCCGATAAGGTCTAGAATGTTGGATTGATGCAAGAAGGCTAAAAAGGAACTTTTGTCCACCGGATCCCACGGATCCTTCACTTGAGGGATCCATCTAGTTACATCTAAGGGATTGATCTAAGACAGATTTTCTTAATAGAATAGTTGCAGAATTTTGCTCTATGTTTCGAATTATGAGACAAATTGTTTCTACATAAGCATACATGTATACACGTTAAGCAAAGCAAGGAGAGCATGTAGAGATCACATATAGGCAATTAAATGAGATCAAGCTCACAAATAACACAAAGGTTTAGCAAACTTAACAAGCACTATTCAAGAAGCCCAAAAGCAGATTTGATCTAGATTAGTAAATCATTTACACTAACAATGACATGAAAGGTATGTGTCTAGAAAGAAAAGAGCACATGATGGTGTTCAAGACAAAAGAGTTGTGAGGTGCTAGTTTAGGACAATCTAGTTATTACGGATGATGATTAGCATACAATGAGCTTCGTCCATGAAGTCATGTAGCTCTTCTCGATCAAAACAAGATAATCGCTTGATGAGGCAAGTGGTTGTGATTAACTAAAAGAAAAATAAATTTTACAACTTGTTTGATTAGTAATCCTAAGACAATGCAAAGTATTTCCATTGTAAACTTACTTTAGGAAAACATAGGAGTATAAATTTCTCAAGTGAGAGAATGAATATGAGACTATTACTAGCGGTGCTCAATTACGGCTAAACACGACCATTTTTACGGGTGATTCCACATACCGAACTTCTATCAAGGAAGCAATTCAACCGTTAGGTCAAATTGAGTTTCTAGTGCAATAAGTTCTCCAGTATTCATTCTCAAGTTAGGAAAATTTATATTCCTACAATGGCCTATCGAAGAGTAACAATGATGATAATTTGATTCGTTTTTTTATTAATATTATACTTGAAACAACTAAGGTGACGAAGGTGTTATGTTAAAAACAAATTTAAAAGTTGTCCATATGGTGAACAAAAAAAATGGTTGGATGAGCAAGTTCAACATATGTTGTTGGAAAGCTCGAGTTTGGAATATCGGATATGAACAATTATATTTGCGTTGCAAAATAATTTACTTGAGTATATCGGATGAAATAATCAAGTTTTCAATCCTACTATTAAGCTTGGAGAGCGATATTGAAAAGAAAAACGGGATAGTACATCATCAACACAAGTGTAGGTTATGATCCGATGTACTTTCTTGTTGTTTTTAGAAAACGATACAAGAAAATATGAAATCAAGAAATCATATAAGCACATAAAACATTTATGTTGCACACATGAAAAACTCAATCAAAAAGCCATTTAGTGTGTTATATGTTTTAAACATTTTTCAACTTATAAAACTAACATTTTCGACACAACTAGATGTTATCCCAAACACTCTTTCAAGTAGCACATTGATTAGTAGAAAATTACTAACTCGACAAGCAAGAGAATGAATAGCAAGGTAAGGAAACTACATATGTTATATAATCAAACAAGCACAAAAGCTATTTGAGATAAGCAAATAATCAAGTAATGCAAGGAAGACAATTTATCATTTAGCATAGCATACGAAAGTTTTTCATCGCTTTGTGTTAAACATGTATACCAAGCTTGATTAGTTTCTTTTATAAATATGATCAAAACCTTAATTTTAAAAGAGGACACATTGTTATTCAAAGGCGAAAACATCCATCTCCAATTAGATCAAAAGTTTGTGCAAAAGTTATGACCGAAAAATGACTTTCTATTATAAATCAATGATTATGTAAATTTTGTTTTGAATCGGTTTATGAAATCATTTTAAATGAAAGTAGACAAAATATATTTAAAGCGATATGTGGCACGACTTCTAACGACTTACGGTTAATTAGTTATGAATTTTGAAATTCATACAAAATTGTCTTCGTACCACGGATCCCACGGATCCCTTGCTTGAAGGATCCGTCCGATGTAACTGAGGGATCCGCGGATCGACTACAAAATTACAAAATGCATGTTTTGACCCGGCGAAAAGGTTTAACCTTTGTAGACTTTTAGTGAAGTTATATTATGCATTTTACCTTTATTCAAACTTGATTAACAAGATATCTAACAACAAAACTTCAAAGAGAAAAAAATCAACAAAACACTTTTCAGATTATGCTTGACTTCACCAAAATTTGATAAAGGACCTTACTCGTTTTGAAAACCATGTGTTTTAAAAACTAGAGCCAACCCGCTCTGATACCAATTGTGAAAACGTAGAGGGGGTGAATACGTTTCCGTAAAACTTAAAACTTTTGTATCAAATATAGTATAAAGCATTGCATTTGCTAATCTCGACGCGAGGATGCATTTAACGCATTACGGCATGTAAGGCCAACCCCTTAATATCACATAAGATTCCGCAAGATTAATGGTTCATTATAAATCAAGTTTTACCATTATTAGTCCGGTTGCTTTTTCTTGATCAAGCGTGTCATAATATGTTAAGTGTTAAATATAGTTTATGACTATATGAAACACCAAGTATGTATCACAAACATAGACATCAACCACATAAAAAATAAACAATGTAATGCAAGAATAAAAGTAAAGCGATAAGTAAAAGGATAGATAAACCAACACGAGGATTTATAATGGTTCGGCTACAAGGACACCTTCCTTGCCCTACTCCACTCCCCGAGTCACCTACTCGAGAGTTGCTTCACTACACGACACCAACTCCTTATGGCGGAGAAGCCTTCACAACGTCACTTACACTTTTTCGGTACTAAGCTAAACACCGAGTTCTTCCACGGTAGAACCAAACCTATCACAACGTCGTCTACCCTTTATCCGGTACTAGGCTGAATACCGGGTTCCATTACAAAGGAGGAACTACTACCCAACACTACACCAACAACTAACCCCAAAGGAGATCTACTCCTTATAACAATATCAACAAGGATGACAATATCCTTGTGTCCCAATACTAATCTATCTTGTACATCGAATCACACCATATCGAATGTACACCTTAGGCACCTTTCACTAATGCCTTTGACTCGATCTCTAGGCACCCTTCACTAATGCCTTGTGACTTGACTTCTAGGCACCCGTTATGTTTTGTGGCCCAACATAACAAACCTTATGTTTTATGGCACAAACACATAAACCATCTAGTCTAGTCATAGATGTACGACACATCCATGATACCCGTTATGTTTTGTGGCCCAACATAACAAACCTTGTGTTTTACGGCACAAACACATAAACCATCTAGTCTAGTCATAGATACAAGAATATGATACTAGACAATATCCAAGACAATGTGTCTAATGGATATGAAGTCCTAAACTAAACATCAAGAACACAAAGCATGATGTAGTTAGTCTTCTATGAATGAAGATGACAATTTCCCAAGCTTGTTGTAGAAGATCTTCATGTTCTTGTATGCTTGTGATGGGTGATCACTTGATGAGTAAAGATGCAAGATCTCTAAGCTTGCTTTGGAGGATCACTTGGAGTTTGCTTACAACAAATGAAAGTTAGAAGCATTATGATCATATGAGATGAGGGTGGTTTACATGTTTCCTAATGATCTAAATATCCTAGAAATGGTGGAGAGAACTATGTGTGAAGGTGTGAAGAAATGGTAAGAAGTGGCTTGCTATTTATAGGAAAAAGGCCAAAACCATGTTACGCCCCAAGGATCCCTCACGGAGGATCCGCCCTTATAATTCAAGGGATCCGTGGGACATTTGAGGGATCCGTGCATGCTCCTCATTACCCATAGTTTATGGGTTAAAACCATGGGCTATGGGTCATGGTTTTGAGTGCCTACCAAGGTACATTGTATCTAGACATTGGGTATGGATCTTGAGTCATGGGTCATGGGTTTACCCAACACATTTACTTATGTTTATGTATTTTATAAAGTGTTTAAGTAAGCATGTTTAATGGTTTGTTAGGGGTTTGATCATAACGCAACATAACAAACATGTACGAACACGTGTTGTAGCATACAAGGACTTGAGTCGTCGAGAGGTGTTGACGGTATGTTGAGACAAAATATAATTACAAGTAACTTATACATTTCGTTATGTATTACAAGTTACATGTTTGTCATCAACAAAACAAATGAGAATGTATAGATTAAATATCGTAATATTTGCACTAACACAACCAATAACAACAACCTGACTCTGATACCACTTGTAGAATCGTGTATTTGGTTGATCTTTTGATTCGGGAAGTCGGGGAAGATGGAAATAAAGAGTAGCCATGTTTAGAGAGAGAAAGAGAGAGTTGATAGAGAAAGGGAAAGACTAGTGTTTTGTTGAATGATAAAATGTGAAATACACAACTAAGTCTCACCCCTCCATGGAAGTATGGAGGGGCATAAATAGGCTCTCAAACTCTACACTTTACACTATTAACGTTTCCAGTCCATGTGTTTTAGCCTAACAATGATAACAATGTAATACCGATATGTTGTCACATTTTCGTGTAAGGAGCAATCCCAACATAAAGTCTATTAAATCAATAGAGTATTCAAATTCTGGAAATTAAATACAAAGTCTTGTAACATCCCAAGACTTGTAACAAGTAACAACCCATCTACATCATATTTACCTACCTATTCAGTTTTGATACAGATAATATAATAAAGGTTTATTCACACGTTATAAAGTATTTGGGACATGATAAATATTTGGGACATGCTAAATAATAAAGGTTTAAAATGAAAAATATTTGCTCGCCTCAAAAATAGTCACCGGGTACCTGTCGCCGCATTGCACGGGTACCCTTCTAGTTCTAATTGATATGCCGTTAATATCACTCGTGGAATTCACTCAAAGGTACTATTTTGAGTAAATTACAAAAATCATCTATGTGGTTTAGCTAAATTATAGGTTCAGTCTTCACATTTTTTGAAAATACATTTACCATCTTTATGAAAAATTACAACTGCACTTTTGGTCCATGACTAAAGTAAATAACTAAACAACCCTCTTCTTCTCCCCTTTTGAATATTCACTTGAATATTTCGTTTCTTTTTAAAGATTATTCAACCCTTTTTGTATATTATTATTTTTTTTGAACTTACCCGAATGTCACGACCCACACGCAAGATAAGGTCGTTCACGAGGTTAACAAAAATTCTGGATCATTGTACATTAGTCTTGTAGACTCATGAAATTCTATAAATGATGTTGGAAGCTCTTGAAAACCCTCAGAATGTCATGGAAACCCTAGAAGATTCCTCTTGAATACTTGTAGAAATATTCTAGAAATAGTGACATTGAGAACTATATATAGTTGTCCTAATTTGAGTAGTATAAAAGGATGATGTCTCATTTCGCCCAATCATCACTCAGTTCACTTGTAATCTTCTCTTGTAAAGATTTCTCTAGCAATACAAATTATTTCCCCATTTTGTTTGTTCATTTCTTTAAAGCTTTATTAAATTGTCTAGATCATTGAGTGTTCGAGCAAAGCTGACTTACTCAAGATTAAGTGCCGAGCGAAAGACTCTTGTCTAGCCAAGTCTGTGACCGAAGCCCTTTGTGCACTCTTTTAGAAAACAACTTTAAACACAAAACACATATCACATTCCAAATAAAATACTAAAAGCCAAAAAAAATAAAAAAACTATCATAATCTAACAACACATACAATTAGGGGTGTCAGTAGGGTCGGATTGAACCCAAACCCAAACTTAATAAGGCTTATCGGTTCGGGTTCAATCAGGTTAAAAAGTATCGGGTTGTGACCTAAACCCAATAGACATAGTTATCGGGTCGGGTTAGGGTTAAATTATTTTTGTTATCGGTTTATCGAATCAACCTGAATTTTTACGATTTACATAGGGCATATCATTTAACTGCTAAGATATTAATAGTTCATTTAGTTCAATTGTGTGCTAATAATTGTTGCCTAGTACTACAGTTTTCTTTTTATTTCCTTTACACAAAAGGATGTTTATAAAATAGCATTGTCATAATTTCTTTTTAGTGCATTGGATTATTCTTAGATCAATGAGATTCTGTTAGCACCTGTGATGCTATTTTAAACCTTTATGTTGAGCATTAGGCGATGCAAATGAATGTAGAATGGATTTGGCGATAGAACATTAGCAGCAATGATTCCAAAACTGTATGGGAAAAAAATTATATATGCAACTTTGAGTACTCCCATTATCCTAGACGAGGGTTGCATATTACCATTGTTTTTATTTGTACAATATTAAAAGTCATAATACTAGTTAATCATGATATATTTTTTTGGGCTATAACTTATTTTATAGTTAAAAAAATTAAGGAACCCAATTAACCCGAATCACCCGACTCGACATAACCCGATCCGATAATAACCCGAATCCGATAATCCGATTACTTATCGGGTCAGGTTGCGGGTCATTTTTTCATATTAAAAAAATCCAATTGAACCCGACCTGATAACCCGACCCAATAAGACCGTCTCAAACAAAAATCATACGGAGTATAACCTACCACACCAACACAAACATAAAGAAAACATACAACATAGGAACTAAATACAACACACACGCCATTAAACATAAATAAAAACAAAAAACTTCTCTCTATTGTAAACAAACACAACCAGATCTCGAACATCTTAAAAAGTCATAGATGGTGCGAAATTTGAATGGCTCAGCCATCTTCTTCACCTGAAATTTTAATAAATAAAGAATTTTTTATATCAAAAAGTTCACATTTGATATCAATAACAAATTCTAAATAATAATAAAACATCATGAAATGAATACATTATAACTAATTTCTGCTTAAACTTTCATACCGTGGACAAAAACAACTTGTAACAAAGCCATTAATAAGTAAACAGTACTCCTTCCTAATGAATGCATTAACAATAAACACTAGAATAACACCTTCAAAGAACATATCGCGAGTAAGCAAGCCGTGGACAAATTAATGAACTAACTAATTGAGATCGCGATAACATATTTATCAAAACCTAATCGATTGAAAACAAATTGATATAATTATTCAACACCGCTAATCAACAGATCGACAAATTAAATGCCGAACCTTACACGAAGATATATAGCCGTAACGATTAATTATGCGAGACCGAATTAATTACTACTAAACCTTTCACGAATTAACTAACTCTGAATCTCATAGTGATACCGATCGACAATCAATCGATAATATAATCAGCATGATGCGGAAACTTATATGATGTTTACGAGAGACTAATCCGGTTAAGTCGATGATAGTGAACGTTACTAATGACTACTAAGCTTGCTTAATTTCTTGAAGATGTTGGTAAATTCAGAAAAATAAGCGATAATAAACGGCTCATGTAAAACAGATTAAAGGGATAAATTGTTTATGAACTGATTTTGGCAGGAGTTTTCATAAAGGAAATCATTGGATAGTTTGTTACGATCTTCTAGAACCCAACCGTTTTAATATTTTTCTTTTTAAGTCATCCAGTTATTAAAAGAAATAGTGGGGTTATTGTCTGGTTGACATGTTTTAATCTTTATCTATACTACATTATAAATCATTTGAGACTTCCTATAAAAGAAAGTCTTAAAATTTTAAGATAAAAAACATTACTATAAAAGGAAAAGTAGAATATTAATGTAAATCTGAAAATTTAAGTCTCATTTAAAACATATGTAACTCCCATCTAATAACATTTTAATGAAATTATTTATAAAAAAGACCACTAAACTTATAACCACCAATTTAATGCAAAATTTGAAAAATAAAAGTGTTAACCATTTACACTATTAATAATTTAGGCGTTTCTTTTGAAAACATATCTCTACTACTTTATAGTATTTGAGACATGCTAAATTATGAAGTTTAAAATGAAAAACATTTAATCGCCACAAAATAGTTACCGGGTACCCGCCGCCGCATTGCGCGGGTACCCTTCTAGTTATATATAAAGCATTTAGGACTTTTATTTTTAGAAGTCTTAAAAATTTTAAGCTTACATACTTCTTGCTATTATTAGTAATTTCTGAAATTAAAATTTTAAAAACACACTAATTGCACATTAAATTATGACATTAAATTGGATGCATGTTACAATAATAAAATAATTTATATAATGAATTTAATATGTTTAGAGTTAAAATTACTAACTTTATGAATTTTCATATATAAATCGTTAAACAATATTCAGCAAAAAAAACGTAAAATCATAAAATCGTTAAACATAATTCGCCTCCGAATCCGCTGCTTTGCGCGAGTACCATGCTAGTAGCAAAAAATGCATTTAACAGATATAAAATTAACAATTTTAAATATATTTTATAATCAAATACAAGAAAAACGTTTCATTTCAACATACATTAAAGGTGTGTTTTCATAAATTACAATCGATGAGTTTTGATATAACGTGAAATGAGAATATATATGAGTTAAGTAATCAAATCCAATATAGTTGTTTGGTTCATTTATTATATTTGATTATATTATTAATAATATGAGGAAGAATGTATACCGGAAATTAAACTATCATATTCTATCAATTTAATGACTATCAAATATAAAACATATTTGTATATCATTTTAGTTTGAAAGTCAAAGAATAAAATATACATCATTATTGAAATGAAAATTCATTCATCATTCACATTCCGGCATACCACAACAGCAGGCACAAGTCACTACTAGAAAAATCAATTAAGCGATAATTATTTTAACAACAATAGAAATCGTTGCTAAATTATGTATTTAACATCTAATTTAGCAACAAAATTGTTAACAAAGTTGCTATTTATTTAGCAACAAAAAATTAGTTGGTATTTTTAACAAATGACCATAAATATTTGTTGTTAATTTAGCAGCGACTAAGCAATTTCGTTGCATTTAAAATTAGCACCGGCCGAATTAGCAACTAGCATCAATTGATGCTAATTCGGTCAATGCTAATTTGAGAATGCAACAAAATTGCAGTGGTTGCTAAATTAGCAACAAATATTATGATCTTTAATAAGTACCAACTAATTTTTTGTTGCTAAAAATTACAACCTTGTTAACAATTTTGTTGCTAAAATTAGATGTTAAATACATAATTTAGCAACATTCTATTATTGTTAAAATAATTATTGCTAATGGCATTTTTTCTAGTAGTGCTAGGAAACTAAACATGGTATATTGATTCAACTTTGTCGTACAGGTAAGTAGGTAACCACGTTCGTTCGGATAAAATAGAATAGGGGAAGCTTACAAGTGTATACATATCTAGGAGGATCACATTCTTTGTTCAAAGAATGAAAACAATCTACTTTGTCCGATAAGTTTTGCTCCATTTGGTGAGGCATATAACGTTGAAGCCTATTATACTTCCTGTTGCTCTAAATTTCCAAGATCAACCATCACATTGATGATGATGATATGATGACATGGGCCAAGCTTTCTTTTGATGGAAATGGAATTAAGAGGAATATTAAGCCTAAATATACACATGTTTACTAATCTTGACAATATTTGGCAAACTTAAACCCCCCAAACTACGAGTCGTGTTGTTGTCGATCTCTAGCTCACCATTTTTACCATGAATAGCACAAACAATTTACTCCAAAGTTTGCTATCTTTCACTTTTAGATATCCACCACCACTTGGCTTTAAAAGAAAAGTTAACTGAAAAACTTATACTTCCAATTAGGGCTAGTTCCAATATTAGCTTTCCGACTGCTCTTGATGAAGCAAACGCTTTATTCCAAAAGCAATTTTCCCCCCACTTGACCCCACAAAAATCTACTTTTAGAACCTAAATAAAAGAGAGTTGATTTGCATTCTCTATATGTTTATCTTTTAATATTTATACCTTTACGTGAATATAGCTAAAAATGATATAAAGATATAAATGTCAAGAGACAAAAAATTTGAGTGTGCCAATTATTTAATGGAGTGTGCAAATCACCTCCCTTGATAAAAACCTTTTTGAATCCTTGACTCCTAGTGGGCTTTTGGCCATGGAGTTTCACAATCACATGCGCTGACTTTAGGCTATCCAAAAAGGTAGTTACCCTCTGATTAATCAGCTTGCAATATCGAGTCTGAAACTCATGTAAAAAAAAATAAATAAAAAAAAAAAATGAAGGAGCACCGTATATAAATAAGTAGTAAGGCGAAAGGCTATCAAAAGTAGGCAAGACTAACTTGATTAGAGGACCGGCAAATATTTGAATGCCAAATTAATAAAGAGCTAGCTTGCTTCTAAAGTATTAGACATGTTTGCTGAGACCCAAATAAGAAAACATGAATCGCAAAATTGATTTTAGTCATGACTCCATATCTATCTTATAATGGAGGAATGACTTTTTAAAAGTATATTACTTTTTTTTAAGACATTCCAAAAATAACAAAAAGGAAGAAGCTCCAATCATGGGTGACATGTGTCACTATTTAACTAATTAATCACATTAATTTTTAAATTGAAATATCTTTTAATCCGTTTAATTTTTTTATGATTTAATTTCATCATTTTTCTAAAATTTTGTGCTTTTTAATTCAACATCTATTTTGATATATTTTTTATGAGTTTTTATTTTTTTACTTTAATAGTGGTTCTATTTTATTTTAATTCAAACACACATACAACTAACACGTATACATTTGGAGTGTTGTGAAACGAATTCACTAAACGCGTAGGAAATTGCAAGAAAAGCTGGGTTAGCAATCATTTACTATAGTTATCGTGTCGTCCCGCCGCTGTGCGCAGTTATCCAACTAGTATCTCATAATAGAGCTAATATTGTCAACACCATCCTTTAGATAGTTATCATTCACATTTTTAACAACCAAAATAACACATTCATCCTAATCCCTAATAGTCTTAAATGAAGGCAGAATGTTGAAGCCAATTATACTTTTTGTTGCTCTAAAATTCCAAGACCAACCTTCACAGTTCACATTGATGATCCGATATGATGACATGGGCCGAGCTTTCTTCTGATGGAATTAAAAGGAATTTTAAGCCAAATAAATCTTTACCAATCTAGACAACATTTGGCAATCGATCTCTATGTCACCAATTTTACCACGAATGGTGTTGATCTCAGTTTACTTTGTAAATATAGATCTTGAATAGCTTCTGTATAAGAAACCGTTGGATTCTCTAAGTATTACGCGAAGTATAACACTTAATGAATAAGAAGAATGTAATGAATAACAATCAAAAGCTTCAATATTATTATAATAATAATACGAGTGATCTTTGTATCACTAGGGTTTACAACCTTGAAGCCGCATTAAACTTGTATGTAAACAAATGACCTAGGATCTCCTTTTATATCTTAAGGAGTCCTGCTAGGTTACAATGACTTCATATACAATGTATATCACAATCATATCTTTTTTATACTTATCTAATACTACATATAGAAACACGTCAATCCATAAATACAAAACAGACTCTAAGACTCCAGCAGTAGGTTGAAATATACTAGCAGTAGACACATATATTCTGGCAGTACTTTAGCCTTCAACAGTAGAAACTACACACTAGCAGTAGTTTCTCCAAGTCCAGCACCAGTTACTACTTAGCGTATTCCTTTGATTCTTTCCAGCAACACCTAGCAGTAGGTAGAATACACTAGCAGCAGTTTCATTAACACCAGCAGCAATTGACACTTAGAACTTTTCCTTAGGAATTCCATGAGCAGTTAATTCTCCCAAAAGCAGTAGTATTCTTAAAACCCAACAATCCTCCCCTAAACTTGATATTTGCCCCTCAAATCATCAAGTTACCTTTATAGCATAAATAACCACCAGGAGGATGCTTCCAAACACATTAATTCTGCTTCTTTGGATAGAGAACTTTTCATACTTTCTTATCAGTTTGTAAGCTTGATCATCAGACATGAAATGTCTTTGAAATCTGAGCATCTGAGGTGTCAGCATCTGTCTTATAATATCTTTGTTGATATTAAGTTGAGGACAGTCTTTTTCCACCAACATGTAAATCACCACACCATGAGCATATAAGACATGCATGTAAGATATTGGTTTTCACATACACATCAAACCATAACACAAAGTGGGCGTATAAGTGGAATTCTAGAGAGAAAGTTAGAGGTTTAGGGAACTTAGTGAGAGAAAGTGAAAGATATTATTATGAGCTCCAACTCTCTACCTTGGGAGGTAGAGAGTATTTATAGTCTTACATAAAGCGCCACACAGCGGGTGTGGATCGGGCATCGGTGGGTAAAGACCGTCCGTCCTCCACGGTGTTACTTAACTAAATACTACTTAACTTAAAATAACTACGACTACGAGCTTTCTAACGATTACATATACTTGAGGTGACCGACTCTTTAATACACGGAATTTCTAATTCTAACAATCTCCCAAGGAGGTCACCTCAAACATATACTAAAATTACATTGAATACAAATAGATATTACATTAACAATTGTTCTTGCATTCTTGATGTAGTACTTTGCTCAAGCTCGTAGTCATTGATTCTTCTCATTGCATGTTTGGTTAATCCAAGTGGAGGTCTTTTCTTGATCCACGTGATAATAATTTTGAGCCGACTTTTGAGATCATCGACTAACAAAATCTACGAGACATCCATTGTGGTGTTGGTATTATGTGATGTTGTGACTTTCGGACCGACATGCTCACATTACGGATCATGATATCTTCTCATCGAGTAGCGGAAGCTTTCGTTGATTCATGATATTGGCGGCGTAGCGAAGCATGGAGTGAAAATATCGAGTCATTGATGCACTTATCATGATTTCTTTTGAGATGAATGTATTGTGTGAGCATGCGGCTATGGATTGACCGCTTCATTACGATCATTTGCAAGCGTCGGGCGTACACATATACAGCGATTAGCAATAAAGCGTACAAAAGTGTCTTTGACCACTTTAGTTGAATTGAGGTACACGCCCATGGTTCCCGTTGATCGATACATGTCTTGCTGTGATCGGTATAATTCGAAGAATTTCCTTGACGGGGTTTCGCGGTTGCTCTAGTTGTTCTCAAACCGGAACGTCTCAAAGAAGACAACACGGAGTGAGTGAACCGGTAATTTAAGTCCAGCGATTGATGAAAAGAGATTTGAAAATCAATCGTGTATTGCTCAATAGAAATTGTTTTGCAATACAACGAAGGTTTTATTGAAAATCAATTATCAATCATAAAACACCTTTTGATTTGAAAAATTAGTACACGGTCGATGTGCTAAAGAAAAGAGTTATTAAGCACAAAGACCGGTTTTCAAAGGTATCCGTCAATCCATAACTGAACGAGGATTGATTCAAGAGATTGAATCGCCCCATTGTTTACATTCGGTTGTCACATGGTTGATCTATATAATAGATCTCACATGCCACCTACCGGGAGCTTGTTTGATGTTGGCTCGAGGGCTTTCCATCTTCATTGTGAATATGTATACACATCACTCGGATGTTACGGCAATACCACAAGGATAATCGTGGGACTCAAGATATAATCTCTCTTTCCACATTGTGTGAAGCAGAGAGTCTTCATTGAAAGTGTCCTAATGAGATTTATTGATGATCTCGTGGCTCTAGACTCAATTTGTGCATATTTGGTTCTGTCTTGGGAGACTAGGGAGAGGTCTCCTTCTTCAATATCAACAATCTCTAAGAAAGTCGATAGATAATGTCGGTTCCCGTGAGAATGAAACAAGTCCTTTTAAGAGGAACTTGAGTGGTTTGGAAAGTTGAAGTGCGGTCGTCCTTTGGGTCCATGACGTCTTGTCTTCAATACCGATGTTACCATCGGTAGCATATGAATTGAACCGGTTTACGCCCTAAGGTTGAATATATGGAGGCTATTTGTTTTCACCCTTTTCTCATTCAATTCTTTTAATTCTTCAACCCTTGATGCTTACGAGACTTCATAGCTAGAACCTTGTTGGGTTTATTCGATTACTAGCTCGGTCTCGATCCGCACTCTTCCCATATCTCATTTTCTCCTTTTATCATCATACCTAAGAACTCTACACTAACTAGTGGATAGTCCTGGGTAGATCCTTCCGGTTACGGCGGATCATGGGAACACATACCTAACCTTATCATCCTTATATCACCGTACATAAAGTAAAGTTGGTCGGTCTATTTGGTATTGTTCATCGCCATTTGAACCAATTGAAAACCATTTGAAAATCAATCCGGATACTTGTGATATATTATCAAAACATTTTGTACTGAATTGTTTTTGATATTTTTAGAACAAGTGCTCCCCTCAACATGTGCATCAAATGTTTGAAATCGTTTTGCACATGGAGGCAAGAGGAAGAATTAACTTCTTTGATTACCATTTTCTAAAGATATCAACATCACTTCCCAATCAAGACAAGTAGATAAAGCATTTTGGGAAGGATGAGATTTTCATAATTTTGCTCCCCTCAATATGTGCCTCGAGATTTGAAAAGAGTTTTGCACATACTAGAGGAACACACACATTGAGATAAGTGATCACGTTTCAAATCATAGGTTTAAGATAGATGCTCCCCTCAACATGTGCATGGAAAATTTGAAATCGTTTGTCACATGTGGGAAGGATAGCATGTACATCCTTATAAAACCATTTACCGAATTATCGGTTTAAATCCAATTTAAATCACACATTCTCCCCGATCACAATTATCAAATCATTTGAGATTTGTGATCTCTTATAGATTAAATTGATTTTGAAAGCTTTTAAGGAGAATTGTGACTTGATTATGAAAGCGTTTTAAGCGATAAGGATCGGATTTAAGACTTTAAACTCCATTGATAAAACATGCATGTATATCTTTTGAAAACAATTTAATGCCAAATAACTTTTTAATTTAATTGAAATCATTCTCCCCTCAATCAATGACATAGGTTGTTGATTGAGAGATTGATATTTTGACAAATAAGTCGGATGATTATCAAAAATAGAGTCGAGTTATTTTCAAAAGCAATTAGTTTTCATCGGATAAATGTTTATAGAATCGAGCATGGAATTTTGAAAACATGATAAAGTATGGCTCTGTTCTTTCTTTGAAAAAGCGGGTTCTTGCTGAAATGACAATAAACCATTGTTTCTCTTTCTCCCAAAAATAATTTTTTTTTTTTTTTTTTTTTTTTTTTTTTTTAAAATTCGAACAACATCTAAAGTCCGTGTCATTCTTTGAATGACATGACAAAACCGTAGATATTGTCGAATCGAGAAAACATGACAAAAGACAATATTTTTTTTTTGAAGATTTTGAATTTTTTTTTATGGATTTTGAAGGTTTTATAATTTTCTATTTGCTTTTGAATAGATATTTACAAGAGATAGATGAGCATAGACCTTTACTCCTCGTCTTCCTCCACGAAGGCGTTTGAGTGTTCGGGTTGAAGGCTTTTCAAGCCTAGTCGTGGAAGAATGAACTCAAAGCGTTCTCTTGGAAGAGCTTTGGTGAAGATGTACGCTAGCGGTATTCGGACCTCACAAAATAGAGTTCCACCACACCTTTTCCACTTGTTCCACGATGAAATGATGTCGAATGTCGATATGCTTTGCTCTTGAGTGTTGAGCGTTGTTGCATGAGAGAGCAATAGCACTTTTATTATCACGATGCGAGAGGATTTTGTTGAATTCAAAGCCATAGTCGGATAATTGAGATCTCATCCATAAGATTTGAGCACAACAAGATGACATGGCTATGTATTCAACCTCTGTAGAGGAAATAGAAGTACTCATTTGCTTCTTTGAAGACCACTCACAAGCTTATCACCCAAAAGCGAGCACCTCGGATGTACTTGACGAGTATCTTGACACCTGCATGATCGGCATCTGCATAGGTTGTTAGTGACATACCGGTGTCCTTGGTGCAAAGACCCATATTGATGGTTCCTTGGAATACCGAAGACCCGTTTAACCGCTTCAAGGTGCTTTTTAGTAGGCTTAGCACGGTATCTAGCACACATGCAAGCAATGAACAAGATGTCGGTCTACTAGGCGTGAGGTACATCGGGGATCCAATCATACTACGATATTTTGTTTGGTCAATCATGATCCACAGTGGTCCTCATCTAGTTTGGTTCGATCAATCATGGGAGTGTCAGCGAGTCACTTGAATCAAATCCAAATTTCTTTAAGATCTCGGTTGCATATTTAGATTGATTTATGAAAATGCCTCAGGGACTTTGCGAAATTTGTAATCCCAAGAAAAATGACATTTGTCCCATCATTGACATTTGAAATTTTGAACTCATTTCATTTGAAAAGATCACATTCCATTGGGTGCATCGAGGCAAAATAATATCATCAACATAAATTTGAACATGAATTAAATGTTTGCACGACTTCACGGTGAACAATGTTGGATCAAGCTGCTCCTTTGCTAAATCCGGTAGATAGAAGAAACTTTGACGATGTATCATACCATGCCCTTGGAGCTTGCTTTAAACCGTAAAGAGCCTTCTTCAAACGATAAGCGTGAGTAGGATGCTCTTGATTCACAAATCCTTGGGTTGGGCGGCGTGAGCGACTTCTTTAAGATCTCCGTTCGAAATGCCGTCTTTACATCCATCGATAGACTACCATGTTCTTACTAGCGACATTAGCCAAAAGATTACGATTGCCTCGATTCGAGCAAGCTGGAGCAAAAGATTCTTCAAAGTCAATACCCTCCTCTTGGCGGTATCCTTTAGCAACTAATCGAGCCTTGTTCTTCAACACATCACCATGCTCATCAAGTTTCACTTTGAAGATCCATTTAAGAGCAATAATCATAGCACGATCTGGGCGGTACTAACTCCCATACATCAAGTCGATCAAACTCATGAATTTCATCTTGCATGGCATTGAACCGACTATCTTCATTCATGGCGGTTTAACATCTTTTGGTTCGATCTTAGATAGTACGGAGTTGAAGAAGCACCATAAGGCATCGGTTGCAAGTTGTTTCCGTGTTGATACGGGGACGAGAGGATTTCCAATGATGTTGTCTAGTGGATGATCGTGAGTCCATTTTCTAAGGTGTTCATGTGGCGGTTGTTGAGGGGCGAGGTAGCGAGTCGATGTCTCACGAAGAAGATGGTTCGATGATGATTCGAGGAGCAAATATGTTTTCAAATGGAGCATCTTGAGGGTAGCAAAGGATTAACTTCATCATTGATGCGAAGCAGTTCCATGATGTACATTTGAAGAATGATGATTTGTTGATGAGGCGAAGGATCGTGATGGTGCTTCTTGACTTAAAGATATTGAGGCGAGGGATTGACTTCATTCACGGGAATATGAGCGACCTCTGTTGTAGGAATCGACACCTCATTAGTACTTGGATCATAAAGTTCATCAAACATAGGATCAAACAATTTCTTTAAATCATCTTGGATGGAGGTACATATGGAGTTTCTTGAGAAGAGTTTGGAACAAGGGATGAACCAATGGGACTTTTTTGAAGTCGGGTCTGAGCTGGATTGTCCGAGGAGCCATTTGACGGTCGACTCATCAAGCGTAACGTGAATTGTTTCCATGATATTTCGGGTTCTTTTGTTGTAGATTCGGTATCCCTTTTGTTTGGTGCATACCCTACAAATACTCAATGTCTGCTTTAGCTCTAAGTTTGCCTAAGTCTTGTCCTCATTAGTTGGATAACACAATGCACCAAACACGAAGAAGGAAAGAGATTAGGTTTTACTGTTGTGGACAAGTTCATATGGAGTTTTCCATGAGCAGTGTGAATCGAGGAGCGATTTTGTGTGTAGCATGCGGTGGCAATAGCTTGACCCGGAGAAACATTGGAACCTTTGAGTAAATCGGCATTGTTCTAGCGGCTTCTACAAGAGTTCGATTTAGTCTTTCAACTACACCGTTACATTGAGGAGTTCGTGGAACACTTCTTTGATGGTGATTCAACGCTTTCATAAAATTCACTAAGTTGTTTGTTGACAAACTCGGTTCCATTGTCTGTTCGGATTATTACATTTGTTTTGTTAAGTCGAACTGCAATTTGTTTGATGAGTTTGATGATGATATCGGAGTTTCATCCTTTGTCCTTAAGAACTTGACCGGTGAATCTAGGTAATCATCAACCACAACTAACACATATTTCTTCCCAAATATATTACGCACTCTCATTGGTCCACATAAATCCATATGAATCATATGAAGAACTTACGTGACGAGTTAGTAGGTTTGGGTTTATGGGCATACTTCTTGCTTTTTCCCAATTGACATCTTGAACAAAGATGATCCTTTTCATACTTGAGTCTAGGTAAACCTACAACTAAGTCCTTTACGGTGAGATCATTGATGGTGCGAAGTTCAAGTGATTGAGGCAGCGATGCCATAACCATGACTTTGTTTTAGAAGCCTTTGACGACAAGCAAATTGGAAGACTTCATCATATCTTCGATAGAGATGGTGTATAGATTTGAACCACGTGAACCTCTTAAAGTTCCTTACCATCAAGTTCTCTAACGAAGCGGTATGTTTTACGAAGGCTACTTCTAGATCGAAATCGCGAAATTGACCAACAGAGAACAAGTTGTGACCAAGACCTTCTACATAGTAAACCACGGAGATAACACTTTTGCCAACAACATAGTCTCCATAACCCATAATAGCACCGAAATGATCATTCCGAATCTAAGCGTCCGATGAATTTGCTCACGAAGTTCATGAGCCGTGACCGTCGCCATGATCATATGCTTGGAGCGACTGAGTCCGGTACCACGAGCGATTTGAGCGATCTGCGGTTGAACACAGACAAGAATGGATAAGCGGATAATTGGGATCCCCATGCAAGAATGGGTTCCATTTGGTTAGTAACAATGGTTGGAACACCCGCATCGAAATAGAAGCATTCATATCGAAATTAAGGCAATGGAATCATTGTGAATAGATGCGATACTAGTGTACGTATTAGCCACATTCACGGTGTGCTCACTTCTTAGGGAATAGTTCTACCGGTGGGCATCCATTTTCTAGTGGGCATTGTCGATTAGTCTTATGACCAACGGTATCCAATAATAGCCTATCTTACTAAATGTTCTTCTGTGGGTTTCCTTTGTTTTCTAACTTTCTTTCGTTTTGCCTTTTAGCCTTCTTAGCATGAATTTTAGCATTAACAATATTAGCTGGACAATTAACATCATTAGGCAAAACATTAACACCACATTCATGATTAGAAACGAAATTCAAGCGGACATCAATACAAGGTTTGCAAATAGTATCGAATTGAATTAATTACGATGCGCCTATGGCTAATACTAGAATCAACACGATTCGTTTTATTCGGTTCAAACTTAAAGTTCCTAGATTGTTCTTCTCTCTTTTCGGTGCACATTCTTAGCTTGCGAGGTCCTATCATTCCTTGTATTGTCTTGAGACTTTGACTGCTCCCTTTAATGTCATGATTACTCTGTAGAGGAATGGGAACATTAGTTGGTTTTACTACTCTTTGCATCACTGTTTAGATGTCTTTGGGATCTGAACTACATGCAAGCACACTAAGGTTCACTTTCTTAAAACTAGAAGTGTTGGGATTTGTACTCCTAGAAGGCACACTTGAGTTCTCTTTCTTAGCATTGACAGATCTGGAATCTGAACTACTTAAAGGCACACTAAGGTTCACATTCAAAACATTGGGCATCGAATGAATATCATACTTGGCATTAGGCATCGAACATGGAATCAAAGGATTAACTCTCTCACCTAAGGACTTTGGGCATATTGTGATCAAGCATTCTAGGATTTCTTGAGATCGTTTGGCATATAAGCATGCATGTCCAATTGCATTATCATGAGGTTTCTCTAACTTATCCTCTTCAACAATCTCACGCAGACATTCTAGGCAATCCTTAAGGGATGAGAAGTATGTTTGAACAACAAGTTTGTTGTTCACGAGATGAGGAGGACATATTTCACGACAAAGCATATTTATTACAAGAGTGAACCTTTGATACACCATTCTCCCCATTGGTCATTGGCATTTTCCTTTTACGACTCTTGATTCTCAATTTCCTTTTGCAATGAAGCTATTTGTTCGTTATTTTTGTTCTGAGTGACCTTTATTGATTCAAATAACTCATTGAAATGACGTTTAACCTTTTCATTTTCTTCTAGAAAACTTTCGTTTTCCTTTTGTAATGCATTTACTAGGTTTTGAAGATGAAACGTTTGAGAATTACGAGAATCTAAAGGAGGAGGCATTTGGGAGCTGTCATATTGTTCGTTTGACCCTTTAATTGAGAGATTTGGGCTTTCAACTTTACGATCGTGTTGCAATGAGCTTGAATCATTCATCACGTTTGTTAATTTGAAAAGCGCATCAAACTCGGAGCATCGAGGATGTCTTGATATTTGAAGTTTTGACATTTTCTTTAAGATGTTGATATTTTAGTTGTAAATTAAAATGCTCAACTTCTAGTTTAGAAAAATGTTTAACCAAATTGTCGTGATCATCGGTTCAATTTTCTCGTTTAGTTTAAATTAGTTTTTCAAGCTCAATGACACGATCATGGGAGACTTTCGAGAACAGCAGATAATTCATGAAATTGGGAAGCATTAATGGAACAATTTGTAGCGATGAAAAACACATCTTGAGCAATACATTCGAAATCGGGTTCTCATTTAGTGTATGCAAGTTCTTCCTCTCAATCTCATTATATTTTAGTGCTCGCTCATAGTCACTAACTTCAACTATCATTGCATCAAATTCCTTTTCCATTCCCTTAATATCGGTTTCTATCCCTTTTAAGACTCTCAAAGTGATCTTTTAGAAGTTTAAAGAAAGGCATGACCTCGATTAAATAGCATTCTTTTGTTTGTTCAAAACCCTTTCCCTTGATAATCCCGATGGGTGTGATCCTTTTCTTACAAGTTTTCTCAAAATCAACAAATAGTTGAAAAATAACATATTGATGATTAAGATCTTGCTTTTAGTAGCAATCGTTCTAGGAACTAGATGCATTGGTGTATTGGGAGGATACACGGTTGCTTTAGGCATTTTCCTAAGGGAGGTTTGTTTCAACAATATTTTACGCTTTACGCTTATCTAAGTCCATTTTCCGAACACTTGTTCGGGAGTCAACAATGTTTGAGGCTTAAACATGTTCAAGGAGATCAATTCTCCTTTTTGTAGTCATGGGGAGTGATAATTACTTTCTTCTCTTTGCATTTAGGATCATTTAGTTTCTTATTCATCTTCTCCTAGTGATTTCATCTAATTTCTTATCTTCCTCTGTGCACTCAAAGCAACTAGGTTTTGTCTAGGTTTAAGAATCTCATTGCCATCATAGATCACATTTTGAGTTGCTTTTGCTATCTTCCGTACTCGGGGTTGGGTTTATCTATAATGGGAACACTATGCTTATCGCTTAGAACTCTATGCTTAGTGATCATGTGAGCGATCGAATGGTGTTCCTTGTATGTACAACTTGTTTTCAAGTTTGTTTTCAAAGTTTTGATTAGAAAAATCTTTCAAGAGTTTTGATTCCTTTGCATTAAATTCTTGCTTAAGCATTTTCACATTTTCTTGAAGTTCTTGTTTTTGTTTAGCGGTTTTAGAAAGCTTTTCTTGCAAGGAATTTAACTCTTGTTTTAATACTTCTTCTCTAAAATTACTTTTCTAATGATTATGCGCACTTGGTCATCCATTTCACTTTCACGGTGGTCAACTCAAATTTTGCGTTGTTCATAAATAGCAACACGTTCTTTATAGGCATTTAGTTGAAATTACGAGAATCATCGAGGCACATGCGGTGTATTCATCAAAAACATAGTCATTGTTGATGCGAAGATGCATCACTTGGTACAACTTCACTTTCACTTTGTTTCACATATTGATCATATGGGACAACATTGATATTACCCATATTTTCAATATTTGATTCAATAGTTTCGATTGATTGTACTTTGTCATGCATCTTTTGCACATCGACATCATCGTATAGTTTTAATACCTCGAGATGAGTTTGTCTTTGGATGGGCCACTTGTGGTGAAGAAGAGACCTTGGGAGAAACCATTGGAGAAATGCTAGCCATAAAAATTGTGTGTGCGATGGGTCCATCATCCACATCAGTCGTATGCATCACAATCGGCGACTTGAAAGGCATTCGATGATTGTGACCTATCTCTGAATAAATTGCTCATCCACATCGCATCATAGGTCTTGGCATTGCCCTCGACAAAAACAACAATTCCTCTTCATCAAAGCGGCACCATTATCACGAGCTTGTACAAGCGACATCTTATCTCTGAAGTAATCGGCGTTACGTGGGCGTTTTGGAGATGTGCGGTTCCTTGCAATGTGTCCTCACCACCACGGTTATAACATTTGATCGGCTTAGCTTGACCTTGATTACCATTCCTTCCTCGATTACGATTACCAACATAACCTCTACCGGCTCCACCTCTTCCACGATCATCTTGTCTTTCTGAGCTGGTTGCACCGATCCTCCCATCTTTAACGGTAGCTTGATTGTGTGGGTTAGATCTTTGTTACGAGGTTGTTGTTGGTTTGTGGGAGAAATTCATGTTTTGACTAATCGGAAGAGCTAGTTGATTAATGATGTTACCAGCGTGTGCATCGGCATCGACTTGTTTGAACATAGGATCGGGAATGAGTTTGTGATTACCATTACCCATGGGTATGACTTGTGAGGCTTTGGTTGTGATTCCGATGTTTGAGTAGAAGGCGGTTGAGTCATTAGATGAGCTTGTCTCTCCACGGTTGGTTTTGAGCGATTAAGAATCATTTTTCAAACATAGCATGTCTCTCATTACGAAGGAGGAAGGCATAGAGTTGCTCATAGTTTGTATTCTTCAATCCTTTAGTGAGCTTCACGAGGTGACAAACTTGTGCCATTCGGGATTCATGTTGTTCACAAATTTTGAGTTCGGTGAATGTTAGGCATAGTCATTCGATGTTCCTCATATCATTCACCGACTTATGAAATCTCACATAGTACTCATAGACACTCTCATCGGTTTCATCTTGAAGTGTTCAAATTCATCATAGAGTTGTGATTCTCTGTCTTCCATAGTTAATTCGAAACACGAGAGAAGCATCTTGACATTATCCCATCTGCCTTTGCTTCGGTGTTGTGATTGATCGACTTGTAGATGTCTTTAGGAAGACCTTGAAGAACAATGTTAGAAGCCGGATATCGACATCGAATCTCTTTTCTCCTTATCATCAAGCTCATCATACATCTTTGGTGCATCCATTCCGTAAATCGAGTTCCATCTTGATGATATCAAGTACATCTCTAGTCGTCTCAACCCGATCGGTCCTTCATCAATGGATTTGAGAATGTTGACACCATTTTCCTTTCAAGGCAATACAATCGATTCGTTGAGCCCAAGAATCGTAGTCGATTCTGTCAAGCATGGGTGGGCGAGTATCTGAACCGGTGCTTGAACATCCTCGACAGCAGTGGAGATGATTGTAGAAGCGTTGGTAGACATGATGACAAATTAAGCGGGATTTTATAACTCTATGATTAAGCGGAAATAGATTCTTTCACGGGTTTTACTAAATCAAGAGAAACCGTAAAGAAATCACCCAGTCGCTAGAAAATTATGCACCAAGTCGCTATCTTCTAATTAGCTATTCCACCAAGTCGCTAAAGTCCCAAGTCGCTAAACAAAGACAAGTCGCTAAATAGCAACTCGCTAAGCCTCTAGTCGCTAGCAAAATTTTGGCGACAATTAAGCTAAGATACAAGTCGCTAAGGAATCAAGTCGCTAAATAGCAACTCGCTACTTACCAAGTCGCTAACACCAAGTCGCTACCGTGGTGGAGCATCCACTACTTGTCTTGATAGTCGCTAGGCCTAAGTCGCTAACTCCACAAACGCAACTCGCTACAAAATGTAAAGCAAGTCGCTAGCAAGAAAGAAATCCGTGGGTCAAGTCGCTAGCAAGAAAACATCACAAACATCACTTTTCAATCCAAAACAACCCAACCAAGATGATTCAAGCTTACCAAATGAAAACCTAAACACTTGTGATGATTCTAAACATAAAAGTACTAACAAAATCCAAGCTTTAACACAAGAAATCAACCAAATGATGCACAAACCACTAAACTTTTCAAACTCAAAACCACCTAAAACCACTAGAAATCCAAAGATGTGCAAGATATGATCTAACCATGGCTCTTGATACCAATTGTAAGATATTGGTTTTCACATACACATCAAACCATAACACAAAGTGGGCGTATAAGTGGAATTCTAGAGAGAAAGTTAGAGGTTTAGGGAACTTAGTGAGAGAAAGTGAAAGATATTATTATGAGCTCCAACTCTCTACCTTGGGAGGTAGAGTATTTATAGTCTTACATAAAGCGCCACACAACGGGTGGGATCGGGCATACTTAACTAAATACTATTAACATAAAATAACTATGACTGGGTAAAGACCGTCCGTCCTCCACGGTGTTACTTAACTAAATACTACTTAACTTAAAATAACTACGACTACGAGCTTTCTAACGATTACATATACTTGAGGTGACCGACTCTTTAATACACGGAATTTCTAATTCCTAACATTATGGTTTGATCTCTAAGATATACTTCAACCTCTAATGTTCTAATCTTTTCACATAAAACAAGTTCATTAGATTTGAAGGATTCTAGTCTAGCTTCAACACTTTTCAAAGATTCCTTATAGCCTAAAAGTAATAATTTAGCATCATCAAGTTCCTTTGTTACTTTATTATAATCATCTTATAAAAACATGAATCTGAACATGATTCAAAGGATACCTCAGAATCTGATCCTGAAGAGCTGGAGGATGATGAATATGCCATGAGAGCATAATCAGTAGGGCCTTCTACAGCTTGGTCACTCCAGTCATAGCCTCCAATCCCATCACAAGACACCAAGGCAGTTGTGGTTGAAGTCTCTTGGACTGGAATGTTCCTTCTCTCCACCTCCATTGTCCTGTTCTCCTAAGACCTTGGGAACCTACATTCTGTTGGGAATAAAGCTATGATTACCATGATAGGCTTGTGGAAGACACTTCTTGAAGAATGCACTAGCGGTGGAAACACATTACCTGCTGCTAGTACATATTATTACCAATTTGCTATTAGGATAATTGTTATGTAGTCGTATATAGATAAGTATAGAAAAGATCTTGTGTATATTCTATATAGTTAACATTATACTTATCTTGTAAAGGACTTCTTATGCTATAAAAGGAGATCATAGGTCATTGTTCTAGGTACGTATGCTTCAAGGTGTAACCCTAGTGATAAGAAAGATCACTCGTATTATTCATAATAATATTGAAGCTTTGTGTTACATTATTCTCACTTACAATACATCATAGAATCCATATTCTGAGTATTACTAAGTATATTCCGCGTACTTATTAATATAAATCAAAGTATCACTTACACAAGGTGTGTGTTTAGATCCATCAAGTGGTATCAGAGCAAACGGCTACTGGTAAAGACTTAACAAATCCGTTTATGGTTGATAGTTTACCAAAATTATATGGTCATCAACTCACCATATTCTATATGATTAAGAGTTGGCTAGTCCATAGCAAGCGGCTAATGGTAAAGACATATCAAATCCGTTGATAGGCGGTAGTTTGCTAAAAACTATAATAAGAAGCGATCAAATTTTATATGTTTTACTTACCATTGCTCTTGCAAATTTTGTGAAAAATTCCCATCGATAGTTCAAAGTTTCCACTGCCAGTGTTATTTTTACCACTGATGAACTAGCCGTTACAACTATTGTGTTAGTAACTAATTTTTTACTAGCCGTTGAGAGTAACTACTTTCTATATTTATAGGGTAAAATTTTTAGAAGATTATCTACTTTCCTACTTGCAATTTATTCTCTTAAGATAAATCTTTTTCTTAGATAATCTTTCTTGCGCAAAACTCTTAAACCCTAATAGTATATATCTCTTTCTCTCAATTGGCGAGTTCGTTATTCAATTCATACTAACGCAACATATTTTTCAACAAAAGATACTATGGCACCAATCACTTTTGCAGATGAGTATAACCAAGTGGCCTATTTGGAAAAGTCAAACGACAAGAGTATTTTGTTTTCATCAGTTGTGGATTTTCTAAACACTACTCATGTGAGGTATGCTTTACTTCTCAATCCCACAATCTATGTCTCTCAAATCAAACAGTTTTGGACCTCTGTTCAGTTCATCACTATTGAAGATGGAGACACACATGAAACTGTGGATGCTCTTAGAGCCACAATGGATGGGTTATCTATTGATGTTACTGAGTCATCCTTGAGGATAATTCTCTAATTTGATGATCTCAATGGTATCATCACATTACCCATGCCAGAAATTCATGAAAATCTTTCATCCATGGGGTATGATACCACTGATAAAAAAGGCTACTTTCAAAAGAGTGGTTTCTGTCCTCATTGGAATTTTAATACATACTCTTTTACATTGCCTAAGTCCTAAGAAAACTTCTTATGAACAATTCGGTTCAACAATGGCTTACCCTTTGGTTTGTCTAGCCACCGATAGGATTTTTAATTGGTCTAAATATATTTTTACAAGTATGCAAGGCAATGTAAAGAGTTCAACAAAATTTTGATGTATCCAAGGTTTGTGCAAGCGATGTTAAATGAATTTCAAGCGCAACCCCATACAAGAGTTTATAAAATCCGTTCCTTAAGCCCAAAGTTTTTCAAAACATGAATAAGTATGGCAATAGGGTTGTTAAACCACTTTTTCCTCAAATGCTTGCAAAGATTTCACAGGTACAGGGTGAGGATGCAACAATCCCAGTTGTATCTCAAACCACACACACAATCATAGTTCCAAACATAATCTACACTCCACCAGTTACTCACACCTATGAGAGGAGGCAAAAACAGCCAACTTCTCTCATCACAACACAACATGTCCCTGATCCTCTTGGTTTAGGAACAAGCATTGGTGGTTCCAGGCTTCCACTTAGTCCAACTAGGAGTGAGTCCGAGCCAATGCCCTATGATTCACCTCTCCCAATAGGTCATACGGTTGGAAGTGTTGAGGCGTTGGGCAACCTATGGAATTGATGGAACTTTGTACCGGGTTAATCAGCGGTTGAATCTGCGGAGAAAGACTTGGCACAAGTAAAGGAGCAACATGTCAAGGATGTTACACAATTGAAAGCGATTCGGACTTTGAAGAAAGAATTGCGGGGGTTGAAGCGAAAAGGAAACTGCAAAGATAGTGATATCATCTCCATCCTTACCTCATGATGGTGACTCGGAGGGCTTGGTGAAGATTTTGGGAATTCTCCCAAGCAGGGGAGAAAAGCAGATCTTTGAAACCAAGGGTGGAAAATAGACTTGAGATGAAGGTGATTTTAATTTTAGAGTTCTTGAGGAAGTTGATACTCGAGAAAAATTAGTCATGACAACGAGCAAGCAACTTCCACTGCAATCACTAATACAATTCCCACTGCGAGCAAGCGGTAGTTCCCACTGCTTTGGACAAGATATTACCACTGCGGAGAGGAAGAAATTGAAAAGAAGAAGGTAAAAGGTAAAGCGGGTTGTGCAAAGTGAAGAGCAATCAAGAAGGAAAGTTTCAAAGAGAGAACAAGCTCAAATTGCTCATGATAAAGAATTTGCTAGAAAACTCATTTGAAGATGAAGTTGCAAACAAGAAAAAGCTAGATGAACTAGAAATTGCAGACTTCATGGAGATTAAAAATTGGACATAATGAAACCATCGATCCATGGATGAAAATCCACTTTCCACTGTTCCACCCACAATATTCAAATAAAAGACACCAGAGTTTAGCTATGTACCTACAGAACAAGAGATTGAGTTCTTGATTACTAATGATCTAGTAGTCAAGAAGAAGGCAATTGATCTAGTTGCAGATAAGTCTTTAACTGAAGAACAAAGAACAGCATAGTTGAAGGACTTCATTCAAATGAAGAATAATCAAGCACTTCAAGATGAAATTGGTTCAGTCAGAAAGGGTCAAAAGAAACCAAGACAACCAATCAAGGCACAAGTTATCTCAATGATGAAAGCTTATTGTTGAAGTGTTGGTGGCTGGAAAAAGCATCAATTCAAAGGGATGACTGATGATAAGGTTGAAGGTATCTACTACAGAGTTAAAAGGAAAGATCAAGACTTTATTCCTATGAACTACGAAGAAGAAGAAAGAAGATATCCTCATCGAAGAGAAAGCCAAAGATAGTGAACCTCGACACATAAGAAAACAAAATTTCTTTGAAGAACAAGAAGTTCAATATGAGAAATTCACTGTAGAACAGCTGACTTGTATGAATTTGATTGAAAAAGAAGATTTTTATCCTGACCCACTGCAAGTCAGACATTCTATTGTTGATTGGGAAGTGTACACTGCTAGCAATTTTGCTCCAACATGGATGATTACAAGGCTAGGTGGTGAAACTTCGTCATTCATTCCGTTTGAAGACCTTATCAAAGCATGTGACAGACATGATCTGGATACATTGTGGAGATTAGTTCAAGAAAGGTTTGATGTTGACAAGCTTAAAGATATGAAGGAAATGCAGTTATGGGTTGATCTAAGAAGGCTCTATGAACCAGATGCTAATGATACTTTCTGGAAGTTTGAAGCTCAACGTGTTGGTACTACATGGATTTACTATGATTCATGTGAAGTTCATCATGTTTCTACAAATATTGGAGTGGATGCATTTATGTTTCTTGAGAAAGAATACCCACTCAATTTGGAACTCTCCTTTGTGATGTTGTCTACAACAATAAGAGTTCATTAAGATCTTGAGAAGGTCAGAGCTTTGTTATATAGGCTTCAAGATCAATGTTCAAGAGCTATTCAGGATTTAAAAAAAAGTGAAGTGTTTGGAAGAATTCCCAAATCCTTGCAGATGATGAAGATTGAAGAAACTTATTGATTTGCAGAGAAATCATAAGTTTAGGGGAGGATTGTTTGGAATAAAGCTAACAGTTACCACTGATAGACTTGTGGAAGACACTGCTGAAGAATGCACTAGAAGTGGAAACACATTACCACTGCTAGTACATATTATTACCACTGCTATTAGGATAATTGTTATGTAGTCGTATATAGATAAGTATAGAAAAGATCTTGTGTATATTATATATAGTTAACATTATACTTATCTTGTAAAGGACTTCTTATGCTATAAAAGGAGATCCTAGGTCATTGTTCTAGGTACGTATGCTTCAAGGTGTAACCCTAGTGATAAGCAAGATCACTCGTATTATTCATAATAATATTTAAGCTTTGTGTTACATTGTTCTCACTTACAATACATCATACAATCCATATTCTGAGTATTACTAAGTATATTCCGCGTACTTATTAATATAAATCAAAGTATCACTAACACAAGGTGTGCGTTTATATCCATCAATTCCCTTGCAAAATGGACATTCTTTTTGCAGTTGTAGCACTCCACTTTGGACTAGTCAAAGCCCACCCTATCAGTGCCATTCATCTGCAGACTCCTGCCACTTCTCTAAAGAAACCTCTTTGCCCTCATAGTCAGCATAGCCATTTGCCACCTTAGATCCATCTCTTACATGTCATCAGGATGGATCTAATTAAGATGCTCATTATCCAATTGACCAAGTGGTGCAGGGCGGCATAGAAGGAATAAGCAATTTGCATCATTAAGGTTTTCACTCCGGCGAGATCCGGGCGTGCTAGCAGCACTAACTTCCTTAGCAGTAGGAACATCAACCATAGTGCTGCTGGAAGAAACAAATGCCAAGTTTGATGAACTAGAGTTTGAACTTGACTTTTGTTTAACTTCTTCTTCAAAAACCTTGAGATTATTGCGAAGATCATCCAAGGTTGATTTCTCCAGTTCAGATTTGTTCCTCTACACAATAGCATGTGTGTTCCAGTTAGATGGAAGGCTTGACAGCAATTTTTGGTTCAAGTATTCTTGTTCAGTCACCACTCCCACAAGCTCTAGTTGGCTAACCAACTCCTGCAACTTGTTTCAAATTTCATTAAGAGTTTCACCACTTGACACAGAAAAATTCGTATACTGCTGTTTGAAAAGATTCTTCTTGTTATTCTTTGTAGCATCATTTCCTCCAAACTTCTTCTCTAAGGGTTCCATTAACAGCTTAGCATCCTTGATGGAATTGAATGATAATTGGTATTCATCAAGAATGGCCATCATTAGAATAGTTCTTGCCTTGATCTCTAGTCTTCTTTTTGCTATGTCCTCTACAGCAGTGAGAGGATAACCTTTCCATCTGTTCCAGCCTTTAGAACAATATTTCCAGTTTTGATGATCTCCCATAGACCAAAATCTATCATCTGGATGTGATGTTCTATCCTCATCTTCCACATCTCATATTCATCTGGCTTGAGCGTGGGAATCTTGTTATGTGCCAAAGTATGTGTAGAGTCCATTTTTCATGGCTTTCGGTAGAATTCTTCTTGTTGTAACAGCTTCTTGATCACACAAGCTCTGATACTACTTGTTGATCCTAGTTTACTTTGTAAATATAGATTTTGAATAGATTCTCTATAAGAAACCGTTTGATTCTCTAAATATTACGCGAAATATAACACTTAATGAATAAGAAGAATGTAATGAATAACAATGAAAAGCTTCAATATTATTAGAATAATAATATGATTGATCTTTGTATCACTAGGGTTTACAACCTTAAAGCCGCCTTAAACTTGTATGTAAACAAATGACCTAGGATCTCTTTTTATATCTTAATGAGTCCTGCTAGGTTACAATGACTTCCTATACAATGTATATAACAATCATATCTTTTATATACTTATGTAATACTACATAATAGGAACACGTCATTCTATAAATACAAAATAGACTCTAAGACTCCATCAGTAGCTTGAAATATACTAGTAGTAGATACATATACTCTGGCAGTACTTTAGTCTTCAGCAGTAGAAACTACATACTAGCAGTAGTTTCTCCAAGTCCAGCAGTAGTTACTACTTAGCGTATTCCTTTGATTCTTTCTAGCAACACCTAGAAGTAGGTAGAATACACCAGCAACAGTTTCATTAACACCAGCAGCAGTTGACTCTTAGAACTTTTCTTTAGGAATTCCATGAGCAGTTAATTCTCCCAAAAGCAGTAGTATTCTTAAAACCCAACAAATGGCTTAAAAAGAAAAGTAAAAAAAAAATCTTAGACTTCCAATAAGTAAGATTTTAATGCACACATGTACATATAAACTTAATATAAAAGAAGTTATTCTCACTTGTGTATATAAGTAAGATACACATGCACAAATTGTTTAGACGTTTCGAGGGTTTAGACCATTGATACAAATTGTTTCTATTCCCCATAGAAAATTAGTAGATACCTTTCGAAGGTTTAGACGTTCAACATAAGTTTATCATGGTCACACTGGCGGAAGGAGGGACGCGAAAATATTTGTAGTATAAAATTTTCAAAAGATCTATTATAAACTAATCTTTTACATGGTGTAATCTTGTTCCGAATAAGGTTTGTGCTCTCATGTGGCGCTTGAAATGGGGTTGACTTACGATTAGAGGTTTTCTTAATCATATCGGGTTATACTTGTTGCATACTTCCGTATATGTTCGATTCTAACAACGAGGTTTAGACTATTTGTTAGAAATTTAGTTCAATCGATGGTTCAGGTAAGAAATCGTAATGGGATTAGAGGTACGGAGAATACACGCATCATGTCCCCAATCACCCTGACTTTAATAGTGAGAAATGGAATTCTAGACACTATTAAAGTTCATAGAGTTAACTCTTCGGTGAGTGTAACTCTACACTGAACGACATTATGAGTTCAGCTCCATACTCTCTGAGTTGTAAGCTGAAGGATATCATAAGTGAGTAACTCATTAGAGGATGCATCCTCAACGAGTTACCTCATCAGTGAGTCTTTCAGTCTCTACATTTCAGTAGGTATGCTCTTCAGAGAGTATGTTGAATGTTCAGGTCGTTGATTGAATGACTAAACTGGAATGAATTCAAGTAACTTCTAACAGCTTTGACATAGTCAATGGCAGTTGTAACTGGATTAAATGACCACATTTAATTGGTCGTGTAACCACATGTATCTATAATGGGACATGAGGCAATTAATGGACCGTTTAATACTCATATATATTCTATTTGACTAGCTTAGAGTATCTTTTCTATAAATAGGAAATCATATCTTGCATGAAGACACACATAAAAATTAAACACTTGAATATGATAAGGGTTTTTGTTTTGTGCCTAAAACAAGAGCATAACATTTGGTCTTATCCAATAGAGATATTTGTGTAACTCAGGCATTAGGGTCAAATAATTTCTATTGTAAATTGATTACACGAATTCAAGAGATATCTGGTACCATTGATTATCTACATTTTATTGGGAACTGATGCGCGCGGAAGGCGCGTTCGGGGTGAAGGAAACTTCCTTTTCATTGAGCAAGTTTTTCAACCTCCTAGGCAGCGAACCTAATCGTTGTAGTGTAGTATTGGGTAAGCCTCGGGGATTTATATCGTTCTCTAGGGGAATAGGAATGCTAGTAAGAAATTTATGACGAGAAGGTGGGGGTTGAGAATGATTCTTTTTTTTAATTTTTTTATGGTTTTTTAGAAAGCTAAGGTAAAATCTCGGGGCCATTGGTTGGGGGTGGTACTTCTGCCGATTACTCTACTTTATCTAATTATCTAAATTACTATGGGTAGCTATGTCTAATTGATGTGTGCTCGTATGATGATTAAAAATGTGTTTACCTAGATACTATTACTCCCTGGTTATCTTTTATTGGTCAGTTGAGTTGTCACGTCCTTTGTCTTGACGCATTGTATTCCTAAAGGTCGTAGGGTATGCATGCCCTCTAGTTCTTTGAGGTTATCTCTCGTATATGACCTACGAAGTCGGCAAGCCTTAGCTATTTCATCCATAGACCATATCATCATAAAGCATACTCAAGCATTAAATATAACGAAGATGCCTAGTTGCACTCCTAAGCCAATTTCAATTAAGACAAGAAACAACCTAATAATAATCAGTAACTAGGTTTCATAGATCTAAGTAAACACACAAGAAATTTAGCTAGACATGGTAAACAAGAAAGCATACACACAATCAATCGAATATGGGATAGACATAATGATACTTTGGATTAAAATACTTATCTCGATGTGTAAAATAGGGTATGGGACCCTAAGAAACTGTCCAATTCGGACTACAAATGATTTAGGGTTTTTTCTCCAAAATTAGACCTCCTAAAATACAGAAAAATAGAATTCTATATATAGATTTACAACTGCGACGGCATCACCTTTTGCATGGGACGTGTTGGATCGATATACTCTGACCAAACTAACTATGTAGCTTGTAAGGGTTTAGCAACCTTGGATAAATCCAAAACTACTAACAATGAAACACTGATATAACTCTATTAAGTATCACGGAATCTACTTTAACAAAGCTAAGAAGAATAACTTTAAACTTCAACGATTATATTAAAACCAAACTTTGAACACCTTATTATCTGATTCACTAACAAACCTAATCGCTAAATAACTCTAATATCGTACTTGCATGTAAGTTCATTCGTATCTAATATTCATATCTCTAATGCCAATCAAGGGTCCTTTTATAGACATAAGGAATACCTAGTCGGTTTACAATCCTTATGCGACAAGTAAACTAATTCTAATCTAAGAATATTCTAGAATTACATAATAATCCTTAAACGATTTGCATAATGATCCTTTAGCATATCAAGATACTTTGTGACGATGCTTTGACTTTCTTCATTAAGCGATACTTTGACTTTCTTCATTAAGCGATGCTTTGACTTTCAATGACACTTTGACTTTATAACCCAACAATCCTCCCTAACTTGAATTCTACTTGCTTGATTTCAAGTTCCTTTGAATCTTCTTCAATATCTTTGTCTTCAAAGAAAGATTGTATCTTTAACTTCAAATTCATCTTGTACTCACTGTGTTTGTATTGTCATTATCAAAGTAATCTTTATCAGCAATCTCTATCAGCAACCTTTATCAGCAACAGATCTTTTCAGCTACTCAGCAACATATGGCAAAATGTACATCAGATCATAAAGTTTTAGACTATTCTTATCACTTCCAGGTGTGTAAACTCTTGTGAGAGGTGAATCATTGAAAAATAATGGACTTTGATGTCTCTTTACCAAAGCCATTAACTCTGGAGTAGCCAATGTTTAGGTGAAAAACCATGGTACATTGATAACCATATGATTTTTAGCAAATCACCAGCTATCAACGGATTTGTTAAGTCTTTACCAAGAGTCGTTTGCTTTTGGGCTAGTTAGTTCTTACTACCATGGTGAACTAATTACCATACAAATGGTTTTTCCACAGCCTTTACCACAAACCATTTATCTTGTGGGCTAGCCAACTCTTCACTATTACAGAGATTGTGAGTTGAAAATCGTACAATTTTTAGTAAATAGTCAACTAAAAACGGATTTGATAATCACATCAGAGCCGTACCCTCATGATGAGTCAAACTCTTTCTTGTTTATTAAACATGGTGAGTTGATTACCATTTGTTGTGTAGTACAAGTACTAACACCAAGTGTTACTCTCAAAACAATTTGTTCTTTGTTATCTTGTGCTTCAAAAAATATTTTGCACTTTACAAAAATTACTTATTTTTATTAAAAGACTTTCTTGGTTTTGTCTTTTAAGCGATGCTTTGATAAAATCTTGTTTGTTCGTGATACTTTGAATAAAATCTTGATTTTTCAAAGATGTCTATAATAAAGACCATACCGATAATTATGCATCATCTGCTAAAGTTGTTCATTTGATAAACAACTCAATTACCATGAGTGATGTTTCATTCTCTTGTTCAACTTCCATACCATGATCTAGCATTCTGATCATAAGATCTCTTGTAAGAGGATATCTCCTTTCTGCTAACATATGAATCATGGTACCATCTTCTAACTCTAATACATGCACTCCTGATTCTTCAAAGAATCTCCAGCTTAATCTTCTTGATTATTCCAGATAGCATCATTACTTGTTTCTTCTGTCTCCCAGATAGTTGTAAGATCACCCAGCAAGACTAAACCCACTCCTGTTGGTGGAATATGCTCAAAATAAGCTTGCACTTTTTGATACAAATGAAGAAAATCTTCTCTATCTATCATATGCAATATTTCCTACAACAAGTTGAATGCTCAAAAACTTTCATCTTCTCTATGAAAAATGAGATAATCTCCTTCTTTTGATGATTCTACAACTTCAAATGTAGAAATCTTAGACTTTGTCTCAGCAACTTCTTTTGACTTTGGATGCTCAAAATTAACAACCCTTAGATAATTCCTCGGCATCAACTTATATCATTCTCAATTTAAACTTCTTTGATAGTCGCTCATTATCGGTTGTCCTCTTTCTTTTGAACTTCTTTTCTTGCATCCACATTTTGCTTTTCGAATCAAAGGAATAATACTATCAGTTCCTTTTGATAAGACTCTCTATGACATCATATAAGTCTTTCATCTCTAGATATTTTAACCACGTAAACCTTTATATCCTTGACTCTTGAGATAAGCCATCATGGCATTCATTTCTTTAGCAATACCTTGTGGTCTTCTTGGTATATGACTTGCTTCTCTGGTAGAACAATTTCAGCATCTAATTCAGCCTGTAACTTTCTAGCAGCTTCTTCATTTTGAGCCTCTTGAATAGCTCTTAATTCTGCTAAAGTGAGCTTATTCTTTTTCTTTGATTCTACCAGTATACCTTTTCCTTTATCCATTGGATCTAACTCTTGAGTAGGTTGAGAAGAAGTTTGTAAGACTTGAGGTTGTTTAACTCCAGGAATACTAATACCTCTTGGTCTTGACATGTTGAGCATTATTTGAGCAATGGTCTCATCATCACTAGCAGTATGTTCCTGTTGCTAAATCGGATTAGAAGTACCAGCTTCTTCATGTATAATTGTTGAAGGACCAGCTTCTTCATCAAAATCCAAGGTCCTTGGTGTAATAAGAGTTTGCCTAAAAGTACCTTGAGGAGCAGTACCTTGAACACCAGTACTTTGAGCATCAGCACTTTGAATACTAGTACCTTGAACACCAGCTTGAACATCAGTACCTTGAGCATCAGCTTGAACATCAGTACCTTGAGCATCAGCTTGCTCAATTTGCTCAGCTTCTTTATTTGGATCTTCATAAGTTTCAGCATCTGGTTCTTCATTTAGATTCTCATGAGGTTCAGCATCTTCATTCAAATTTTCATTCTCCAAATTCCTCCCCAATGTGAATGAAGATTGCTTGTGAAGCTTCTTTCCCTTAGAAACCTTCCTAGATTTCTGGCCTCTTTTTTTCTGTAATTTCACCCACAACCCGTGATGTTGAACTAGGGGCCAAATGAATCTTCTCAATCTTTTGAACTTATTGTTCAACTTCAAGAGCTGTGCAGCTTGAGCTTCATTATCCTTCTTCAACCTCATTAATTCCCTAGTTAAAGCATAATTATCCAGAATTACTCCCTCAGTAGCCATGACTCCCTCATCTCCTCCAGATGTTTGAGACCCATCTGTTGAAGTATAATCATTGGGAGATGATGGTGGATTCACATCTTGTTCTGAATCAGCATGCGCACCTTGCAAAGAAGCAGTACTTTCCCTTGAAGCAGTATGTTGAGAAACTTCATGATCTGGTGAAGGTGCAGTATGAGAAGCAATCCCTTTCCTTGAATCTGAAGGCTCGATATCTTTACTTGAATCAGCTTCATCTCTAACAGCCTTTGCTACTTCCAACATATGAGCAGTTAAAGGTGTATTCCTTCCAGAAAATTTATCACTCTTTTTAGCCATAAAAGTAAACACCTTTGGAGGAAGTACTACGGCGGGTAAAAGCTTTGAGGTTTAGGAATATCCTCAAGTACATTTGTTCGAGAATATTTGAACAAATCTAGGGTACATCAAGAATGGTGAACCATTAGTGATATGGGAAAGCATACCATCTAGAATCATGCGTGAAAAAATAAAAGGTTGATTGGTAGCTAACCCACTAATGCAGAAGCTATGTTTGCACCAAACTGTTCCCATGAAGTACTTTTGGGAATCAAGCAGTGAAGTAAAACATGAATGAGATATTTCCAATGAGGACTAAATAAAGGCTTCTTAAAAGTAGTTTCAGTGAGTGAACCTTCACACCCTATATCTCTAAGTGTATCCCAAAGTACTTGTTTTGCAAAACGAACATCACCTTCTTCATCTTGAAACAATAAATTCTCCCTTATTGTAGTCTCAGTGATTCGAATTGTCCTTCCAACAACCATAGCTTGAATGAATGATTCATCATCTTGAAAATGTGATGTAGCAGTAGCCCAAAATTGTTGAATCCATGGTCCAATGATGTCAGGATTGATCAGAAGAGCATAATTGATTGAAGACCCAGTTAGGAAATCAATAATATCATGAAAAGTGATGTTCGAAGGCGTCTTGTCCAAATTAGTGACCATGTTGGGCTTACTATAGGTGTGACGAATATCCATTGGTTGTTGGTAGAAGAATAAATGAATCGGCAAAGGTGAATGTTGATGAGAAAAGTGATGAATGGATGGATAAGTATAAAGATGAGAGTAAAAATCGGTAGGGTAGTTATTTATAGGTAAGATTTAAAAATCAAAGCCCAATTAATAAAGTTACCGTTGTTGAATTTTACCCCTTTTAATAAACCCTGGGGAAAGTACTTGACAAGACAGCGGAGTGCTTTCCGTAAGGCGATGCTTTCAAAGCAGTACTTTCAGATAAATGCCAAGCGGTACTTTCCATCCTCTTCTCCACAAGAGCAAAAACATCAAAGAACATTGTGTTGCCTCCCCTCAAACAATGCATAGGACTAAACTAAACTAATATAAAGTCCTCCCCTTAAATGTAGCTTAATAATTAATCATACCAATACTCATCACTAAATGGTTGAATCTTGAAATATCAAATCCCTTTATGAGTAGATCAGCTACATTGTCATCTGTGTGGACTTTGACAACATTAACGAGTCTGTGCTCATAACAATCACGAATAAAATGATGCCTAATCTGAATGTGCTTGGTCTTGGAATGATAAATAGGATACTTGACAATACAAATTGTACTCTCATTGTCAATGTAGATAGGAGTATTTTTAAAATGGAATCCATAATCCAAGAGTTGATTCTGCATCCAAAGTACTTGTCCACAACAACTTGCTGCTTCTATCAATGTTCTATTCTTCCTTTATGCAACACCATTTTACTGTGGAGTTCTAGCAATGCTAAACTCCCTCTTAATCCCTTTCATGGCACAAAATTCATCCATAAACTTGTTTCTGAATTCAGTCCCATTATCACATCTAGTTGATCTTACTTTGAGTCTCAATTGATTTTCAAGGGCTATTATAAGATCATGAATAGCATCAAAGGTTTCATCTTTAAATCCCAAAAAAGACCCAACTAAATCTCTGCAATCATCTGTTACAACTAAGCGATTATTTCTTCTTGTTTAAGCTTGCAATGAAAGCAGTCCAAATGAGATCCATGTGCAACAAATCTAAAGGGTCTCTAATAGTTCTCTCCTCAATCTTCTTGCATGAAGCTTTGTGTTGTTTACCTTTCTTGCACGCCAAACATGAATGATCATTCTTGTATGTTTTAGAAGGTAAACCTCTAACTAAATTGCCTTTAACCAACTTGTTGATATTCTTGAAATTCACATGTCCTAATCTTCTATGCCATAGATGTGCTTCTTCAAGTGTTGCCCTTGCTACTAAACATGTTGCCCGTTTAGTAGAGTTAATATTCTTCAAATCTAGACTGTACACATCATTGGTTCTTGGTACTCTCAGTGTTACCAAGTGATCATCAACAAGCTTGAACTCAGGGGAGAGAATAAGAAATTATGTGTCAGTGAATAACACAAGGTGCTTCTTGTCAAAGATCTGAGATACTGAAAAAATGTTGAACTTGAGCTCCTTCACATAACGAACATTCTCCAAATCAGTGCGTCTTGCCTTGATGGTTCATTTCCCAATAATTCTACCTCCATTAGTGATAAGGTTTTAAAATGTACCTTTTTGAGGGGTCGTTTAAGCCCTTATTTGATCACTTTTGTATCCGTTATTACTTAATATCGTTCCTTTTCACTTTTAGGTATCTTGAAGGCAAAATCTTTGGAATGACACTTATTCGGACGAAAAGGCGCGAATATCTGAAGAAAATGGCCAAAGTCAAGAATCGAGCCACTCGGTGCTTTGGGCCGAAGGGGCGGCGTCGGTGTTATCTGCGACGCCGTCGCATCACTTTTGTGATGGCTCGGTAGCCAAATTGCTTATTTACAAGTGGCGGTGTCGGGGTTTAAAAGAGTAGGTCGTCGAACTCGGGCGGCCTAGATTTGATCGAGCGGCGTCGAGGCTGAAGGGACGGCGTCACAAGCATAAGGTGGCGTCGTCGCAAGACTAACGTGGCCAAGGCGAAACCCAATGGCGGCGACCGGCGTCACAAATTAAAGGTGGCGCCGTCGCATATGTAATCTTATATATAGAATCCGAATTTTTAGTTTTCGATGTGTAGTCTTTTGGAGTAAAACCTAAACCGAACCAAGGTTGTCTTATACGGTATTTTAGGGTTCCAAACCCTATCTTACATCAAGATAAGTGTTTTACTTCATTAATTTAATTATGTCTTCAATTACTTGTGTGTATGCTTGCATGTTCTCCATGTCCGCTAATTTACTTGTGTGTTTGCTTAGGAATATGAAACTTAATTATTGAATATTGATTGGTTGTCTCTTATCTTAATTGTTAATGATCTAGTAATGCGATAGGTCATCCGTTGTGTAGTTAATGCTTGATTAATCTTTGTGAACCTTAGTTTATAATACCTAGAGTTGTTGTAGGCTAAACCATCCGAAGAGTACCTTAGAGTTAAAGTTTATAAATCCTAGAGACTTTGTGGCGATAACCTTTGGTAGTTTCAAAGAGTTAGGGATAAGCGCATACCCTACGACCTTAGACACACAACGCGATTAAGAATAAGGGCGTGACAATTCAACCATCAATAGGAGATAATTAAGGAGTAATAAAACCTAAGTAAACACATCTTTAAACCATCATACGAGCACACAATAATTAGACATAGACTACCCTCACCTTAGTTAATTAGATAATTAGATAGTAGAAGTAATCGGTGAAATACCAACCCCCAAATCCAAACCCGAGATTCGTACCTTTCCATTTCCTAAAAATATAAAAGATAAAAATAATCTTCCTCAACCCCAACCTTAGCGTAGTAACCTCTCACTAGCATTCCTATTCCCTAGAGAACGATATCAATTCCGTGGCTTACCCTAATACTACACTACAACGATTAGGTTCACTTTGCCTAGGGTGTTGAAAAACTTGCTCGACGAAAGGAAGTTCCTTTGACCCCGAGCAGCTGCGTAAGCGTTATCAAGTTTTGGCGCGGCTGCGGGAATAGAATAGCTAGTTAGGAGTCCACCTCGTTTAGGTTTCTTTGCTTGATTCCTATCAAGTAAATTTTTCTCATTTTTAGCTTCCTCGTAGTCTATCCCCTTCTTCGTGACCTTTGTTCGTAACCCCATCACTTTTCATCATGGAAGGTGATAACCAACCACCATTCATCAACCTACCACCAAATGACCCGCCAAGAGGCCGTACTCTTGGTGAATACTCGAGACCAAGCCACCTAGGCTATAGGAACACCATTGAGCTTCCGATCAAGCCCAAACTACGGCCTGCGATCCGACACCATCCGGTTGGTGCAAAGCGGATGTGCATTCCATGGACTTCGTTCGAAGATCCTAATCGACATCTTAAGGATTTCCTTAAAATTGTCGATTCCATCGACCTCGATGCTACTACTCGGGAGACCACGCGCTGCGTCTCTTCCAATTCTCTACGGGACCAAGCTAGTAATTGGCTTGGCGACTTCCCATGGCTCCATCTCAAGTTGGGATGATCTCACCTCTCGCTTCCTTGCTCAATTTTTCCCACGGGAGAACCACTAAACTAAGGCGAGACATCTTGACGTTTCAACAACTTCAAGGCGAGTCTCTCTAAAAGCATGGACTCGATTCAAGGACTTACTCCATAAAGTCCCCATCATGGTATTGATCTTTGGCTTCAAATCCAAATCTTCTATGACCATACCGATTTCATCACAAGGCGATCCATTGATCAAGCCGCGGTGGAAAACTTAGCGACTTTAACGCGAGAAATCTTGGGATATCATTGAAGTGCTTGCCGAGCAAAGCTACGAAGATTGGAATGAATCCCAAAAACCCCGTTAAAATGGTTAATGCCATATCAACTCCTCTTGAATCTTCCAACGTCACCGAGGAGCAAATGAGTGCTCTTGAGAGAAGGATTGATTATCTGATAGAAAGGCATAAGAGAGCTCCCGTACAAATCCCTCGAGAAATAGTCAATTCCGCTAATTCCACCAACCACCCAACACCCTTCTCTGAATCCCCAAGTCGTGAGCAAAATCCTAATTCCGAACGGCGCTTCCGTTCTACTTCCCCAATACCACTCTCACCAAGCTTTAAGGAACAAATGAGGGAGTACATGGCAGCTCATACGGAGAGATTAGCAAAATTTGAAGAGGAGGTTTATAGGCAAAGAGAGGAAATGCAAGCAAAAATAACGAAAATGATGAACCTGGTAAAAGAATATACCAAGACAAAAGTTCCGAAAAGGTACTAGTAAACAACGATTATCCTCCCACTTCGTTTGTTAACGCCATTTCCATTATGCACGAGGATGGAAAGGTTGAGGAGAAAAAACGAAGGAAAGCAAGAGGGGGAGGTGAACCTAATAATGAGCCGAGACCATTGAGTACTACCTTAAGCACGAAATTAACAGAAAAACCATTGTTAACCAAGTGAACAACTTTAGGTACAATGAGGTTCTTAGGGAAGCCCTTGAAGGAAAAATAACAGAAGAAGAGTATGACACCATGCCTATGGGACCTCTGTATGAGTTGGTTCTAAAAAAACCAGTAACAAAAAAATGAGACACCACAGGAAATTTCGTGATACCATGTAGCATAGGTGACATTGATAATATAAATGCCTTAGGCGATCGAGTGCGATGTAAACATAATGCCATTATCAATCTATAATAAGTTGACTAGGGAGAAGCCAGCCAAGACCGATCTTAGACTTTCCTTAGCAAATCACACCTATGTCTACCCCATAGGAACCGCGGTGGATGTTTTAATTGAGGTGGCTAATATCGTCTATCCGGTGGATTTCGTGATCATAGATGTTGAGGAAGATAGAAACATGCCACTCATTCTTGGGACACCATTTATGGCCACCGCCAAAGCAACCATCAAATGCGGGGAGGGCATCATGATACTTAAAAGCGGAAAAGGGTACGCTAGGATACCCATTGTTCCAAGGTATCCTCTTAAGATCATGGAAAAGATTACGGGTGAGAGTCCACAAGTCCCTAGCAATATGGTTAAGAAGAAAATGAATGATTGGGAAAAAGGGCTTAGAGATTTTATGGTTCAAGGATTGCATGCAACATTGTGGAAGCCCGATAAAAAGTTAGGAAATAATCCCACTTCGATACCAAAAACACAAAGGAACCCTAAGGAATTTCTAAAGGGAGAAAAAGTACTTCTATACAAATCACGGATAAGGGCATTACAAGGTAGAAACAAACCAAGATGGTTTGGGCCTTTTCTGATGAAGGAAACCAATCTAAAGGATAAAACCGTCACCATAATAGAGCGGCGTTGGCAAGGAATCCACGGTAAGCATACAACGTCTCGCCCTTTTGCGAAGGAGGCGATGGAAGAAGGTGGCGGTAATGAAGTCACGTAAGAAGCACGACTACGAGTCTAGCTACAATACTCATAAATAAAGAAAAGCGCTTCGTGGGAGGCAACCCATGCTTAATTGTTTGCTTGTTTGTGTCATATATCTTTTATTGATTGCTTATTCTCATGTTTAAATTTGTAAAAATGCTTTATTTTGTTTTTAACCTCGTCTTAATTACATATAAAGGTATTTTACATAAAGGATAAGTGTAGGGAGGATTACACACGTTTTCAAAAACGTAAACATGAGAATTTCAATTAATTAAAAGATATACATGTGTGTTTGTTCGAGTCAAATGCTTGTATCGAGTCATAATGGATGTTTTGCGAAAAAATTTTCCAGATTCTAAAGATGTAAATTTTCGAATTTTTCGAAAATCGCGAGACCGGTTTTGTCGGGATAACTTTGTGGCGTCGAGATCGCAACTGACGGCGTCGGGAAGGAGCAAAAACAATGATTACTTTTCTCGTTTTCGAGCTACTTATAATTTTTGGAATTTTCGGTCTTAATTTTCGAAATGCAGTAAACATCCATTCCACAAGCATTATATCCTAGTTTAGTAGAGTCTTATATATATTATTACCGCCGATTTTACGTGAAGGTTTCGTTTGTTTTCTTCAAGTGTGCGGGTTTAATTTATCAAGAAGGAGATACATAAGATGAGAAGGAGCTTTTCACATAAGCGTTCTTCTTGAAGAAAAATATAACCACCACTTTACGGATCCTACCGAGCTAATCGGGGAGTACTAGTTTCTTTCATCTTTTATTACCTTCCATTATCATAACTTTGATACTTTCGGGAACATTGGGGACAATGTTCGGTTTAAGTGTAGGGAGGGAAAATAAAGCGGGAACTTTGAAACTATGCTTATCCTTGATTATTTGCTTTGTCCAATTGCATTTGTGTAATAAACCATGAGAAAATGTCGGTTAGGGTAATTTTGGCACCAAATTTAAAATTTTCATGACATATAGGAGTGGGCCATTAGTCTTAATAAAAGCGTCTCACGGATAGGAAGTTATATGACTAGCACAAAACCCTTTACCACTTAAATTCCACCCAAAATGTGAGGATCGCCCTTAGATTAGTAGGAATTAAAGCATTCATCTTTAATGCTTAGTGTGTGAACCGGTAGTATATTAGATTCTAGAACTTGTTTTGTGATGCATCCGAGATCGCTAGTAAGACTACACTTGTGTAGTTAGGAATAACTAAATGATAAGAGGCATTAGGATAACCCTTGTTTGATACCCGTAATATAATTACTTCTTCCACATCGGTTGAGTAATTCCCCACACCTTTGCGTTGTACTCATCTTTAGTACACGATACCCTAGTTAACCCCTCGAGCCTATCCTTTTCGCGGTTCTCGTGATGTTTCGGTTTTCGAATATCAATGAAGAGCATTGTTTACACCCCCCCCAAATGTACACCCAAATCGCCTTAGCCTACCTTGTATGCACTCACTTTTAGTGCATTATTGTTATCACCCTAAAACCCTTAGTTCAATTATCTAGTTGCTTGCATAAGTTGCTAAGTCGAGTCATATCCTTTGTACACAGTTTTGGGACGATTGGGACTCATGGGAAAAGTTAAAGTTTATGAAATGACGGGAAGGGAACGTTAAATTCAAATTCCCTTTATTTGCGTAATAATGTACTCCAAGTGTTTTGATCTTTTCAATTCGGGTCAAATTAGTGTTAGAGTAATAAAAACTCAAGTGTAGGGATGTGCCTATAAATCCCTATCATTTTGATGTTACCGTAGAGGATGGTAGAGTAAAAGTGTATGAAAAAAAAAAATCGAAAAAAATAGAAAAAGTGAAAAAGAAAAAAAATAGAGTGTTCAATTAAAAATATATATATATATATACGGGCTACCATCCTACATCTATCTTTGATTTATGTTTGTTTGTTTCAGTTATCTAGAGTCTAGAGTGTTGAGTCTTGGCTTAGCAACGCCATTCTTCGCATGCTTGTAACATAAAGATTTTGACTTGCCACCACTAAATAGCCTATCCCACCAAACCCTTTGTTTCCTACCGTAAGCCTAACATTACAACCCTTTAAAGACCTCTTTGATAGTCTTTCCTAGGTGCTTCGCCAAAGCGATGGAGGTTTGATCTAGTCTCAAGCCTATGGTAATCTATGTACTAGGACCGGTTAATGAGTGTTTATCTTCCATTTCCAACTTGTTATATTTCATATACACCCGAGAGATGTGAGTATCCAAACACCCCATGTGAGGTGCTAGTATGTAATTTCCGTGCTTGTTATGACTTTTGTGGGGCTTATATGTGTTGTGGATTGTTTTAAACCAATGCTTCATGACCCCTAACTTATAAATTAATTGGCTAAAAGCACATTTGCTTGAGGACAAGCAAATACCAAGTGTAGGGATATTTGATAAGGTTTTAAAATGTACCTTTTTGAGGGGTCGTTTAAGCCCTTATTTGATCACTTTTGTATCCGTTATTACTTAATATCGTTCCTTTTCACTTTTTAGGTATCTTGAAGGCAAAATGCTGGAATGACACTTATTCGGACGAAAAGGCGCGAATATCTGAAGAAAATGGCCAAAGTCAAGAATCGAGCCACTCAGTTCTTTGGGCCCGAAGGGGCGGCGTCGGTGTTATCTGCGACGCCGTCGCATCACTTTTGTGACTCGGTAGCCAAATTGCTTATTTACAAGTGGCGGTGTCGGGTTTTAAAAGAGTAGGTCGTCGCAACTCGGGCGGCCTAGATTTGATCGAGACGGCGTCGAGGGCGAAGGGACGGCGTCGCAAGCATAAGGTGGCGTCGTCGCAAGACTAACGTGGCCAAGGCGAAACCCTAATGGCGGCGACCGACGGCGTCACAAATTAAAGGTGGCGCCGTCGCGAATGTAATCTTATATATAGAATCCGAATTTTTAGTTTTCGAGTGTGTAGTCTTTTGGAGTAAAACCTAAACCGAACCAAGGCTGTCTTGTACGATATTTTAGGGTTCAAAACCTATCTTACATCAAGATAAGTGTTTTACTTCATTAATTTAATTATGTCTTCAATTACTTGTGTGTATGCTTGCATGTTCTCCATGTCCGGCTAATTTACTTGTGTGTTTGCTTAGGAATATGAAACTTAATTATTGAATATTGATTGGTTGTCTCTTATCTTAATTGTTAATGATCTAGTAATGCGATAGGTCATCCGTTGTGTAGTTAATGCTTGATTAATCTTTGTGAACCTTAGTTTATAGCACCTAGAGTTGTTGTAGGCTAAACCATCCGAAGAGTACCTTAGAGTTAAAGTTTATAAATCCTAGAGACTTTGTAGGCGATAACCTTTGGTAGTTTCAAAGAGTTAGGGATAAGCGCATACCCTACGACCTTAGACACACAGCGCGATTAAGAATAAGGGCGTGACAATTCAACCATCAATAGGAGATAATTAAGGAGTAATAAAACCTAAGTAAACACATCTTTAAACCATCATACGAGCACACAATAATTAGACATAGACTACCCTCACCTTAGTTAATTAGATAATTAGATAGTAGAAGTAATCGGTGAAATACCAACCCCAAATCCAAACCCGAGATTCGTACCTTTCCATTTCCTAAAAATATAAAAGATAAAAATAATCTTCCTCAACCCCAACCTTAGCGTAGTAACCTCTCACTAGCATTCCTATTCCCTAGAGAGCGATATCAATTCCGTGGCTTACCCTAATACTACACTACAACGATTAGGTTCAACGCCTGGGGTGTTGAAAAACTTGCTCGACGAAAGGAAGTTCCTTTGACCCCTTTGAGAAGGTCTTGCTGAGAAACTTTTGACTTACTAGTACCTTGAAAAGTCTTGCTGAGGTCTTGGTGATTTTAAAAAGGTCTTTTCGATGAGGGTACCTATAGTCTTTTGAGAAATTACTATGGTTTACCCTATGTGAATGATTCAAACGGTTTATTCTCCTTGGCTTATGGTTGGTAGATGTAGTCTTTGAGAATTTGCTTAAATATTACGAGTGAAAGTCACGGTCCTTAATCAAATGATCGGGACTATAACAAACAAAACATAATTTTGACCCATAATCCCAAATTTACTTCCTTTAGTTCTATGACCAAAACTATCCTGACTTTTTGGTGAATGATTAAAAGATTTTCCAAAATTAGCAGTATTTTGAAAAGTTTTTCTTGAAGGTACTGCTGAATGTCTAGCAGTACTTTGAGATGAGGGAACTGCTTGTTTTGAAAAAGCTTTAGGAAACCTTTTATCATTGTTGACACACCCTGAACTCTGAACATTATCATCCTTAGGTTTCTCAACTCTTTCTTTTGGGGATTCAGAACTAGATGGACTTGAATTAGATTGACCAGTAAGCTTTTTCCTAAACTCTAAATTGTCTACTCCAAAACAAGAAACATCTGTCCTAAGTGGTTGAAAACTACCAGTTGGTGGAGGAACTGCATTATAACCCTTGTCTTTCTTAAATTCGGAGGTGTTTGACTAATTGATTCCTCATTACTAGATGTGTTTTCTTACGAGCTAATGAGTTCACCATCACTAGTTGTTATCTCCTCAGAATCGCTTTGTTCCTTATCACTTGGTGGGTTCTCTTGTCTTGCTAAACTCCATACCAAAACCTAGGCCATTTTAATGTGTGCTCTTTTTGTTTTCAACAAAACTAACATGTGAAAGACCGATTCTTTCCAACTAGCAAATTTTTCTAACAATTCATCCCTTTGTTTAGTCATCTTTTCAAGTTCGAAACCTTATATCCTAACTTCCATTCACTCAATTTTAATTGATAATCTTGTTGCTCATATTTTTCTCGCCAAGCCATTTCATTATTTTCATGAGTGATTATTTTGGCTTCCATTGACTCTAAAGTCAATTGATAACCACTACCTCGGACCTAGCCCTTCTACAATTATCTCTTTCGGTCACATAATCTTTAAGCGTTTTGATAAAAATCATTACATTTAGAACATACCTCGAGATAGTGGATGAACTTGGTGAAGTAGCTACCATAGCAAGCGTAGCAGGTTCTTCTTCACTTTTCATGCTCCAATCAAAGCTTCCAAGGCCATCTCTTGATTCCAAAGCGACAATCCTGGTTCCTCATCAAAAGTTGTGCTCAATTAAACTCTTCCACGAAGAACCATAGAGTAGGTTACTTGTTCATCATCAAATTGACACTCCAACCTCGATAGATTTTCTTAAGCAACCAAAGCTTTTGGTTTTGGTTCGATAATAGGAACTTCCTTTATTTCAACCTTGGGTTTCTCAATCATTCTATTTGCCTGATATTTAGCAAACTTGCATTCTCTTGCAAAGTGTCCAGGCCTTTGAGAATTAAAGCATTCAATCTTGGATTTGTCAAATGCTATACCCTGTTTGGGTTTGAAGTCAATGCCTCTTCCTGTTTTCTTCATGAACTTCTTGATCCTTGCAGTGATCATGGAAACTTGCCATCTTATGTCAATTTCTTCTAGATCATCCTCTTCAATTTGCAACAAATCTTCTTCATAAGTGATGGTAAAGTGGATTTTTGAGCAAAAGGAACATACAACATCATCGAGTTGATGGTGTTTGATAGTGATGAGGTGGTAGTAGTCATGGTTGTGCAAATATCTTTGTTTATCACCAGCAGTTGTTTGAGCAGGATAAGCAAGGTACTTTTAGTGGAAATCTTGCCTGCTGTTTCGAAGACACAAAAGCAATGTTGTGAGATTTTGAATTTGTTTGACCATTCATCTCATGCTCATACACCTTTAAATTGTTGTAGAGATCATCAAAGTCCATAGTATCCAAAGCGATTGTCCTCTAATCATAGTAGCAACCACATGCCATACGGATGGCAAACTTCTTAAGAACTTCAAGTTTGCATCTTCAATGATACCTTTGCACCATATAACTCTAACATACTTAGAAGATTTTGGAATCATCATGGCGACATCAAGACCTTCTATTTCACCAATGATGAATATTTCAAACTGTTGCTTCAATAGATTTCTATGCATCTTCTTGGAAGCATCATTACCTCCAAATCTTGTTTTGATAGCGACCCATAATTGTTTTGCATCCTTAGCATCATGAAACTTTAGTAGGTGACCATCGGGAATAGCGAGATAACAGATATGTTGAGAGCCTTTTCTTGATTTCTTTTTGTAGTCTGTGCAAGGTAGGTGAGGTGGTTTAGGTTGTCCAGAACTTCTACGAGTTCTTCAAGAATGACATTACCATTGAAAATCACATCCCATAATGCATGGTGCTCAGTAATCGCAATGTCTTGCCTCATCTTCATGCTCCGAGATCATATTCTCCTTCGATGATAGGAATTGGTGAGGTGATGGATGGAAGTGGTGCGGCTTGATCGACATCTTTTAGGGTTTGTTGTTAAATCGGTTTTAAGGGTTTCTTCTTAATCGAGTTTCCACACAAGCTCGATACCACTTGTTGGATCGATATACTCGACCAAACTAACTATGTAACTTGTAGGGTTTAGCAACCTTGGATAAATCCAAAACTACTAACAATGAAACACCGATATAACTATATTAAGTATGCGGAATCTACTTTAACAAAGCTAAGAAGAATAACTTTAAACTTCAACGATTATATTAAAACCAAACTTTGAACCTGCTTATTATACAGATTCACTAACAAACCTAATCGCTAAATAACTCTAATATTGTACTTGCATGTAATTTCATTCGTATCTAATATTCGTATCTCTAATGCCAATCTAGGGGTCCTTTTATAGACATAAGGAATACCCTAGTCGGTTTACAATCCTTGTACGACAAGTAAACTAATTCTAATCTAAGAATATTCTAGAATCACATAATAATCCTTAAACGATTTTCATAACAGTCCTTTAGCATATCAGTACTTTGACGAGTAGTACTTTGACTTTCTTCATTAAGCAGTACTTTGACTTTCAGCAGCACTTTGACTTTATAACCCAACATGACGCCGTTAGCTCGCCGTCATTAGGCTTTTGTCTGGGCCAAGTCATCGATGGGACGGCGTCACCTTAGAGTTGTGACGCCGTCGGTCTTCAGTTGGGATGTCTTCTTGATTCTAGATATGGGCCGTCTGAGATGAAAATTGTGAGTGACGCCCTCCATTATTAAAGCGTGACACTGTCAGGTTGTAAGACCAAAATTTTCACTGAGCCGTCGCGTGCATGTTTTGATCAAGTCTTCATAGAGGGACGACATCGCCCTTTAGTTGGGAAGCTGTCAGGTACTGTTGATTAGCTTTGAGCGGCTTCGATCTTGACTTTGCCATTTTCTTCATGTATTTGCTCATTTTCGTCCAAATGTGCTTCATTCCAGCATTTTGCTTCCAAAAGACCTAAAAAGTGAAAAGGAACGAAATTAAGCAGTAACGGATATAAAATTGGTTGATTTAGGGCTTAAATGACCCCCTAAAAGCGTACGTTTTAAATCCTTATCAGGAACTCTCAAGAAACACCAACACTATTGACTATGGTTTTGCATTGTGTCCTTAATTAGAATCTGTTTGTCTGACCACATAACCCTGAGTTACGTAATTTGAATATATATTTTTTAATTTTATTATTAAGTTTTCTAGCACAAAAATATTTTAAATTTACAAAATGTTATATATATACTAGAGAAGAGTTTTAATTGTCTTTTTATGTATATAAATATATAAAAGATATATACTTTTGTGGATTCGGGTTTCGGTTCGGTTCGGTTAACGTTTCACAAAAACCATATCCAAACCAGAAACTGAACATTTAAATTCGGTTTGCTTCACTTTTGAGAAATCCAGTTCGGTTACAAATTCGGTTCGGGGTTTGTTTCGGTTCGGATTTATTCGTTTCTCGGTTCTTGTAGCCGAGTATTACCCGATTTTTGAACATCGTGTCCACTCGAATCCTTTGCTAGATGTGTTTAGAGTTAACTACATTGTCCTTGTGGTTTGCTCGGTATTTCATTTTCAGTTCAATATTCAAAAAAATATCGGATCCATTTCAAAACCTGATGACGCACAACAGGTTTGGTTAAATTGCACTAACACCGTCATTTAACCTATATTTGGCCAAAAGGGTATTTTGTTGTTTCATCTATTATATTAAAGCAAACAAATTTCTTTAAAAGATAACCCTATTTCTTTTAAACATATACATGTATATTAGACTAGTAGTAATGAGAACACACAAAGATATCAAATAACTCCATCACATCAGCGTCAATTCACATTTCTCACTCCTAGAAAAAACACAGACCAAATGCTCGTAGTAGTGGACCACACTCACAACCAAAAACAACCGTACAAAAATAAATTAAAAAACATAACACACACAAACACTTTGAAAGTTTCGGTCGCGTGACTGAAAAGACAAAGGCATTTTGAGGGGGGACACATTCGGTTTGATCTCCATAGAGGGGGGACGCATCTGAATTTGCAAGACCAACCAAATGGTTTTGTCCCACTACAATCAGTCTTAGATTAGTAGTAATGAAGCCAAATAAAGAGATCAAACAACACCACCACTAGTAGTATTTTTGTGTTACAATTTTTTGAATTTTTTTGTATGTGTGAATGAGTAGAATAAAAATGAATAGGTTTTTATTGGTTGAACGAGTTGTATTTTTTGTTTTTGTTTTTTTTTTTTGTTTGTTTTGTTTACAACTTGCAACCACCACCCGAATTGCATTTGGATCTTGGGCGGATCACGCCCAAATCTGGATGGATTTGACCGGATCTTAGCGAGAAGTGGGTTGTGATTTGATTTTGTCGTGTGTTTTTTATTAGATAAAGACTGGTTTCTTTGTTTGGGGATTGATTTGAAAGTGGAGAAGATAAGTAGGTGTGAGTTTGGGTGTTGTTTAATAAATTAAGTGAATATATGTAAAGGTTTATATAAGCCTCTTAAAGGGGAGAGACAAGCTTTAATGCCTCTCCCAGTTAAGATGCATTAAAGGTTTTGGGCCCACTTTTCTCTTCACTAACACTCTGTGTTTGAGTTTTTTTTAGATGGAAAGGTAGGGAATGTGAAAGGAAATTGAAATTATGGGTGTTCTTAAGTTTTTTTAGAGAGGCAGGCAGGGGACGGGAAGGGGAGAGGGAGGGAAGTTGTGGGTTTTTTTTATGTAACTTTCTTCTTTCCAAAAATGAGGGGAGTATGAAAGGAAGTGGGTTGCCAACATTTTATTTTGTTAATTTACATTTATATCCTCCTTTGTGTATGTTGTGCAAGGCCTGATTGAGTAGTTAACGTCTTTGAAAAGAAATCATTTTGTTATTGGTGTTCTTGGTTATGACCCAACTATTAATGATTATGGATTTTTTTTTTTTTTTTTCATTTGTATGCATAAGAAATATGATGTAGATTTGAAAGTGGAGAAGATAAGTAGGTGTGAGTTTGGGTGTTGTTTAATAAATTAAGTGAATATATGTAAAGGTTTATATAAGCCTCTTAAAGGGGAGAGACAAGCTTTAATGCTTCTCCCAGTTAAGATGCATTAAAGGTTTTGGGCCCACTTTTCTCTTCACTAACACTCTGTGTTCGAGTTTATTTTAGATGGAAAGGTAGGGAATGTGAAAGGAAATTGAAATTATGGGTGTTCTTAAGTTTTTTGAGGCGTGCGGGGACGGGAAGGGAGAGGAGGAAGTTGTGGGTTTTTTTATGTAACTTTGTTCTTTCCAAAAATGAGGGGAGTATGAAGGGAAGTGGGTTGCCAACATTTTATTTTTGTTAATTTACATTTATATCCTCCTTTGTGTATGTTGTGCAAGGCCTGATTGAGTAGTTAACGTCTTTGAAAAGAAATCATTTTGTTATTGGTGTTCTTGGTTATGACCCAACTATTAACGATTATGGATTTTTTTTTATTTTATTTTTTTTCATTTGTATGCATAAGAACTATGATGTAGATTTGAAAGTGGAGAAGATAAGTAGGTGTGAGTTTGGGTGTTGTTTAATAAATTAAGTGAATATATGTAAAGGTTTATATAAGCCTCTTAAAGGGGAGAGACAAGCTTTAATGCCTCTCCTAGTTAAGATGCATTAAAGGTTTTGGGCCCACTTTTCTCTTCACTAACACTTTGTGTTCGAGTTTTTTTTAGATGGAAAGGTAAGGAATGTGAAAGGAAATTGAAATTATGGGTGTTCTTAAGTTTTTTTAGAGGGGCAGGCAGGGGACGGGAAGGGGAGAGGGAGGGAAGTTGTGGTTTTTTTATGTAACTTTGTTCTTTCCAAAAATGAGGAGAGTATGAAGGGAAGTGGATTGCCAACATTTTATTTTTGTTAATTTACATTTATATCCTCCTTTGTGTATGTTGTGCAAGGCCTGATTGAGTATTTAACGTCTTTGAAAAGAAATCATTTTGTTATTGGTGTTCTTGGTTATGACCTAACTATTAACGATTATGGATTTTTTTTTTTATTTTTTTTTTCATTTGTATGCATAAGAACTATGATGTAGATTTGAAAGTGGAGAAGATAAGTAGGTGTGAGTTTGGGTGTTGTTTAATAAATTAAGTGAATATATGTAAAGGTTTATATAAGCCTCTTAAAGGGGAGAGATAAGCTTTAATGCCTCTCCCAGTTAAGATGCATTAAAGGTTTTGGGCCCACTTTTCTCTTTACTAACACTCTGTTTCGAGTTTTTAGATGGAAAGGCAGGGAATGTGAAAGGAAATTGAAATTATGGGTGTTCTTAAGTTTTTTGTTGAGGGTGTGGGGACGGGAAGGGAGAGGAGGAAGTTGTGGGTTTTTTTATGTAACTTTGTTCTTTCCAAAAATTAGGGGAGTATGAAGGGTAGTGGGTTGCCAACATTTTATTTTTGTTAAGTTACATTTATATCCTCCTTTGTGTATGTTGTGCAAGGCCTGATTGTGTAGTTAACGTCTTTGAAAGAAATCATTTTGTTATTGGTATTCTTGGTTATGACCCAACTATTAACGATTATGGATTTTTTTTTTTTTTTTCATTTGTATGCATAAGAACTATGATGTACCTACATAATCTTCTAATTAAAATGCTTTCTTTATACTAGTTTACATTGATAAATTAATTAGACCATTTTGGTTATATATCTTATGTAGTAATTACATTTGCAATGGATGCTGATTACTTATATCGTATGGCGATAACTCAACAATTATCCTAACTCTACGTGGTTTGTTAAGTTTTGAGGGTATATTGGTAATTTTGTTAGTTTCTATATCCTTTCCTTGCTACTTAAAATACAAACTCAAGAACATAAATTGCAATAACCACTTTCTTCACAATGTCATCCCTACTTTACCCTTCCCATCACATCCCTTCCATTCTTTAAAATTTAGACCCGAGAACAGAGCGTAAGAGAAAAGTAAACACCCCTGTGGGTCTTGTGAGGATGATGAAGAGGAAAGTGAATATATTCACTACGAGAAAAGTCATATGAAGGTCAATATAAGCCTCTTATAGGGGAGAGACAAGCTTTAATGTCTCTCCCAATTAAGATGCATTTAAGGTTTTAGGCCCACTTTTCTCTTCACTAAGAGCATTTGCAACGGTTAACGTGGGGGGGGGAGAGGGGGCGTTATTCCCACGTTAACGAGCGTTAGAGCACGTCAACCATACCATCGAAGGCGTTAAACCAGCGTTATTTTGCCCACGTTAGCCCAATAACAGGCGTTACTCACATAAAAAATAAAAAAATAATAAAAAAATCATTTTACCCTCCCCGGTTTCAAACGGCGGTTTATAATAATAAAAATAATAAAAACTTTTTTACCACTATAAATACCCAACTAAAACACCAATTTTTTTCACACTTTCATAATTCAAATTCACAATTTATATACTTCCTCTCACACTTCCATAATTCAAATTCAAGTTCATTAACAATGGATCTGAATCAAATTGATGAATTACCTCAGCAATGGTCAGACGTTGATGACGAAATTGACTTAATTTATGGCGGCGCGTCTGAGTATCGAAGAATAGCTTGGAACAAGAAGCATCTCAACCTCGTACTCGTGCTCGTACCCATATATATCGTGAACGTGAGATTGCAGAAGAACGTCTGCGTAACGACTATTTCGTTGAAGGTTGTAAGTATTCAAACCGGAATTTTCGTAGAAGATTTCGTATGAGCCGGAAAGTATTCCTGCAAATAGTCGAAGGTATTGAATCTTATACTTCCGAAAATATTCCAGATCATTTATTTACTTTACGCAATCACCCGATGCTATGGGTCGAATGAGTTTAAGTGTGTAAATGAAGTGTACGTCTGCCATACGCCAATTGGCGTACGACACCACACCCGATGCATTTGATGAATACTTGCAAATGGGTGAGTGTACTTCAAAAGATTGTCTTGATAATTTTAACAAATGCATTATTGATTTGTTTATGCCGAAGTATTTAAGAAAACCAACATGGGCCGACATTCAAAAAATTTATCAACAACATGAAGAGTGTCATGGTTTACCGGGAATGCTTGGTAGCATTGACTGTATGCACTGGGAATGGAAAAATTGTCCGGTGGCTTGGCAAGGGCAATTTGGTAGGGGTGATAAAAAAAATTACCCAACAATTATGCTTGAAGTTGTTGCTTCTCAAAATTTATGGATTTGGCATGCATTTTTTTGGATGGTGGGGGCGAATAGCGATACTAATGTTTTAGACCACTATCCGTTATTCGACGACATTCTTTCTGACAATGCCCCTTATATGGTCAATGGAACTAGGTATGAACAGGGGTATTACTTGGCTGACGGAATTTATCCACAGTGGGCAACTTTCGCCAAATCCTTCTCGTCAACAACTGACGAAAAACATACTTACTTTAAAAGGAAACAAGAAAGTGCCCGAAAGGATATTGAACGTGCTTTTGGTGTGCTTCAAGGACGTTGAGGTATACTACAACAACCGGCACGTCAAATGGAAATTGTCAATATACGTAGAATCATGTATTCTTGCATTATTTTGCATAACATGATTATAAAAGATCAAAAATTTGCATTACGTGACGTTAACGATGTGTGGGTGGATTCGTCAGCACGTTTGAGGCAACGAATATGGGTCGAAAGATGTGATACTCACCGTCGTAAGGCAAAAGAAATACACGGCCGACAAACGCATACCCAACTTCAACAGGACCTTATGGAGCATGTTTGGCAGAAGAATCTTGAACGACAACAACAACAAGAGAGCGATGATGATGAATAAGTATTTGCTATGTTTTGTTATTTTTTTTTCGTTGTAATTTTTTTTAGTTCTTTTATATTTGATATTGTAATAGGTTTAAGTGAAGGTTATGTTTTTTAATAAATGAAGTGTTTGTTTTAGTTTAGGGGTTGAATTTGAAAATATCAAATGTAAACCTTAACTTAGGATGTTATGATAGTGGATGTTTTTGGGGTGAGTTAAGGTGAAATGTTAAAGCTGATGTGGCAGGAGGGTAAATGATAACTTGAGTTACCACTGCAAATACTCTAAGAGAAAAGTAAACACCCATTTGGGTCTTGTGAGGATGATGAAGAGGTGATGTTTGTTTAGACTTGTGTTTGTATTTTTTATATACATTTTGCTCCATAAACAGTTCAAATTGGTATTAGTCAATCAATGATATCTTTAATAGACGTATGAAGTTGAATACGTAGGTTGAAGATTTGTATGTATTAAAGTGCTATATGTTTGCAACAATATTTAATCCTAATGCATTACTTCTCAAAACAGGCACTCAGGCACCTTTTGGAAACATGACAAAACCCGAGATACTGTTGAGACATGACAATATTCAAGTACACAAGAAGACTTTTGGCCGCATACGTTTAAACTGGTTAGGTTGAGTCATGTTTAGTGATTGCAATAGATCTATTCATGTCTTATTAATAATAAAGTTTTGCAATAAGATTTGTCTAATTAATATATGCAATCTCAAATAGTGCAAAGGTGTTTAGATGCATATGTTCATTTTCTCTTCTAATTAGCTTCATTAATACATTATAATTATGAAAGGCTAATAAGCTATTCATGTCTTTAGAAGATGTTAATCCATTCGTTTTAAAATTATTGTCCATATTTCCTTTTCGGGATATTTCAAAATAATTTTCTATTTTCTATTTTAAGTAAGAAAAAAAAATTTGGTGGGAGAATATTCTATTTGAGCGGTTGAGAAGTATAGTGGTCTCACTTTTATTAAATTGTGTGATTCTTGTCTCCTAACAATAATTTTGAGACGGAGAAAGTGCATACACAAGATTTTTCAAATATAAATAGTACAATTAACATGAAAACCAATGAACAAAAATCATTATACTCTGCGGTATCATCCTAACTTTCTTTACCAAGAATACCGATACTCAAATAATGCGATTGAGCTGCAAGCAGTAATGAGATAAAAGACAATGGCTACTACGTTATCTAATATGGCATGCGAATAGTTTAATATGTTATGAGACAACAAGACCCGTGCATCGCATGCACCTTGAATAATGTTTGTAGAACCCATTTGTAAACTATAATAGCAAATTAAAAAAGTTAAGTTTAAGAAATAAGAAAAAGTTCAAATAGTTTATCGAAAAAAAAGCCCGGTATAACTTATCAAAAAACCGATGTAATATTCTAGAACTGGGCTAGAGCCCAAATGAATATTACAGGCTAACAATTTTAGCCATTTTTAATACTAATACGAGGGTATACTAGTAATTTCAAACTAACAGTCAATAGAAAACTGTACCGAAACTACTTTTTGAAAATTAGACTGAAATGGCAAATCACATTGATAAAAAATGTATTCAACTCATATGTTTATTTCTTGTATGTGTTTCTATGGTCCTTGTTTCAAGTTTTGAGATTATATAGTGAGTTTCTTGTAGTACAATAAATAAAAATTTATTTGCTAACTAAAAGACCACATTACAAATTCGAATAAGGGGTTAGTTTTACATATTAGTTCAAAATATTTCGGGATAAGAATAGAAGAGTCCTAGAGAGGATTTCTTTGAATGTGTAAACAAATTTTTCAATAAAAGCATATAAACCCCCTAAAATATACTATCCAGGAGTTTATTAGCGACGAACTAATTTGGACTATCATTAATTACGATTGGAGGTAATTAATTTACTTTTATTCTTATGCTCGTTTGTATTTGATAAAGCTCGCTATATGCTGCATGTGTTTGGAATAGTTTTTGTTTGCTACTCCTACTTTTTTAAATAACTCAATCTCTAAAAATATTGGTTTATGCTTTAATTCTTTGAATGTGACGATTATTGATAATGACGGTGATCGATTTTGTGATATACGTACTGTGTGTCTCAAGTCACGATCCATGTGAAGCTGGTTGATTATATCGATTAAAGCTAGGATGCTTTTGATGGATGATGAAGTATCATCACATGATTTTAAATGCTGAATTTATATAGTGCAGCATGTTTTTATTATATATTATTGCTTTACATGATATATAATTTTGCTATAAAACAATTGGTGAACGACAGGCATCGTATTTTAAGAGCCAACACACCAATCTAAATGCTTCCTTGTGAAGTGTTATTATGAATGGTAGTGGTTAAACAAAATTTGATTGCTAGTTGTTTGTTGCCAAACAAGTTTTGTATTAAATCCCTAGTCACTAGTCGTTAGATGCTCAACTTTTATATGTTTTGCAGCTTTTGCAACCAGATAGGCTGAGAATGCGAAGCTAGCGTGAAACCTGGTGTCAACTAACCTCAGTTTTAACCACTTAAATATTGAGAAAATGAGAAAATCTAAAACACTTTAGAAATAGTGGACTTATATTGAGCACTTCAACTTGATTAATTGGTACTTTCAACTCTTATGTTATGTCAACTAAATTGGTATGTTGGGATGCTAATAGTCTCCAAAGTCATTGATGGAGGATTCCCAAGACTCGGGCTTGATCTCCGTTGATTTGTCTTCATCATGACAATGAATTCCAATAGTTGCCTCCAAATCTGAAATACTTTTTTGGATTTCATCATCATGCATGATCTTCGTCTTCTGAAAAAATTGTCTCCTGATTGTAATTGTAAATTTCCTTGTTTTATCTTAAATTTTTTTGTGTTTAGCTATTGCACAACACTTCATGACAACATTCCTGACTTGATTTTTTTAGTTTCACATTGGTACTGGTATTAGCAGGCATCTCATCATTGATTTAAAGTCCATTCTTTATAGTTTGATCATGTTTTATAAATCTTGAAGTTTCTGTTTATATCTGGATAAAACAATATTGTAGTGAAACATGGTCAAAGATCTTTTGGGTCTTTCCTTGAACACACGGCTGCAAAGTTGGTGCTCAGCATTTTATGCTTACATGGGTATGACAAGGCGCCCCGCTTTGGAAAATAATGTGGCAAAACCATTGGAACTTCCTTATGAGTGTCCTCACTCTGGCTTTAAGTGTTCGGTCATTGGCAATATTTCGGAACTCGTCAAGCATCTAAAGGATGATCACAATGTTCATGAAAGTAGGGCCGGCTTTAGGGGAGTGCAAGAGGTGCGATTGCACAGGGCCACCGCTTGACGAAGGCCACCAAATTTCATGCACTTTTATTATATATATGAACACAATATGAGAGTCGAGCTTAATTAATTCGTGCACTACTTATACATATGTATATTATGTGTGTGTTTAAGAGCCTTTTTGTGGTAATGGCACGGGGCCACTGAAATCCATGAGACGGCCCTGCATGAAAGTGATCACTTTTCTTCGCCACCACGAGATGGATATGAATTCTTTCATAATCTTAAACAATCACGCTCAGGAGATCTGCAAATTCCCCCTGGGATGTGTGCTGTAAGTTACATTTAAGTAATTATGTCAAAGATATTGTCATATTCATGCATTTACATTTTGTATTTTTATTTTTGCTATTATCTGTGTTGCTTTAGGTACTCAACTGCTATGGAGAACGATTCTGTTATCACTTTGAATTGTTTCTTTTCGGTATCACTCCATGCTACATAGTATTCTTGCTGGAGTTCAGTGGCCACGGAACTCCTCACCGAAGCTAAGAAATTCCGTTACTCCTTACAAATTAGTAAAATTGGGCGGAATTTGACATGGCAAGGAGTTCCGAGTAGTATTCCTGACAGTCACCATAAAGTTTGTGACATTCAAGACGGGCTAGCGATTCCACGCAACTTAGTTCTCTTGTTTTTAGATGAAAGTGAGCATGAACTCAAGTTACGATTAGAAGGTCGTATATGGAAAACGTAGCAAGTTATACTTAGTTTGGCGTGTTGTTTTGTTTTACCATTGGTAAGTCTTTTGTGTAGCATATCACAGAGCAACGGCAGCCTGCTTCAAGTGAAATTACTTGGGTTCACAAAAATTTATAAAACTTAAGGTTAATAATGATTTACATGAAAATTCAATGTGTGTTAACAATTTTGCTACACATATAGCAACAGTTACAGTCATGCATAAGAGCACAAAACATCTTGAAACTGAGTTGCATTATCTTTTATTAAATAAAATTAGTCTTGGTGTTAATAAAATAGTCAAAGTTGATTATGCATTATGATGTTGCAGATGTTCTTATAAAAGGATTACCTGGTTGCACGATATAATAACTTGCGTATCTAGTCACAAGTGTCTGATACAATTGTTTTGCCAATTGCCACCACAACAAACCACGCCTCCTTCCACACAAACGCTTTCACATGCTATGTCGCGACTGATCTTAGATTCGGGCCTCAAAACACGTCATTACTCAACTACAGTGAAACACATAGACCACATTTTTTTCTTGCTCGCTTCAAATTATGTAGTCAACGTGTACTGTTTAGCTCTTACCACGTAGTACATCGAATTAAAGTGTTTATGTAAGATTTTGATTAATTGCTGTCATGTTACGCTATGTTCCCGAGTTATTTGAGCTGCCGACTCTCATATACCTCTCTCATCAATGAATTCCGAACATTTGCATGATACACAGGTTCAAATCGCCTCATGTTTATTAAGGTGGGTGTGGTGAAAAGAGCTATGCTTTTGCAAGAGCCTCTTTCTTTTCCATGCAAGCATTTGCAGTTAAAATCTTGTATGTGTCGCAATTGCACGTACATTACCCCTTTAAAACTTTACATCCATCTTGAACAATGATTAATGTGACAAATAAAGTTCTTAGGCTTCTTCCTTTTCATCAGTTTCTATTTGTGATATTCCATTTAATACTTGAAATGTCTTCTTAAAACAGAATTTACATCTTATCTTAGCTAGTATACAAAGAACACCATATATACTGAATCCTCAGTCTTACTCAAAGGGATCCACTTGATCTAGCTTCAGTCGATATTTTAGGCTCACTCCTAGGCTCCACTTTGGCCACAACTGGACTTGGACACTGAGATTCAAAACATGAGCTATAGGTGGAAAAAATACATCCCGGGTTGAGGTAAAACTAAAAGAATTGGACAATTGATCAAGTGCACAACCATTTGCATAATTAGTATAGACCTTTTGAAGGTTTAGATGCTTCAATATGTCAAACATAAGTTTATTATGCAGTGAAATCACTGGGGGAATGGATGCGTAGCGAAAAAATTTGTAGCGTAAAATTTTCAAAATTTCTATTATAAACTAATCTTTTACATGGTGTAATCTTGCTCCGAATAAGGTTGGTGTTCTCATATGGCGTTTGAGAAGTTTGCTTGATCATGTCGGGTTAGACTTATTGCATTCTTCCTTATCTCCAATTTGTAACAACGGGCTGAGGTTGAGACTATTGACCATTGTTTTGCCTTGTGTCCTTACGTAAAATCAGTTTGGCCCAAGTGTTAATGGAGTATTAACGTGATCTATATACATCATAACTCTACAAAAACAATCAATCGTAAAGTAACTCTCAATACCGTCCTCCACACATGTTATAGGTTATGAGTCCCAAGACCGTCTTTCACGGTGTATGAGGGAGTTTGAGATGTAGACAGCGAGGGAGGTTCAGACGTAGAGAGCCTTACCCCTATCTAAGGTAGAAAGGTTGCTTCCAGTTCTACCAATTGTAAGGATAGGACCTCCGACATTGCAAGGGGTAAGGATCGAACCCTTGACCTTTGTCTCCAGAGATAAGGGTATTAACCACTTGATCCAAAAGTATATGATTCTTAGTTTATTACTCCGTACTCTTAATATTAACTAGGGAAAATGACAAAAAAATGCATCGAACTTGACACCTCTTGTGATTGTGTGTAGCCAACTATTTTTTTTTTCATTGTAACACAAACCTTTTGAATTTTTGTCATTGTATGTACGATTTCCAACATGTCACAACACGTGGACTGCCAACTCATCGGGGTGTTACACGTGGACTGCCAACTCATTTACCCACTATTTCTTTTTAGGGATAATAACAAAAAAATGTATCGAACTTGACCACTTTTGTCATTGTAACACAAACCTTTTCAATTCTTGTTAATGTATGTATCCAGTCAATCTAAACATGGCATCGTTAGTCCTTTATACTAACGGCCGTTAGCACATAACTTTAAAAAAAAAAAAATCTTAATTTTTCATCCCTTGGTATATGTTTTCGTTCGTTTTCTTACGTTTTCATCCGTTTTTATACATTTTTCGTTCATTTTCTTATGTTTGTTTTTATACGTTTTCGTCCGTTTTAATACGCCGCCAATTTTTACGTTTTTATGCGTTTTCATCCGTTTTATATGCTTTCATCCGCTTTTGCACGTATTCATTCGCTTTTATAGCTACACACGCCCGCTTATTTTATTAATGCAACGTTAGTTCGCTATACGCCGTCCGCTTTTACACGCCGTCTCGATTTTACACGTTGCTCGATTTTACATGTTTTCGTCCGTTTTGACACGTTTTCATTTGATTTTACATGTTTTCGTCTATTTTTACACGTCATTGTTTCATTTTACACGGATGAAAGCATATAGAAACGGACGAAAACGTAAGAAAATAGACGAAAATGTATAAAAACGGATGAAAACGTAAGAAAACAAATAAAAACGTATAAAAAGAGATGAAAACGTAAGAAAACGAATTTAAGTTATGTGCTAACGGCCGTTAGTATAAAGGACTAACGATGCCAAGTTTAGATTGACTGGATACATACATTAACACAAATTCAAAAAGTTTGTGTTACAATGACAAAAATGGTCAAGTTTTATGCATTTTTTGTTATTATCCCTAAAAGAAATAGTGGGTAAATGAGTTGGCGATCCACGTGTAACACCCGATGAGTTGGCGATCACGTGTTGTGACACGTTGGAAATCGTACATACAATGACAAAAATTCAAAAGGTTTGTGTTACAATGAACAAAAAAATAGTTGGCTACACACAATCACAAAAGGTGTCAAGTTCGATGCATTTTTTTGTCATTTTCCCTATTAACTAATAATACAATGGAAGTAGTCCATCAGCTACAAAAAAGCAGCCTTTTAGTGACATGTTTAGCGACGCCGTTAGCGTCGCATTTGACCACAGCAACGCTTTAAGTTACATAGTAAAAAGAGTCGTTGTAAATGAGTCACGAAATTTTGTGGCATCAAAGATATGTCGCTATACGTAGAGACACATGTAGCGACTTTTTTCACTTGACTCTATATCAACTAGCGACATCTCTTTATTGGGTCGTTATTTGTAGAGACACATGTGAATTCTTTTCACGTGATGCTAGATTAACTAGCGATGTCTATATATATGTCCTTAGTTAGGTCACTATTTGTGTCACATGTCGCAATTTGGGTCATTACACGGGTCGTTGCCGATTCATTGTATGGGTCGCTGTTCATATAGCTACCCATGTTGCTATAATTAGCAACATCACATCGCTATATGGGTCGCTAGCTTTAGCTATAATTAGCTGTAAGAATACATAATATTAATTAAACGTGAATGTTGATTTGATTGATTGATTTACATGGTATAAATATATATAGACATATAGAAATATCTAGACTCGGGCTTGAGCCTGTTACACATACGGGCTAACATTAGCAACATCACATTGCGTCGCTAATTTTAGCTTATGCTCACCTGCTACGCTACGGTTATGCTTGTTATCACATTTTTTATTTAGTTGTCTCTCAAAACCAAACAATGCACTACTATTATATATAACAAGAGCATTCGAAGATACCAAATATGAATTTACATATCACATAAAACATCAACAACATGTGAACAAGTTATCATCTAAAAGTATTAAACGTTATCATCTAAAGTATACTAAAAAGCTCAAACATTAAGCATATCAATTAGTTAAGTAGAACACCTTATTCAAGAGAGTTTTAGATGTCTACCAAACATTTATCAAGGACGTTTTCGAATGGCTTCTAGAGATTGGCGATTAGATTATGCAATTTCTTGAGCAACAATCTTTCCCACATCTTGAGCAACTGCCTTTAACACTTCCTGAGCAACAATTTAATTAGGTTTCGCTCGTATGATGCTTAAGATTCCAGAAGCTCATCTATTTTTCTTGATTGTACTTCTTGTGCACATTTTAAGCTGCCCAACTCATCTCTTATGGCATTTTGATCAACATCGTGCTACTCAACCATTTCTTAAACGCGAACAAAGTCCTCATTATATGCGATTGAAATCCTCTTCATCATTATCACCTTGGAGCATGAATCCATCAACCCTAGATCCAAAACTGAACTCCCATTTTCAAGCCAACATGATCCGCCCATCTTGGTATGTCTTGGACATGTGGTGAGCATTAAGAGCGTCATCCGCACCATATTTCTCATTATATCATTCCTACATAGAACCAAGGTTGTAAAAATCGCTAGACGCTAGTGAGGCGGTCGGGTAGGACCTAGCAATTAATCGGTTATGCGAGGATTAATCAGGGATTAATCGGATTGGAATTTTTATGCACAAAATTGTAATTTTAGATATTATATTATATTATATGTATGAGATAATCATAGTCCATCAAATTTCAAATATTTCAAGTGTTCAAATATAAACATAATGCATAATTCTTCAAAGTTAAAAGTCAAACATAGATATTACTCGGTTTGTTGACCATTTTTAAGCATCTTTGACTGATTAATCAGTTTGTTGACCGATTTTAAGCGATTTTGTCTGATTTTTAAGCGATTTTGTTGACCGATTTTAAGCATTTTTTGACCAAACCGATTAAATAGGCCGATTATGATAAATCAAGACGCTTATTGAGCGATCAGCGATTATGCGGGGATTAATCGGCTGCCTGGGCCGATATTTACAACAGAGCATAGAACACATAACCAAACACAACTTAGTCTTTTTTTTTTCTTTTTTTCTTTTTTTTTTTTTTTGTTTAAATGCAACTGCATGAAACTAGGTCACGTTTCAATTTATTTTTTTATACAAGATGAAACATTTTTTTATATATAAGTTCATCTCCAGTATAACTAAATAGGAGATGAAGCAATTGATTTTATACCAGTCGCATTGTGTGCTCATTGTTCGAGACCGAACCACTAGTATGCAATCGTTTATTAGCTTGATGAGCAACTGCCCCTCTCTTAGATTTTGCAATAAATTATGGAAATTTCCACCTTTTATAGAGAGTTTGCCAATGACTGATATGCATAAACTCCAGTTTCTCTGTTTATTTATTCCTTGCCTTAGACATGAAATTCCACAAGATCTTTGGTTTCCAGTACTGATGTATGAACAGAATATTGTAAATGTACATGACATGGCATTTTGCTTTATAGAAAATTGTGTTTATTTACTAGATTGTATTTACAAATGTCATTTTGACTTTGATTTCATAGATATTGAAGATGGATGCTCACGTAGGCGACGTACATCCGAAAGCAAAGATGAGCACAACTGCTAGGTATGTGTGTATTCTGCCTTTCGATTATTTGGGAAATCGATATGAGCTAATAAGGAATCAAATGATTATAATTTCTATTTCCAAATCACAGTAAGTTAAAACTGCCCTGTTTTGTTTTGCTTATCTATTGTTCACATAAAAGCAATCATAAATAAGCAATTTATACGATCTACTATTGCATATAGGTACAACCTATTTGAAGCTTATAAGTTTCATAATCCTATTTCAAGCATCTCATTTTCATAATTCAATTCATTGCGAATTAGGAAGACATGGTGGAACGTTGTTTATTTCAATTTTAGTTTATCTCGATGCTTGGAGCTCCCATGCTTGCAACCGTGAAGTGGGTTTCCTCAACAAGTTGGCCTTAAAGTGAGACAAAGTGACCGATGTTGATACTTTTCTTGCGGGGATAGTGAGCATGACCTACAACCCACTAAACCGTATAATCAAAATGAAATACACCAACTATCCCTATGAATCCCACAAACCCTTGTACATGCTAAACACGGTCTCTTATATGTTAATTATCATTGGCTTCATCTCAATGGCTGGAATTCTCTTTTTCAAAGTCGATGGTCTCCCAAGAAATTCTACAACATACCTCAACTTAAGAACTTTTGTAGTTGGTGCAATCGTTATAGCCCCAGTTTCTCTTGCAATTGTGTATTTCACCCCTAGTCACTATGGTGGACCAGTTACAATTGTGGAAATCCTGGTGGTGCTTATCTTATTAGTAGGTTATATTAAGTTAAGGCGCGTGCATAAGGGGCAACATATAAGAGCTTAGCTATGTGATGTTGTTAGCTTTTATTTGTTCTTTTCTTTTAATGTCTTTTCAAAAGACCGGGGAAATGTAATCGTCACAGACTATTGTGATTACTTTGATGAATTAGTAATATAGTATCTCGCTCTTTTTTATTTATTTATTATTTTATTTTTTATTTTTTATTATTATTATTATTATTATTTTGAATATAATATCTGGTTGGTACAAGTATAAATACATGCACTTTTGGTTGAAGTAAGTGACTTACTTAAATATTTTTATTGAAATTATAGCTTGAATTATTATTCTCAGGTTATAATTAAGTGTGAGTTTACATCGTATAAATAGTATTCGCGGTTTGGCAAGTGTATTTAAAATTCTGCTTATTAAGATTAAAAGAGCGCCCGCAAGAATTGTTGAGCACAAATTTATGAAAGGTCATTGCATGTGGTATATCTATATAAACTCACGGGAAACGAATAAAGCGTATTATTGACCTTGAAGGTGAAAAATGTAGAATCTTCGGTTCTTATCTAAGCTGATGGAGGACTTTGTTTCAACCGAAGGCCCAACTTTCTGCAAGATGATATAACAAAAAGTAAAAACCATCATTGAGTATGTTCTAATGTTTTCCATTTTACCCATTGTCACTCAAACATGACCCATTTCCATATATGTATATCTAAAATTAGATCTTCCACCTTTAGTTTTCACGTACGAATGGTGCACTAGGGCTGAGCAAATGACCCGAACGGAACGGACCGACCGAGACCGGACAGGATCAGACCGGACCGGACCGATCACGTTCGGTCCGATCCTCGGTCTCGGCTTTTGGGCTAATCGGTCCTCGGTCTGGTCCGGACCACAAACCGACTAATTTGGGCTAATTTGGCCTTGTTGGACCGGACCGACCCGGACCGAGACCGTACCGACCATATTCGATCCGGTCCCGGTCTAAGATTTTTGCCGAAATCGGTCTCGGTCCGGTCCGTTTTTTAGACCGTGAGCACCGCTATACACAAGTGCAAGAGAAAGTAGGGCTATAACGATTGCACCAACTACAAAAGCTCTTAAGTCGAGGTATGTTGTAGAATTTCTTCATCGACTTTGAAAAAGAGATTTCCAGCCATTGAGATGAAGCCAATGATAATTAACATATAAGAGACCGTGTTTAGCATGTACAAGGGTTTGTGGGATTCATAGGGATAGTTGGTGTATTTCATTTTTAGGGGGAATTGCATATATACCCACTAAAACTTAAAAACTTGCATATTTCCCCATAATACAAGTTTTTATTGCATAATGTACAATGCATTTTAAGCATGTTTTGGGTATATATGCAAATATTGAAGTTTTAATGGGTATATATGCAATTGCCCCTCATTTTTATTATACGGTTAAGTGGGTTGTAGGTCATGCTCGCTATCCCCTGCAAGAAAAGTATCAACATCAAGTCACTTTGTCTCACTTTAAGGGCCAACTTGTTGAGGAAACCCAGCTTCACGGTTGCAAGCATGGGAGCTCCAAGCATCGAGAATAAACTAAAATTGAAATAAACAACGTTCCACCATGTCTTCCTAATTCTCCAATGAATAGAATTATGAAAATGAGATGCTTGGAATAGAGTTATGAAACTTATAAGCTTCAAATAGGTTGTACCTATATGCAATAGTAGATCATAAAAATTGCTTATTTATGATTGGTTTTGATGTGAACAATAGATAAGCAAAACAAAACATGGCAATTTAACTTACTGTGATTTGGAAATAGAAATTCTAATCATTTGATTTCTAATTAGCGCATATCGATTTCCCAAATAATCGAAAGACAGAATACACACATACCTAGCAGTTGTGCTCATCTTTGCTTTCGGATGTACGTCGCCTACTGAGCATCCATCTTCAATATCTATGAAATCAAAGTCAAAATAACATTTGTAAATACAATCTAGTAAATAAACACAATTTTCCATAAAGCAAAATGCCATCATGTACATTTACAATAATGGCAGGTTTCGTATGAAGTAGTAGTAAAACGTATTAACCCCACATCAGTTTCCTACAGAAAGGACAGGACTACACTTAAAACTTTTATAGCAAAAGGAACATAAATTGGTGCATAGCAGTATCGAAGAAGCATTGAGGAAACCCCGACACGCCCCATCATCAACTTATTAAGGCAGTGTGTAATATATGCAGCTAGAGAAAGAATGCCGAAAATATATTTCTTTACAAACATACCAAAATCCTTTAGAGGCGCAATATTCCTATCACCTATTGTCACATTAATCAAAGAAACGAAGTTTGTAACTAAACATATACTACTGAAGTTAACTAATCAATCAATATATAAAGATAGCATCTTTTTTATCATCACATTAATTAACAGCAAAACACACACTGGCCCTAAAAAGTAATAGTAATTAACAAAACTTAATCAAAACCTGACAAGAGAATCTATTAATCCAGCCGTAGATTCATTGACAATAAACAAAAACAAAAACAAAAAATAAAAATAAAAAATGCAATAAAATAGTTACCTTCAACAGGTGATATCAACGGCTAATCAAATAGAATAATATGCCCCATTTTTTATTTTATATACCCAAAACCGTATCCACCGATTTGTCGCCTTACCAATACCAATCGGGGAAACTCGATATTTTGATTCTTTTTCTACTTTTATTTGTTTTCTGATAGCTTTTTGGCTAAGCTTATTTAGTGGGCTTAGACTTATTGGCTTATGGCTTATATAAGCTAAGCTTATAAACTCATGTTAGTGTTTGGATTAGCTCATGGTAAATAAGCTAATAAGCTCAAAAGTGTTTGGTTTGGCTTATGTTGGTTTATGTTAGTAAATGATTAAAAAGGACATGGTTTAATAAGCTTATAAGCTCAAAGTGTTTGGATAAGCTTTTTTTTTTGCTTATAAGATCAAAATCTATACCGCCAAGGCGCCAACACACAAATATTTAATTTTAGCTTACTTACAACAACAAAAAAAAACCACATAGCCACACACCTGATCACAATTTATACTATGAAAAAACCATCGTTTTGATTTCACTATTGTATTTGAAGACATACTGCCATGTCAAAGCAATTTAAACTAACTTGCTAAAACATCATCTTTCAACTAACGTAACTACTTGCATAACAACAAATTTAAACTAACTTGCTAAAACAAAAATTGACTTCTTTATGATGGAAACTAAAAAAATTATTTGTATCAAGTATGTATGTTCCAACATGTCAATATATTCACCAGTACCAAAATTAAAATCTAATTAATGATTAATTCAAACGCCCCATCATATATTAATTTTATTTTACTTTCTAAATCTAATAACAACAAACCTGTGATTGACTTTGTAATTAGTGAAATTGATGAACCAACAATGGGAGGAAGCAATCAAGCATGTGAAGATATTAAAGTGGAAGTAGGTGCGTGAATCTGGTTATGGAAAGACGAATGTGATGGAGTTATTTTTAATGGAGAGAATTAAATGGAGAGGTACAGGTATTGGTGTACAATATTTATGGAGAAAGTTATTGATGAGAGGAGGGTAGAGAGGAGGTACAGGTAGTTATGGAGAATAATGGAGGAGAGATACTGATGATATGAGGAGAGAAGAGGCAAAACGCGTAATAACAGGGTAAGTTTATATAAGTCTCAAGACCATAAAAGTTCTCATTTTCTTGGCTTATTAAAACTCCTATAAATAAGCTCATAAGCCCGCTCAAATAAACTTAGCCAAACACTTGGTTTGGGCTTATAAGTTTATATAAGCTAATAAAGTCGATAAGCCCACTAACAGCTTACCAAACACCCCTACATAGTGTGTTTGGGAAGGGTTTATTGAGGCAGCTTTAAAATAAGTTTCTACATTTATAAATAAGACTTGTTTGTCGTTACGCTTACTTATGAGTCATAAACCTTTATAAGCACCAAATTATAAAAGGGCTAAAACTTTAATAGAACTTATGAACCATAAATTACGATTTACTCACAAAATATCTAACATATACCATAAACTCATTTAATTATGTCATTTTAATAATTTTGCAATAATAAAACCAAGTATTTATCAAACAAGTTTATAAAATACTAATTTCAACTTGGCTTAATAAGAGCTAAAGCCCCAAATTCAAATTTATCTAAACAAATGTTTATAAAATACAAATTTTAACTTCGACTTATAATAAAAGTTCTCAATTTCATCTTCATTCCAAACATACCCTAGTGGATGCTTTTGGGGCTTATGTTTCATAGGCTTATACTTTTTGTAGTTCGTTAAAAAAAAAAAAAAAAAAAAAAAAAAAGTTGTTTGTATAAGTTTACTATTTTACCCTAAAGATTTTTTAACCAGCAGTACGTACCAACGATCATATCTGAGCCGCCTAACCCGGATATTAAGTGATATTGTCGCCTACGTCACTACGTGGACTTATGCCTAGCAACTAGGCTCGCATAGCTCGGCTACCCACTTCCTTATATATTGTCATGTACAATAGTTGAGGTAGTATAAAAAGATACATGATAAAGGCATGTGTGAGTGTATTTGTGTGTGCCTGTGTACACTACAACATTTTGGTTAAAAAGATACATGATAAAGGCATGTGTGAGTGTATTTGTGTGTGCTTTTGTGCCCTATAACATTTTGGTTAAAAAGATACATGATAAAGGCATGTGTAAGTGTATTTGTGTGTGCCTTATAAAAATTATCCCTCTCTCTACACAACCCAGTATTGCAGACGACCGAGTCATCTCAAAAGGCCATGACGACGCGTCAAACAAAGATGAGTGTAATAGGCAACGCGTCAAACAAGGTGCCAGCAAGGACGAAGACGCGTCTATAGTTCTCTTATTATGGGTAACCTTAATATTAGCTAACACCACCAGAGTTCACAACTTTATTAACATCTCATTCCCTCGTATCTTCAAAACAGATCAAAGCCTGTCACCGATTTCAACTTTGAACAACTTATATTCTTAAGAAAAACACACAATGCCTACATTCCAATTCCTCAAATAGCTTAACAATTTGATGGATGATCGTCGAGAGGTGCTGCTGAACAACGGTTGTTTAAAGCATGAGTGAGAGAAATTAACTCTTTCTTCAACAACAAAATCACTCTTTAAACCTCAACATTTATAATCTCGCAAATACAAGAAAAAAGTAAATAATCCAAAACTCAGCAATTTTATTTAGCAAGACTTTTTTGTATAAGCAAAGCTTGGTGTGCATATATTGGATAATTCGAACACTACAAAAATGTCAAAAAAAAAACGGTATTAAAATTCAAGACTATTGTTTCATCATTCAATATGTGATATACATCTAGCCAGGAAAGAAAAACACCAAACAAGATCGAATCTTAAATTACTTGGATGCAAAAACCGACAAGTTTAAAACATTCTCTCACTGGGTCTGTTCTGCTGCCGCTGAGTCATCCTGCTCAGTCTTGCTCCCAGGCTCCACTTGATCTTCTTCAGCCACGCACTCGGGTTCCACTTGATCTCCTTGAGTCATGCTCTCTGGTTCCACTTTTTCTTCTCCAGTCTTGTTTTCGGGTTCCGCTTGATCTTCTTCGGTCTTGCTAGCAGGTTCCACTTTATCTTCTTCAGTCTTGCTTTCGGGTTCCACTTGATCTTCTTCAGTCTTGCTAGCAGGTTCCACTTTATCTTCGTCAGTCTTGCTTTCGGGTTCCACTTTATCTTCTTCAGTCTTGCTTTCGGGTTCCACTTTATCTTCTTCAGTCTTACTCTCAGATTCCAATTGAGCTTCTTCAGTCTTAGATTCAGGTTCATTCTCAGGCTTATCTTGGGTCACACCCGGGTTCGGACCGTGGGGTCCAAAACCTGGACCAGGTGGAAAAGCAGCGGGTCCAGGTTGAGGTAAATACGGTTGGAGCAATTGAAGAACTTGTTGATCAAGTCCTCCATATCCATAAGAGCTGGAAGCCATTGCATTCTGAGAAAGTGCTTGAAGAAGCACGGGATACAGTGCTGCTTCTAATGCAGGATAAAGTGCTTGTAAAGCTACCTGCCCAAGTGCCGCTTGCTGTTCCTGAAACCTTTGAAAATTGAATACGTGTTTTCTACCTTTCAAATGACTATCAAAAACAGGGGCTGATTCACATTTCACATCACATAGTTCGCAAATAAAGGGCACGACTTCTTTTGGTTTCTTGTGTGGCTCATCAGCAGATTTCCTTTCTCCATCTATCATCTTTCTTTTCAAGCCATTTTCTTGTTCTTCAGTCTGCACTGTTTGATTTTCAGCTTTGATATCTGGTATCATCACATTGGTGGCTGCCATTTGTGATTCATGTGATTTAGCTGCAAGAGTCTTCAACTCTTCTTGCATTTGCACATTCTTTTTATGCTTCTTCCCGTTCATATGATTCTCAAGAACCTCCTGAGTGTTGCAATCCACTCGACACAGTTCACACCATGCCAAAAACTGTGGTTTTGGCTGAGTGACAATTGGTCTGCTACCACGTCCACCACCACGTGGACCAACACGTCCTCCACCACGCACTACGCCACCATGTCCCCTTCCACGGAAAGATGAACCGCCACCACCACCTCTAGCGCTTCGACCTCCACCCCGAGCAAAACCTCCACTTCGACTACCCCCACCACCTCGACCTCCGCCTAACAGAACCATTATGCGGAGCAGGACCAGTATGTTGACCAAAACCACTATGTTGACCAGCTTGTGCGTTCTGCAATATATCAAAAAGATATCAAGCATACAAGACTTGGACATGCTAGAAATGATACAAGGGTACAAACATAAATAGGAACCGTGACAAGAGCATAAACTTGAGAAAAAGATTCACACAGGATGATCATGTGAATCAAATACAACAGTTATTATAAACATGGAAAGAAAAGGTGCAGTACCCAAAGCCTAAAGCTACAGTCTAACCAAATAACTTGCAGAGAAACTTAAAACCATTTTAAAAGTTATTGGCAGCTTATAACTTAAGGCTTACAAGGTATTCAAACTTCACACGCTATATTAAAATGTCAAACTGGGTCCCACTTAACTTCTCATTCTTCAATTATTTAGGAACGAGTTGTTACATGAGGTACCCTATTTTTATAGACACCACCAGGAAATAAACACCAACTATGTAAGTTATACGTGCCTCAAAACTGAGATGTGTGAGTGACTGCTTACACCATCCGTTGTAATAGTTAAGGTTTTGACTTTAAAGGTCAAGCAAACTACATTTCAGCTGCAAAAAGATTTAGTTCTGTTAAGGACACAACACCAAACTTTTTATGTTTTATGTGATGTACGTTAAAAAGTTTGATGTAGTTATAGCCTTGATGGAAACATTTAGTGAACCAAAACCAATTTTGAAGTTGAAATGTAGAAGCACTACCTTGAAAGCCATATTATGAGTAATAATAATTTATGTTATTACCATTACGCTATATATATCACATTTCTATGCAATCCCGTTTTGAAGAACAAAGAACCCACTTGTAAAAGTTGCATGCAATTTCAAGAAGATCCGCCTCCCATCAATAAAGAAACTGCTGCAAGAAGCTATGAGTAATTCAGCAAACCTCAAGAATCTTAAATATAAAATCCTGAAGCGAGGTCGATCAACAACATCCAAACGAGAAAATATTTTCCAATTATACCATTTAAGGTAAAGATCGTTCGATTTAACCCCCTGACTGAATGACACATGTAACTAACAAGGCCATACAGTCGGGGGTTAGAAGTAGAAATGGCAAATACGGGCTGGTTGGGTAACGGGTCAAAAGGGTATTGTTAGGATTCAACCACTTTGACCCGTCATAGATAAAACATAACCCGACTCGACCCACTAATAAGTAAATGGGTCAGATTTGCCAACTCTATTTGGAGGTCACGAATAGGCTCAGTGTGACCATGAGTTTAGTTCAGTCAAACCATAAAATATTGCCGCTTTTTGGTTTTTTTGATTATCTTACCCCGTGTATAGTTTCAGAATCGGATGATGATAGCAAATTATTTTTAATGGTTTAATGGCCAATCTGACATAAGCAATAACAAAGCCATCAATTTTACTAGTTAATAGAGGTGTTTAGATATTTTAGTATACGAAGATAAAGTAAACCATCTGTTTGTAATTTGTAAAATTTGTCTCACTCAATAAATTATCAGGCTCCAACCTCCGTTAGTGTATAAAAGCCACTTCTTAATCCCCTTAACTATTCTACATAAACAATAAATATCATGTACCATTTCCAACAGTCAAAACCTGCAAAATCTTCAATCAAGTTCAGAGCTTGTGGCTAATCACGTCTGCAGAGTGGAAAAACAACTTTTAAGTAAAAGCGTTATAGCTCATTTTGAGAGCTTGCTACCAAAGGAGCAATAGTTTTGAACTCAATTTGAGAATAGTGTCTGTTGCAAGGCCCGTGCCCCGGGGTCAGCTTCTAGCATAAATTAAAAAGTGTCCAGCTCAGCTCATAGTCTTCAGGTATAATATTCTTTCAAAATCCTTGTTTGAAGAAACATTTATTTTATTATATAAAAAGTTTCCAGCTAAGGTGATTCTTTAATAAACTTTAAGAAATAATAACATTATGAGTAGTGACCCCATTTAAACATGTAAAACTTGAAGGCAAGTTTTACATCTGCGTAGCTCATACCACTTACCCTCGTGATAACAAGATGATGACATATGGATATATCAACAAGAGAGATAAGGAAGTGGACAAAATGGAAGAAAATGGACAAGGTAATGGAATAGTGCACTAGATTCCATTACCATGTTTAGTTGGTTCGAAGAAATTGAAAAAGTCGTTCAAGTATGGTATGCTTTAATAGATACTTGAACAATATTCAGGTGGAAAATCATAAAAAAGAATGCAATAAACTATGATCCAGACTGGAATATTTGTTAAAGATATATAAAAAGAGTTATAATTACTAATCCAAATTATAAACTTTTTTAGAAGATAAACCACTAAATGGGAAAAGTGAATAGTGGTTGTCATGTACCCAAGCTTAGGTATGGAACCATCTTAAAACTATGTTATATTGGTTAAAATGTATCAAAACTATATCATATTGATCAAAAGATGATAATATGAGTTTATATGATTTCTTTTATGAATAAAATCCATTGTTTTTGCTATGGAGTTTACACCTTGTCAACAACTCTTTATGTTGGTGTTAATTTTGTTGTAGATTTAATCTTCCATACACGATGTAATAAAGCATTAAGGGGGTTAATAAGAATGATAGAAAATGACAGAAAGAAGGATATAAAACATTTTTATAACTTCATTTATGAAAAAATATGTCATTTTGAGATGGTTCTATATCACATATCCTTATCCCCTAAATAAATATTGGTTTATTATTTGACAAAAATTAAGTTTAGTAGATACATGCTTGTGGTTTCTTTATATCTAAACAACCATAGCATATTGCTACAAACACAAAAGCCAACTAAGAGACCAAAGAAATGTAGCTTGGCATGCATAACAATAAGCACAGGCTAAACATATCCAATACGCCAAGTAAAACACACACATGCATTTGTATACAATTTATGTATACATTTATTTTTTTCTAAAGACGAGCAATTGGCCCCATAGTTTAATAGACATGACCAATACTTCTAACAAAATTACTACGCCAGTTTTCCCAATGATCATTGCCAAAATGCTCATGACATAACTTAGCCCAATGTAAACAAGGAAAATTGACTCTTATTTAAAAACCAATCAATTAAGTTCAGCACATTCAAAAGAACTCCATGTCCCACAACAAGAATTCACTTTGTAATCTATTCTAATGTAGCTTGTCTGACTGTACTCAACTACTTATCAAAGTCATATTCTTCAAGCTACAGTAATCACGTTGTAAGCTCACATCCAAACATCCCAATTAATAACTAAACCTACCCTAAATAATAGAGCTAATCTTCTCACTATAACTATATAAATAACACTAGGTCAACATTTCCTTTGCACCACTACGTGAAGTTCAGCTAAACTCACATACTTGTCTGCCTAGTAACTCTAATTATATGTGTCATGTTAGTTACTTCATCACCACCTCGATAACATTACATAACTCAACTTTTTGAATGTGCCTTTAGATAGTTATCATTCACATTTTCAACAACCTAAATAACACATTTATCCCAATTCTTGATAATCTTAAATCAACTTCTAAACTGTTGCTTCAAACCTAAGGGGGTATTTGGTTAAAATTGGTTTAGCTTGCTTGATGGGCTTAACGGCTAATTAAAATTTGGAAAAGCCAATAAGCTCATTTTAATGGCTTATGAAGTATCAACTTGAGCTATGGCTTAATTAAGTCCACAAGCTCAAGCTCTAAGCCACTAAATTCAAACTTATCAGTTTTTCCAAATTCTAATAAGGCGATACGCCGATCATCAAGCCAAACCAAACACCTCCTAGTTACTTTAACCCTAACTAGCTAGTGAAACTTTAGGCACTAATACGGAGTAATAACGTTTAGTACACACCCATTCACCCCTAAATGCATCAAAACCTAAATTCACATATCAATACATAACTACTAAAAAAAATCGACACACCTTATTATTACACATTTATCCCAAGTTTATCGGCTTAAGCCATATCATAAGTAGATAGGTTCAAAAACCATTAAAAATAACCTTGTCGACTTTTCCTAATCTCAATAACGCAATATACCCATCAAATAAATATACAATTAATTCAATCAGCAATAACAATAAACGTTACCGGCGGATACGCATAAGTAAGCCCATAATCCCCACCAGCAGGTTGACCCTGACCCTGACCCGGATACTGCTGCCACTGAGCCTGACCCGAATACTGCTGCCATTGCGCCTGACCCTGACCCTGACCCGGATCCGAATAACTCACCTGCTGTGGTTGTGGTTGAGGTGGTGGGTATGCGTAATAACTAGGGTCACTATACTCAGGCTGGTAATAAGCCTGTTGTTGTTGTGGTTGTTGGGCATAATAAGCATTCGGGTCGGGTTGTTGAACCGGGACACCGGGTGGATGAACCGGAACATCTTGTTCGGGTTGGGCATATTGTTCGGGTTGGGCATATTGTTCGGGTTGTGTTTGTTGTTGTTGATAAGGGTCGCTAGGGTATTGAGGAGGGTAATAAGGGTAATGTTGTTGGGATTGGGATTGGTCGTAATCTGGTTGCATGTAATAATAAGGATCTTGTTGGATTTGTGCTGTTGATGTTGTTGATGATGGTGGTGCTGGTTGAGCAGCGTATGTTTGTGCAGCGTAAGGGTCCATGGTGGTGGTGTGAAATTGTTTTGGGGTGAATTGGGGATGATGATGGTGACGAGGGATTTTATTTTGTAAATGGTTTTGGGTCGGGTTGGGCCGGAAGAAATGGGTATTAGCTGTTCGTGAAAAACTAAAGACAGGGCTTTATAAATATAAACTCATTGCATGAAGTCAGGGCATGAAATCATGTTGGATATTATTCACGATACATGACTTAAATTTCATGATCCATGACTCAAGACTCATTGACTAGGTATAATGTATCTTGTTGGGTATCTATAATCCAAAGTCCATGACCCATGGTCCATAACCCATAACCCATAACCCGGTTTGCAACCCAAAATTCAGACTAGCCTGACTCAGCTGTCGGATCCTTTAGATTGCACTGGCCGGATCCCTTGGGTAAGGGATCCACGGATCGTGGGAACCGAAGCGCATTTGCTTGAAATAGTGAAGCAATTTCTCTTCTTCACTACCCTTTTTAGACATATCTTCTCATGTTTTAACCTCTAACCTCGGATCCAAAGGGTCATTTTATGTATTTTCTCTTTGTGTGATTCGCTGGGTTCCTCTTAAAGGCGAGATCGCAACCTCTTGAAAACATGCAAGCTAAAGGTCATGAGTTGATAAGCTTCGTCATCATCAAGACCACTGAAGTGCATCTTGTTGATAGTTCTTCTTTCCTTCCATTAGTGTGTCAAGTTGAAGGCATTGGTGTATAGTGCCGAAGGTGTACATTCGATATAGGGCTTCGATGTATATTTGTGTAGTTTGGGTTAAAGGGTATTGATATCCTTCAAAGTGTTGTAAAAAGTAGTTTGTCACCTTTGGGTTGTAGTGTTGGGTAGTAGTTGCTCCTTTGTAATGGAACTCAATATCTAGCATTGTACAAGATAAAGTGTAGGCGACGTTATCATAGGTTTGGTTCTACCTCGTTGAAGAACTCGGTGTCTAGCCTTGTACCGGATAAAGTGTAGGTGACGTTGTGAAGGCTTCTCCGCCATATTAAGGAGCTTGTGTTGTGTAATGCTTAGAAACTCTCGAGTTAGGTACTCGGGGAGTGAAGTAGGGCAAGGAAGGAGTCCTTGTAGCCGAACCACTATAAATACTTGTGTCGTGGTTTTGTGTTCCTTTACTCTTTATCTTTTTGCATTATTTATGTATATGACTATCTGTCAATATCCAACACACGATCTAAATGGATTGACATAAGTCGATCTAAATACTTTAAAACAAAGTTTTAATCGGCAAAACTATTCAACCCCCTTCTAGTTTTCCACAGTGTTTTTACAATCTTGTTTTAATTTTCTACACTATCTCAATAATTAAATTGCATTGTTCGTTGTCATCTCACAAATGAGCGATTTAAAGTCATACATCGTGGTTTTAGATTATTGTTGTTCCCTTATCACAAATAGCAAAAAGTGTAATTTAGGCTAAGTGTGATTCATGACTTAAGCAAAGTATTTGAAAAATCAGTTTAAACAAGATAAGTAAAGTAAATGCACAATATATTTTTTAACGTTTATATTCTTATTAAAACAAATCAAAAGAATATATTACACAAGTGTTTGAGGAACAAACACTTGGGATTGAATGACAAATATGGTGTGCACTCCTCACTAAGCTTAGGCTAAGTCTAAGCACAACTATCAGCAACCACTGAGCTATCTCAGGGACATAGTCGTATTTGGAGGAGTATAAGTTGCTTGTGAATGTTTACACATTTAATGCACAAGATTAACTTCCACTCCTACCTTATGTCTATTTATACAAGTATGGAATTTGACTATATCCTAGAAGACAAACTGACGTAAGCTATAAAGACAAAATACTGATGTATTTTGTCTCTGTTTACAAGAGGCTATATTGGGTAATAGACAAATTAGCTTTCTGGTCATCAGTGATGACACTGATATTGGTTGTTAGCCTTTCTGGGAAAGTTTGACTTATGGCTGATAAGGACTCCTCCTTATAAGTTCAAACTTATCCCGCCTTGTCCCGCCCATTCTTCAGTCTTCATTGCCTTTAGTCTTGGTCTTCAGTCTTTATCTTAAGTGATTGTAGTTAATGAGGAGTTATGGGATTCAGTGAATTATTGTCATCACTCACTGAACCCATCATCTTCTTCTTGACTCAGTCTTCACCCCTTGAGTTCCGCCTTACTGAGCGGAGAGACTTTTCTTCTAAGTCTCGTTCTAAGTGTCCTGAAGATGACTCACTGAGTGACTATGCGCTCAGTGACTTGTTATTGTTTAAGGTCATAAACACTTAGGGTATTTTCTATTCAAATCCTAGAATTAAGAGGTTTGGTGTTGGGTTTTAGGTTCCTTGGATCATGATATATTCTAAGTGTTGGAACCTCGGACAGAGTTGTTGAAACCACGGACAGAAGATTGAATCCACTGTTAATGATAAAACCGCGGCTAGTAGTATTGTGTAACCACGGATATTGTATTGTAACCACTGCTAGTCTTTTATAGTCGGTTTAATATTTTGTATTAGATAAATATGGAAAAGATATTTATCTTGTAGGTTACGTATTGTATTATGTAAAGGACTCCTTAGCCTATAAAAGGATGTCCTAGGTTAGATTAGATATATGTATGTTTTATATCTAAGGTCGATACACTTCAAGGTTGTAAAACCCTAATATTGGTTAGAGTATTCGTATTAATAATAATATTGAGGTGTTGAATGTTTATTGTTCTTCTTAAGATTAAGTATTAAATTCCGCGATACTTAATAAGTGTTTGTTTCATCGGTTTCTATAAAGGATCGTTTGCTCAACTGGGATCAACAAGTGGTATCGAGCATGTGATCTAGAACCCAAACCAAGAAGAAGCTTTGTTACGTTCATTAAAGTAAGTTAAGATGTCCGACGAAACACACATGGTTACTTGCATCAAAGGTGCCCATGCTCAAGAAAGTGAGTACCAACCGGAGAATGAGAATGAGGCAATACATTCGTATGATTGATTATGCTATCCGGGACGTTGTTGAAAAGGTGATACTCTTCCTAGGAAGGGTGATGATGGTAAAGACATAGCCATTGTTAGTGAGGTTGACAAGGCTAAAAGGAAGTGGAGATTAAAGCCCACAAGATTCTTTCTATGGGAATACCTAATGAGTATGCTTTGGACTTTGATCAATATGAGTCGCTAAAGAGTTAATGGATGCTATTGAAACAAGGTTTCTTTGGCAATGAAGCTACAAAGAAATCAAGGAAGAATATGCTCAAGCATCGCCTTGAAAACTTCACTCTTCAAAGTGGAGAAAAACTTGATGGCACTTATAAGGACTTCAAAAACTAATCGCCCAACTGAAGTTAGTGGACTACAAGGTTGCTCAAGAAGATATAAATTTAAAATTTATCGAAGTTTATCACCGATCGGGTCAGGTGTGCACAGTTGTGTGGAGAAATAAGGATGACTTTGATAAGATGACTCTAGACAATCTCTACAACAACTCAAGGTTTATGAGTCCGAGAACAACATTCTTTGGTGCATCTTCTAATAATCAAAACATTGCTTTTGTTTCCACAAATCACAAAAGCTCACCGGATGTATCCACTGCGCCTATGGTATAACCACGGCCATTGCTAACAATACCACTTAGTTAGTGATAATGTCGATGATGGTGCAATTGTGCTTTCGGTGATTTAACTACCGATTACTGTTTTGAATCAAGATTTAGATCAAATTGATCCCGATGATCTTGAAGAGATAAATCTACGATGGCGGATGGCAATGCTGACTCTCCAAGCAAGGAAGTTCTTAAGGAGGACTGGAAGATATGTTAAGTATGATGGTCAAAGGAGAGCTGGATTTGACAAAAGCGAGATGGAGTGTTTTAACTGCAAAAAGAAATGTCACTTTGCTAGAGAATGTCGAGCTCCCAAGAGAATTGAAGGCATCAAGAAGACCACTGAAGAGCCTGCTTCTTCTTCAGCATTGGTTGCTCAAGATGGTATTGGTGATTATGACTGGAGTGATCAGATTGAAGAAGGTCCCAATGCAGCTTTTCTTGCTAGTGAAGCTTCTAAAGAGCATAACTTTGCTCTTATGGCCTATGCTTCATCTTCGTTCGATTCGAGGTATCTAATGATTCTAAAAATTCTACTTGTTCTTTCAAATCATGTCAAGATAACTTAGAATCACAAAGAGCTATTATTGAGAGTTTGAGAAAAGAAGTAGAAAGACTGTCTCTAGATAACTTAGGTTATAGAGTTGGTCTAGAAAGTGTTGAAGAAAAGCTTAATTATTGTATTAAATGTGAGTTTGAGTATGTTGATAAGATATGTTAGGAATTAGAAATTCTAGGTATTAAAGAGTCGGTCACCTCAAGTATATGTAATCGTTAGAAAGCTCGTAGTCGTAGTTCTTTTAAGTTAAGTAGTAATTAGTTAAGTAACACCGTGGAGGACTGACGGGTCTTTACCCACTGTATGCACGATCCATGTTCCCGATGTGTGGCGATTTATGTAAGACTATAAATACTCTACCTCCCAGGTAGAGAGTTGAGCTCATAATAATATCTTTCACTTTCTCTCACTAAGTTCCCTAAACCTCTAACTTTCTCTCTCTGAATTCCACTTATACGCCACCTTGTTGTTATGGTTTGATGTGTATGTGAAAACTAATATCTTACAATTGGTATCAAGAGCCATGGTTAGATCATATCTTGCACATCTTTGGATTTCTAGTGGTTTTAGGTGGTTTTGAGTTTGAAAAGTTTAGTGGTTTTGCATCATTTGGTTGATTTCTCGGGTTAAAGTTTGGATTTTGTTAGTACTTTTATGTTTAGAATCATCACAAGTGTGTAGGTTATCATTTGGTAAGCTTAAATCATCTTGGTTGGGTTGTTTTGGATTGAAAAGTGATGTTTATGTGGTTTTTTCATGCTAGCGACTTAACTCACGGATTAGTTTCTTCGTGGCGACTTGCTTTACAAATTTGTAGCGAGTTACGGTTCTAAACCTAGCGACTTAGATCTAGCGATTTACAGATACAAGTAGTGGACTCTCCACTACGGTAGCGACTTGGTGATAGCGACTTGTCTGCAGAGCGAGTTGCTCTTTAGCGACTTGTATCTTTAGCGACTTGAGTAGCGATTGTCGCCAAAATTTTGCTAGCGACTTGAGGCTTAGCGAGTTACTACTTAGCGACTTGCTTTTGTCTAGCGACTTAGTGGTGTAGCGAATTAAGTGTTAGCGACTTAGTGCATTATCTTCTAGCGACTTAGTGCATTATCTTCTAGCGACTTAGTGCATTATCTTCTAGCGACTTGAGTGATTGTTTACGGTTTTCTTGATTTAGTAAAATCCGTGAAAGAATCTATTTCCGGTTTAATCATAGAGTTATAAAATCCGTATAATCTGTTAACATGTCTACCAACGCTCCTACTATCATCTCCACCGTTGCCGAGGATGTACAAGCAACGGCTCGGATACTCGCCCACCCATGCTCGCATGAATCGACTACGATTCTTGGGCTCAACGAATCGATTGTATTGCCTTGAAAGGAAAATGGTGTCAACATTCTCAAATCCATTGATGAAGGACCATATCGAGTTGAGACGACTAGAGACATACTTGATACTAATGAAGATGGTACTCCTGCTTACGGAATGGATGCACCTAAGATGTATGATGAGCTTGATGATAAGGATAAAAGAGATTCGATGCGAGATATCGGGGCTTCAAACATTGTTCTTCAAGGTCTTCCTAAAGACATCTACAAGTCGATCAATCATAACACCGATGCAAAGGCGGTTTGGGATAATGTTAAGATGCTTCTCTCGTGTTCGAGAATTAACTATGGAAGATGAGAATCCCAACTCTATTTAATTTGAGCACTTCAAGATGAAACCGGATGAGAATGTCTATAGTACTATGTGAGATTTCATAAGTTAGTGAATGACATGAGGAACATCGAATGACTATGCCTAACATTCAAATGAACTCAAAATTTGTGAACAACATGAATCCGAATGGCACAAGTTTGTCACCGTGAAGCTCACTAAAGGATTGAAGAATACAAACTATGAGCAACTCTATGCCTTCCTCCTTCGAATGAGAGACATGCTATGTTTGAAAAATTGATTCTCAATCGGTTCAAAACCAACTGGGAGAGACAAGCTCGTCCTAATGACTCAGCAGACTTTCTACTCAAACATCGAATCACAACCAAAGCATCACAAGTCATACCCTTGGGTAATGGTAATCACAAACTCATTCACGATCCTATGTTCAAACAAGGCGATCACGAGATGCTCACGTGGGTAACTTCATTAATCAACTAGCTCTTCTCATTAGTCAAAACATGAATTCTCTCCCACAAACCAACAACAACCTCGAGCGACATCTAACCCACACAATCAAGCCACCGAAGATGGAAGGATCGTGGTGCAACCAGATTCAGAAAGAGCGGTATGATCGGGGAAGAGGTGGAGCTGGGAGAGGTTATGTTGGCAACCAGAATCGAGGAAGAAATGGTAACCAAGGTCAAGCTAAGCCAATCAAATGTTATAAGCGTGGTGGTGAAGGACACATTGCAAGGAACGCACATCTCCAAAGCGCCCATGTAATCGCCGATTACCGAGATAAGATGTCACCGCACAAGCTCGGGACAATGGTGCTTGCTTTGGATGAAGAGGAATTGTCGCTTTTCTTCTTGAGGGCAATGCCAAGACCTATGATGCGATGTGGATGAGCGACTTATTCGGAGATAGGTCACAATCATCGAATGCCTTTCAAGTCGCCGATCGTGATGCATACGACTGATGTGGATGATGGACCTACGGACACACAATTTTATGGCTAGCATGTCTCCAATGGTCTCTCCCAAGGTCTCTTCTTCACCACTAGTCGGCCCATCCCATGACAAGCTCATCTCGAGGTATTAAAACTATACGATGATGTTGATAGCAACAGATGCATGACAAAGTACAATCAATCGAAACTATTGAATCAAATATTGAAAATATGGGTAATATCGATATTGTCCCATATGATCAATATGTGAAACAAAGTGAAAGTGAAGTTGTACCAAGTGATGCATCTTCGCATCAACAATGACTATGTTTTGATGAATACAACGCATGTGCCTCGATGATTCGTAATTTCTGAACTAAATGCCTATAAAGAACGTGTTGCTATTTATGAACAACGTGCTAAATTTGAGTTGACCACTCGTGAGCGAGGAAATGGATGACCAAGTGAGTACGGAATTAGAAAAAGTAAGTTTAGAAGAAGTATTGATACAAGAATTAAATTCCTTGCAAGAAAAACTTTCTAAAACATTAAGCAAAACAAGAACTTCAAGAAAATGTGAAAATGCTTAAGCAAGAATTTAATGCAAAGGAATCAAAACTCTTGAGATTTTTCTAATCTGAAAACTTTGAAAACAAACTTGAAAACAAGTTGTACATACAAGGAAACACCATTCGATTGCTCACATGGTCACTAAACATCGAGTCTTAAGCCGATAAGCATAGCATTCCCTTGTTGAGGAACCAAACCCGAGGTAATTAAAAAGGCTAGAAATGCTCATAAGGTGCTTTATGATGGTAATGAAATCCTTAAGCCTAGGCGTAAACCTAGTTGCGTTGAGTGCACCGAGAAGATAAGAAATCAAATGAAATCACTAGGGAAAAGATGAATAAGAAACAAAATGATCCCAAATGCAAAGAAAAATAATAATTATCACCCTCATGACTACAAGAAGGAAAACTGGATTTCCTTGAACAAGTTTAAGCCTCGAGACATTGTTGACTCCGAACAAGTTGATGAGTGTCTAAATACTCATCATTTTGTACAATATAAACTGCAAAATCATCTCGAAAACACTCGAAACACATCAAAATGATCAAAATATCACAAATCGGTGTTTTATGTGTTTTAAATGCAAAAATATCAAAATCGATGAAAACGATCAAATTTGCAAAATTGCGCTTTAGTCCCCAGTTTCAAAAGTTGTCAAAAGCAGTCCCCGAGCACATAATTTCAAAGTAAAATCACCAAAGGTCCTTTTAAATCATAACTTGTCAAAATTAGTCCTTTGGTGAAAAATATCAAAAGTTTGAGAAAATTACAAAATGGTCCTCCAAGTTTGAAATTTGGCGAAATGGTCCTGGAAAATGTGAAAATGGCAACTTTGGTCCTTGTAATATTAACATTTGTCAATTTCAGGTCCACTCAAACATCTTTGCGAAATTAGCGAACAGTCCCTACGCTTTAGAAATTACAATTGAGTCCCTATGTTATTTTAAACCCTTTCACTATCCTTCGCCTAGTCAAATTGCAAATGACCCCGTCACTAATACTTTTGGACCCCCAGTTTATTTAATTCCCGGTCAAACCGAGTTTGACTCAACCCTTCCTCTCTCCTCACGGTGTTAACCAAACCCATCATCACCATTCCTCGCAACCTTCTACTAACACTCCATCTCACCATTATCATCCCTACCCTCCAAAACACAAAAGCCAAGGATCATTAAATGCACCCTTTGTACCTACCCATGCCTCCCCAAATGTTAAAAGGATTTGGCGCCAAAATTACTTTAAATGGCTAGGATCAATTTCGATGATCCTATGGTCGGTTTATTGGTGGAACTATTCGAGAAAGAGGAGAGAGAGACTTGGGTGTATAAAGGCCAAGAAAAGCAAGAAGAAGATAGTTAGTTTTTAGTTTTTTCATAATGTATGTCGTTTAAAGTTTTTTAGTCTAGATTAGATTTGCAAATGTATTTTAAAGTTCATTTGTGCTCAAGTAAACCTTCTTAGTGTATCTCAACTTTAATTAAGCATCAATTGCGCTTTATGTTCAATTTCCATAGTACATACCCATCGTTGAAATTTCCACTCTTAAAATCCTATGTCAACATTCTTAGTGACTTGTGTTTAAGCTCGAGCAAGCTCATTCAAACTTGTTTAAGCTTTCCATAAGCTCACAACTCGCCACACTCACTTTTGAACCTTGGTCAACGAAAGTCAACACATAATCATGATCGGCCGAAATGGATATGGGCTAGTGTTGATGATGGTTTTGGTTATTGGTTGGTGTTTTTGATAATCATTACTATGCTTAAATTTCTATGGATCTCTTGTAAGTGCTAGTTTTCATCTTATATTTAGTTTAAAAGCAAGAGTGGTAGCATTTATCTTAAATCGATTAAGTCTTGTTATCTCTTGTTTCATTAGCATTAATCTAGTATAATAATCTGCTTTGAAGCTTAGCTTAAACGCTTTTGTGTTTAGACTTAATTAGATTGCATTTCTCAACATAAAGGGGTGTTTGGTTTAAGTTAAAACCAGGTCAAAACTCATTTTACCCACTTTGACTTTACAAGTCAAAGTGGTTTTAAGATTTTAAACCCGTTTCTAAATGAAGTAAACTTGACTTAACAAGTTTTGTGAAGTTTTGAAAAGAAGAAACTCATTTTTTCAAGACATTTAAACAAAGAAATGTAGTCAGCTGCTCACGAGGCTTTTTAGTAGCTTATTTGTGGTCAAAACTTGGTCCAAACTGCTTTTCTTACACCCTAGCATCCCCACCTAGACATAGTTTTAGCTTATTTCTATCTAGCATAGCTTTAGGTTAGTTAAAAATTGCATCATAATCTGCCAAAAACCCATATCAAGACACATTCACCCACCGCTGCGGTCCCATAGCGACCCTTGTTTTAGCTTATTTCATGTTCCCATTTTAGCTTATTTAGTGTACCTTAGTGCTTATTAGGTGACATAGATTAGGTGTACCAGTTTTTAGCTTATGTTATGCCTATTTAGTGCTTATTTAGCTTATTAGAATAGCTTATCATTTCCTTGAATGCTCATTTCCCTTTTAGCTTAGGACTCTCCTAAAACTGCTTATCACCCTCATCTTTTAGCTTATATCAACTTGCTTCTGCTTATTTCTGTATTGAAGTGCTTATTTACATGTTTCTTGTGCTTATTCAAAGTTCTTTTAGCTTAAAATCTGCTATAAGGGGTGTTTGTTTGTGCTTCTGCCAACTGTTGTGAATAAGCAGTTTCAAACTGCTTATTCCAAAGTTTTGAACAAAAAGTCTTTCACAAAAAAGTTTAGTTTTAGTCTTATTTATAAGTTTCAAAAAGAAAAATTTGAAAAAAAAATAGTTTTTGCAAAAGGTACCACAGATTCGAACACGGGACCTCTAGCATCACGTACACAACACCACTCACACATCCAACTCGCCCTAGGGTCTTTGATCACATACTTTGCACTACTTAATATTTAACCACTTTAAATCAGCTTTAAGCTTGTTTGCTTATTTGCTTTTTATTAGCTTATTTCCTCAAGTAGTGTACCGCTTTTTATTTTTCTAATCAAGTATAACTTCAAGTATTTTCTGTGAAATTTTGGATTTTTCCAAATCATTTAGTATTTTTATAATTAAATTAGATTAAAGTAGTTTTAAATCATAATAAATAATTTAAAAGTCGAAAAATACCCGGCTTTTTCCTAAAATTATTTTTGGTCAATTAGGACGAGGAAAATTGTTTTACATTCATAGGACTTTTATTTCACAAATTTTACGTTTTATCTTGGCGCCCAAATAATTTTCGCAAGATAACGACGTTTTCATTTTAGGCCACGTTTTAGATATTTTAAGTTTACGTTTTAATTAAAATAGTTTATTTAAGTCATTTTGTTTTATAAAATCACAAAACATCAATTTGCAAATAGTGATAGCGTTTATTTAATAGTTTTTATCTTTTTAATTTGTATTTAAGCCGTTGTAATTTGTTGGCTTTTTCCTTAGTTATAATAATTCACAATCTTCCTTTCCGCTCAAATCTCCCGATCACTATCGCTTGATAATCCATTGCACATTCATTGGGACATAACGACCGGGAGACTCTATACTCCTCGGATCTTCATTGCATTTGTGTCGAACTGTTTTAAGTTCATTTACCGGTCATTCACAAGTGACCGGTTTGTGTGATTAGACTTGACGGTTTTTGTGAGATCAAATTTTAGCGCCATTGCGGAGTCAGGCCGATAATCTTACGTCTAGCAGTTAGTGATTTGGATATTCACTCTTTGTTCATACCATCCATCTCGTATATGTTCATATTTTCTTATCCAAAACACAAAAATATTCTTCTCATTCCTCTTATTCGTTGATTCTATTTCTCTTACCCTCTTTTGCCGTTTAATTCTATTCTTCATAACCTCTCAACCATTTGATTCTCTTCTTAATCCTCTATATGTTTAATTCTTATGTCGACATTCGTCAACTTCATCGTCGAAATGTGTGTGGCGGTGTGGAGGGCCTAGTTCAGCTTAATTTTGCAATTCGTGCGAATTATCCATCAAAATGCTTTTCAAAGTTATTTCGACCACCCGCCACAACCCGAAATACATTCTAATCTTGACAAACCAATTCAAACGTCTGAGCTACCCTAAGCACCCACCGAGGATTACGAGGACACTTTCTTTGAAGATAGAGCCCGTAATCTAATCGAACAAAGTCAAGCCGATGAAAAAGGTCGAGAATTAGAATTGATTACGATGAACCCGTTCAAACACGGTGACTAGCAAGAATGACTTGCCTAATCTTCACGCTCCTCAAGAACCGAACCGGAGACCGTAACGGAAGTGGTGGAAATTGCTAGCTCTCGAGCACACCACTTGTCCCACCTCCGATTTTTCTCGAATGTTCTTCGAGACTTGATAGTCATCCGGATCACCATGTTGGTTTTGTTGATTCTTTGAATAAACCGATTCCTCTTCATAACTATCAAATGCAATCGTTTATTCCTTGTGTCGGTTGTGGTGAGCCTCTTTGGTTCACCACAGCCGTTCAGTGTACATGTGTACAATGTGGTAATGATATCCATAACGGGAGTTGTTTGTTTTGTGGTTCAAGGAATTCATTTGATTATGATCCTAATCGTAACTCATTTAACGACTCCTCAAACTTTTCCAATTACCCACCCCACCCGACCTATATTCATATGATCAACATTATCATTGTGAATTTTGTGGAGGTCCTCACCAAGGATTTGAGTGTCAATCGGAAACACGTTTGTCTATGAGCAGTTTTCGGTGATGCTCGAAACTTTGGTTATAACCAAAATCCATATGATTCACTGTCCGCACTCAACAGTTTTCTTGTTGTAGTCTTGTGGAGGTCCCCATTTCACTCGATTGTCAAATAGGGAACTCGGTTCCTTGTAACAATCATGACTCTCACATGTTTGAAAATTTCCAACCTCCACAGACTATACGGTTCAAACTCCATCCGAGCCGTTGTCTCATGAAAACTCCCAGGATCTTGAAACCGCAATGAAAACACTTGAGGATATGATTAGTAACTTTAAGAATCAAGTGAGTGGTGAAAAGACCATAGGAGAATTGTCTGGCGAGAACGAAGCTCGCAAATCTAGGGAAGAATTATTTATCCTAGAGCAAGCGCTCTAAAGGCGTTCCCAATTTCTCAAGGCACTTTATGACGATGACGAGGAGGGTTTTATCCTTTTAAAAGTAATATTTCTCAACCCCTCGATCGGGTTGATATTCCAAAGCTTGAGATTCCATCTCAAACAATCGCTTTCACACAGAGGTTCCCACTCACTCTTTGAACATGGGGACGAGCATCTTGACACTGCTCACGAAAAGGAATCGGACGAATTCATAAAGTCTAGTGTTGAGGACCTTGTCCCAATCCTGTGAGAGTCACAGGAATTCTTGATCATGTGTGATATCCTCCTCCTCTTGTCTTCCAAACAGATCATGTTGAGATGCTCTCCGATTCGATGATGATGATTCGTTATCTTGTGGAGACATCATTTATGTGGAAGATTCACCTTCCGAGCTTGTTAGCTTAGAAGAAGAGAATAACGGTTATCGACACCGAAATCAAAGATGAAGCTCTTGAGCAACCTTATTGAATGTCGGTCTTCTCATTTCTAAAATCGAGGCTTTCAAAGAGAAACCTATTTCATCTCCTATCCCCATTAAGGATAGTGACATTCTTTCGATGATTCTATTCCGAAATGAAAGCCCCTGTTTTGATAGTATGGGAGAGAAGATTAGTGGCGCACCACTTTTCATTCTCATAATTCTCCCCGATCATGAATCATTTACTTTTGAGGAGTTCGCGGTGAACCCACTCATATCAATTCGAATATGATTCATTCACCTTCATGGAGTTCTCGATGAACTCACTCATATCATATCTCTGCAGGAGTATGATAAATTCTACTGATCTAGACACTCCGAGATTTGTCTTGATCACATAAGCTCAAATGATGAGATTCATAATCCACGAAATTATGGATCCTCCTATAGATGAAGATGAGTTAGTCATGATGTTTATCATGATTTTCTATCTCTTCTTCACCTATCCGTGGCTTCTCTGTTCTTCACTCCTTGGGAATGAAGACATTATCTTTGATCCCTGCATTTTCATGTACCATTATCTTGAGCCGGCTCTATGTATATCTCATCGGTGTGGAACTTTCACGACTTCAATGTTTATCCAAACATCTTGAATGAAAGTCCGATGGAGATTGTTTCTTCCACTTTGCTTCCCATGATCAAATGAATTGGGGTCGAGTCAAGCTAGCGACTCGTAATCAAAAACATTAGCTAAACATGGGTTTTCACCCGTGTGTACCACCCTAGTGTGGGGAGTTGCCCCATGATATATATATATAAAAAAAAAAAAAAAAATCATCTTTCTAAATAATGGCCGTAATATTTCCTTTTACGTTCTCGGTTCGGCATAACCGCTGATTTGAATATTGAGGGCAATATTCATTTCTAAGTGTGGGGAAATTCTCATGAATTTTATCATATAATTATATCAATTCCCGTTTTTGGCCAAAATTTTTTTGGAGTAAGTGTTTTACACTTTCTCATTTGGTTATCGATCCTTTGTCCGTAAGACTAAAGGATTGGCTAATCCAGAGCAAACGGCTCTTGGTAAAGATATCTCAAATCCGTTGACGGCTTGCAATTTGCCCAAAATTGTATGGTATTCAACTTACCATATCCTAAAAGGTGAAGAGTTGGCTAGCCCGCAAGATTATGGCTTGTGGTAAAGGCGATGGAAAATCCATAATTGGTAATCACTCACCAAAGATAATATTGATAATTTATCTAAGAGTTGGCTAGTCCGTAAAGTACGGCCTCGGTAAAGACAAAATCAAATCCGTTGAAAGTCGGTGGTTTGCTCAAAATCACATGGTTATCGATGTACCATGGTTCTTACTTGAACTGAAACATTTGGCTACTCCGAAGTAATGGCTTTTGGTAAAGAGATTAAAATCCATTATGTTTTCTCAAATCATTGCTAGGGACTAGCAATATCTCGATGTGGGGGATTGATGAGTGTCTAAATACTCATCATTTTGTACAATATAAACCAAAAATCATCCGAAAACACTCGAAACACATCAAAATGATCAAAATATCACAAATCGTTGTTTTATGTGTTTTAAATGCAAAAATATCAAAATCGGATGAAAACGTATCAAATTTGCAAAATTGCGCTTTAGTCCCCAAGTTTCAAAAGTTGTCAAAAACAATTCCCTGAGCATAATTTCAAAAGTAAAATCACCAAAGGTCCTTTTAAATCATAACTTGTCAAAATTAGTCCTTTGGTGAAAAATTTCAAAGTTTGAGAAAATTACAAAATGGTCCTCCAAGTTTGAAATTTGGCGAAATGGTCCTGGAAAATGTGAAAATGGCAACTTTGGTCCTTGTAATATTAACATTTGTCAATTTCAGGTCCACTCAAACATCTTTGCAATTAGCGAGCAGTCCCTACAGTTTGAAATTACAATTGAGTCCCTATGTTATTTTAAACCCTTTCACTATCCTTTGGCCTAGTCAAATTGCAAATGACCCCCACACTAATACTTTTGGACCCCCACAGTTATTTAATTCCCGATCAAACCGAGTTTGACTCAACCCTTCCTCTCTCTCACGGTGTTAACCAAACCCATCATCACCATTCTCGCAACCTTCTGCTAACACTCCATCTCACCATTATCATCCCTACCCCCCTTTCCAAACATAAAGCCAGGGATCATTAAATGCACCTTTGTACCTACCCATGCCTCCCAAAATTAAAAAGGATTTGGCGCCAAAATTACTTTAAATGGCTAGGATCAATTTCAGTGATCCTATGGTCAGTTTTATTGGTGGGAACTATTCAGAAAGAGGAGAGAGACAGACTTGGGTGTATAAAAGGCCAAGAAAAGCAAGAAGAAGATAGTTAGTTTTTAGTTTTTTCATAATGTATGTCGTTTAAAGTTTTTTTAGTCTAGATTAGATTTGCAGCTGTATTTTAAAGTTCATTTGTGCTCAAGTAAACCTTCTTAGTGTATCTCAACTTTAATTAAGCATCAATTGCAGTTTATGTTCAATTTCCATAGTACATACCCACTGTTGAAATTTCCACTCTTAAAATCCTATGTCAACATTCTTAGTGACTTGTGTTTAAGCTCAGGCAAGCTCATTCAAACTTGTTTAAGCTTTCCATAAGCTCACAACTCAGTTTCACTCACTTTTGAACCTTGGTCAACGAAAGTCAACACATAATCATGATCGGGTCAGAAATGGATATGGGCTAATGTTGATGATGGTTTTGGTTATTGGTTGGTGTTTTGATATCGTTACTATGCTTAAATTTCTATGGATCTCTTGTAAGTGCTAGTTTTCATCTTATATTTAGTTTAAAAGCATGAGTGGTAGCATTTATCTTAAATCGATTAAGTCTTGTTATCTACTGTTTCATTAGCATTAATCTAGTATAATAATCTGTTTTGAAGCTTAGCTTAAGCTGCTTTTGTGTTTAGACTTAATTAGATTGCATTTCTCAACATAAAGGGGTGTTTGGTTTAAGTTAAAACCAGGGTCAAAACTCATTTTTACCCACTTTGACTTTACAAGTCAAAGTGGTTTTAAGATTTTAAAACTCGTTTCTAAATGAAGTAAACTTGACTTAACAAGTTTTGTGAAGTTTTAAAAAGAAGAAACTCATTTTACGTTTCGCACATTTAAACAAAGAATTGTAGTCTTGCATTCACGAACTTTAGTAGCTTATTTGTGGTCAAAACTTGGTCCAAACCGCTTTTCTTACACCCTAGCATCCCCACTAGACATAGTTTTAGCTTATTTCTATCTAGCATAGCTTTAGGTTAGTTAAAAATTGCATCATAATCGCCAAAACCCATATCATGCACTGTTCGATCCACTGCAGGTCCCATAGCACCTTTGTTTTAGCTTATTTCATGTTCCCATTTTAGCTTATTTAGTGTACCTTAGTGCTTATTAGGTGACATAGATTAGGTGTACCGCTTTTAGCTTATGTTATGCCTATTTAGTGCTTATTTAGCTTATTAGAATAGCTTATCATTTCCTTGAATGCTCATTTCCCTTTTAGCTTAGGACTCTCCTAAAACTGCTTATCACCCTCATCTTTTAGCTTATATCAACTTGCTTCTGCTTATTTCTGTATTGAAGTGCTTATTTACATGTTTCTTGTGCTTATTCAAAGTTCTTTTAGCTTAAAATCGCTATAAGGGTGTTTGTTTGTGTACATTAATTGTTGTGAATAAGCGCTTTCAAACTGCTTATTCCAAAGTTTTGAACAAAAGTCTTTCACAAAAAGTTTAGTTTTAGTCTTATTTATAAGTTGCAAAAGAAAAATTTGAAAAAAATAGTTTTTGCAAAAGGTACCACAGATTCAAACTGGGACCTCTAGCATCACGTACACAACACCACTCACACATCCAATCGCCCTAGGGTCTTTGATCATCATACTTTGCACTACTTAATATTTAACCACTTTAAACAGCTTTTAAGCTTGTTTGCTTATTTGCTTTTTATTAGCTTATTTCCTCAAGTAGTGTACCGCTTTTTATTTTCTCTAATCAAGTATAACTTCAAGTATTTTACGTGAAATTTTCGGATTTTCCAAATCATTTAGTATTTTTATAATTAAATTAGATTAAAGTAGTTTTAAATCATAATAAATAATTTAAAAGTCGAAAAATACCCGCTTTTTCCTAAAATTATTTTTGGTCAATTAGGACGTAGGAAAATTGTTTTTACATTCATAGGACTTTTATTTCACAAATTTTACGTTTTATCTTGCGCAACAGTAATTTTCGTGCATAACGACGCTTTTCATTTTAGGCCACGTTTTTAGATATTTTAAGTTTACGTTTTAATTAAAATAGTTTATTTAAGTCATTTTGTTTTATAAAATCACAAAACATCAATTTGCAAATAGTGATAGCGTTTATTTAATAGTTTTTATCTTTTTAATTTGTATTTAAGCCGTTGTAATTTGTTGGCTTTTCCTTAGTTATAATAATTCACAATCTTCCTTTCCGTTCAAATCTCCCGATCACTATACGTTTGATAATCCATTGCATTTCATTTGGGACATAACGACCCGGGAGACTCTATACTCCTCGGATCTTCATTGCATTTGTGTCCGAATCTGTTTTAAGTCACATTACGGTGGTCATTCACAAGTGACCGGTTTGTGTGATTAGACTTGGCGGTTTCTTGTGAGATCACAAGTCTTACGGAAAAAGGATTTAGATAAGCGAGCGAAAAATATTGTTGAAACAAACCCTCCCTTTGGAAAATGCCTAGAAGCGATGTGTATCCTCCTAATACACCAATGCATCTTGTACCTAGAACAATTGCCACTAAAAGCAAGACATTAATTAGCCAATACGTTATATTTCAACTATTTGTTGATTTTGAGAAAACTTGCAAGAAAATGATCACACCCAATGGTATAATCAAGGAGAAAGGGTTTTGAACAAATGAAAGAATGTTATTTAAGCGAGGTCATGCCACTTCTTTAAACTTCTAAAAGATCACTTGGAGTCTTAAAAGGGATAGAAAGCGATATTAAGGAATGGAAAAGAATTTGATGCAATGGTTGTTGAAGTTAGTGACTATGGCGTGCTTTCGAAATATAATGAGATTGAGAGAAAGAACTTGCATACATTAAATGAGAATCTTATTCTGAATGTGTTGCTCAAGATGTGTTTTCAACTGCTCAAATTGCTCTATTAATGCTTCCAAATTTCATGAACTATCTCGTGGCCTGAAAGTCTCCCATGATCGTGTCATTGAGCTTGAAAAACTAATTCTAAACTAAACGAGAAAATTGAATCGGATGATCACGACAATTTCGTTAAACATTTTCTAAACTAGAAGTTGAGCATTTTAATTTACAACTAAAATATCAACATCTTAAAGAAAATGTCAAAACTTCAAATGTCAAGACATCTTTAGATGCTCCGAGTTTGATGCGGGTTTTCAAATTAACAAACGTGATTAATGATTCAAGCTCGATGCAACACGATCGAAAGTTGAAAGCCCAAATCTCTCAATTAAAGGGTCAAACAAACAATATGACAGCTCCCAAATGCCTCCTCCTTTAGATTCTCGTAATTCTCAAACGTTTCATCTTCAAAACCTAGTAAATGCTTTACAAAAGGAAAGCGAAGGTTTCTAGAAGAAAATGAAAAGGTTAAACGTCATTTCAATGAGTTATTTGAATCAATTAAAGTCACTGTAATAAAAACAACGAACACATAGCTTCATTGCAAAAGGAAATTGAGAATCAAGAGTCGGGTAAAGGGAAAATGCCAATGACCAATGGGGAGAATGGTGTATCAAGGTTCACTCTTGTAATAAATATACTTTATGCGTGACATATGTCCCTCCTCATCTAAGAAACAACAAACTAGCTATTCAAACATATTTCTCATCTCTTAAGGATTGCTTAGAATGCTGCGTGAGATTGTTGAAGAGGATAAGCTAGAAACCTCATGATAATGCAATTCGACATGCATGCTTATATGCCAAACGATCTCAAGAAATCTTAGAATGCTTGATCACAATATGCCCAAAGACATTAGGTGAGAGAGTTAACCCTTTGATTCCATGCTCGATGCCTAATGCCAAATATGATATGCACTCGATTCCCAATGTTTTGAATGTGAACCGTAGTGTGCCCTTGAGTAGTTCGATTCTAGATCATCAATGCTAAGAAAGAGAACTCAAGTGTGCCTTCTAGGAGTACTAATCTCGGTACCTCTAGTTTTAAAAAGTAAACCTTAGTGCACCAGATGTAGTTCGGATCCCAAAGACATCTAAACAGTCATGCAAAGAGTAGTAAACCAACTAATGTTCCCATTCCTCTACAGAGTAATCGGTGACATTAAAGGGAGCAGGTCAAAGTCTCAAGACAATACAAGGAATGATAGGACCTCTTAAGCTAAGAATGTGCCTTTGGAAAAGAGTAGAAGAACAATCTAGGAACTTTAAGTTTGAATTGAATAAAGCGAATCGTGTTGATTCTAGTATTAGCCATAGGCGCATCATAATTAATTAATTCGATACTATTTGCAAACCTTGTCTTCGATGTCCGCTGAATTTTTCTAATCATGAATGTGGTGTTAATGTTACGCCTAATGATGTTAATTGTCCGATTAATATTGTTAATGCTAATATTCATGCTAAGAAGGCTAAAAGGCAAAAACGAAAGAAAGTTAGAAAACAAAGGAAACCCATGGGAAGAACATTCATAAAATAGGCTTCTATTGGATACCGTTGGTCATAAGACTAATCGAGATAATGCCCACTAGAAAATGGATGCCCTCTTGGTAGAACTATTCCTTTAAGAAGTGATCACACCGTGAAGGCTATCTGACACTAGTAATCGCATCTATTCACAATGATTCCATTGCCTCACTTTCGATATGAATGCTTCTATTTACGATGTGGGTGTTCCAACCATTGTAACTAACCAAATGGAACCCATTCTTGCATGGGGATCCCAATTACCGATTATCCATTCTTGTCTCGTGTTCAACCGCAGATCGCTCAAATCGCTACGTGGTACCGGACTCAGTGCTCCAAGCATATATTGGAGACCGGTCGCGCTCATGAACTTCGTGAGCAAATTCATCGGACTGTTAGATTTGGTAATGATCATTTCGGTGCTATATGGGTTATGGAGATTATGTTGTTGGTGATAGTGTCATCTCTAGAGTTTACTATGTGGAAGGTTTAGGTCATAACTGCTCTCTGTTGGTCAATTCGTGATTCGATCTAGAAGTACCCTTTAGAAAACATACCGCTTTGTTAGAGATCTTAATGGTAAGGAACTGTTAAAAGGAACTCGTGGCTCAAATCTTTACACCATCTCTATTGATGACATGATGAGGGCCTCTCCAATCGCTTGTTATCAAAGGCTTCAAAACAAAGTCATGGTTGTGGCATCGTCGTCTCAATCACTTGAACTTCGCACCATCAACGATCTTTCCGAAAATGACTTAGTTGTAGGTTTACCTAGACTAAAGTATGAAAAGGATCATCTTTGTTCAGCATGTCAATTGGGAAAAAGCAAAGTATGCCCATAAACCCAAACCTACTAACTCATCACGAAGTTCTTCATATGATTCATATGGATTTATGTGGACCAATGAGGGTGCGAAATGTCTTTGGGAAGAAATATGTGTTAGTTGTGGTTGATGATTACTCTAGATTCACGGGTCAAGTTCTTAAGGACAAAGGATGAAACTCGATATCATCATCAAACTCATCAAACGACTACTGAGTTCGACTAAACAAAGCGCGAATTATCATAACAGATAATGGAACCGAGTTTGTCAACAAACAACTTAGTGAATTCTATGAAAGCGTTGGAATCACCCATCAAAGAAGTGTTCCACGAACCCCTCAATGAAAAGGTGTAGTTGAAAGAAGAAATCGTACTCTTGTTGAGCCGCTAGAACAATGTCGATCTACTCAAAGGTTCCAATGTTTCTCCGGGTCAAGCAATTGCCACCGCATGCTACACACAAAATCGTTCCTGATTCACACCTGCTCATGGAAAAACTCCATATGAACTTGTCCACAAGAAAACCTAATCTATCTTTCCTTCGTGTGTTTGGTGCATTGTGCTATCCAACTAATGAGGTCAAGACTTAGGCAAACTTAGGGCCAAAGTCGACATTGGAGTATTTGTAGGATATGCATCAAACAAAAGGGATACCGAATCTACAACAAAAGAACCCGAAATATCATGGAAACAATTCACGCTACGTTTGATGAGTGACCGGTCAAATGGCTCTGGACACTCCACTCAGGACCCGCTTCAAAAACAGTCCCATTGGTTCATCCCTTGTTCCAAACTCCTCTCAAGAAACTCCATATGTACCTCCATCGAAGATGATGTAAAGAAATTGTTTGATCCTATGTTTGATGAACTATGATTCAATTACTAATGAGGTGTTGATCCCAGCGAGAGGATGCTCATATTCCAGTTGAATGAAGTCAATCCCTCGGTCTCAATATCTTTAAGTCAGAAGCACCGCTTCTTGATCCTTCGCCTCATCAACAAATCATCATTCTTCAAATATACATCATGGAGATGTTTGCATCAATGATGAAGTTAATCCTTTGCTACTCTCAAGATGCTCCATTTGAAAACATATTTGCTACTCTGAATCATCATCGAACCATCTTCTTGAGAGACATCGACTCGACTACCTCGGTTCCTCAACAACCGCCACATGAACACCTCGGAAAATGGACTCACGATCATCCATTAGACAACATCATTGGAAATCCTCTCGTCCCAGTATCAACCGGAAACAACTTGCAACCGATGCCTTATGGTGTTTCTTCAACTCCGTACTATCTAAGATTGAACCAAAGATGTTAAAACCGCCATGAATGAAGATAGTCGGTTCAATGCCATGCAAGATGAAATTCATGAGTTTGATCGTCTTGATGTATGGGAGTTAGTACTGCTCTCCAGTTGTGCTATGATTATAGCTCTTAAATGGATCTTCAAAGTGAAACTTGATGAGCATGGTGATGTGTTGAAGAACAAGGCTCGATTAGTTGCTAAAGGATATCGTCAAGAGGAGGGTATAGACTTTGAAGAATCTTTTGCTCCGCTTGCTCGAATCGAGGCAATCGTAATCTTTCGGCTAATCTTTGCTAGTAAGAACATGGTAGTCTATCGGATGGATGTGAAGACGGCATTTCGAACGGAGATCTTAAAGAAGTCGCTCACGCGGCCCAACTCAAGGATTTGTGAATCAAGAGCATCCTACTCACGGTTATCGTTTGAAGAAGGCTCTTTACGGTTTAAAGCAAGCTCCAAGGGCATGGTATGATACATCGTCAAAGTTTCTTCTATCAACCGGATTCAAAGAAAGGAGCGATTGATCCTACTTTGTTCACCAGAAGTCGGGCAAACATTTAATTCATGTTCAAATTTGTTGATGATATTATTTTGCCTCGGCAGACCAATGGAATGTGATCGTTTTCGAATGAAATGAGTTCAAAATTTCAAATGTCAATGATGGGACAAATGTCATTTTCTTGGGATTACAAATTTCACAAAGTCCGGAGGCATTTTCATAAATCAATCTAAATATGCAACCGAAATCTTAAAGAAATTTGGATTTGATTCAAGTGACCTCGTTGACACCCCATGATTGACCGAACCAAACTAGATGAGGACCTCTCGTGATCATGATTGACCAAACGAAATATCGTAGTATGATTGGATCCCGATGTATCTCACGCTAGTAGACCGACATCTTGTTCATTTGTTTGCATGTGTGCTAGATACCGTGCTAAGCCTACTAAAAGCACCTTGAAGGCTTAACAGGTCTTCGGTATCTCAAGGAACCATCAATATGGGTCTTTGGTACCGAAGGACACCGGTATGTCACTAACGGCCTATGCGATCTTGATCATGCGGGTTGTCAAGATACACGTCGGCACGTGGAGGTGCTCGGTTTTTGGGTGATAAGCTTGTGAGTGGTCTTCAAAGAAGCAAATGATTACTTCTATTTCCTCTACGGAGGTGAATACATAGCCATGTCTTCTGTTGTGCTCAAATCTTATGGATGAGATCTCAATTATCGACTATGGCTTTGTATTCAACAAAATCCTCTCGCATCGTGATAATAAAGTGCTTATTGCTCTCTCATGCAACAATGTTCAACACTCAAGAGCAAAGCACATCGACATTCGACATCATTTCATCGTGGGAACAAGTGGAAAAAGGTGTGGTGGAACTCTATTTGTGAGGTCTGAATATCGCCACGACATCTTCACCAAAGCTCTTCCAAGAGAACGTTTGAGTTCATTCTTCCACGACTTGGCTTGAAAAGCCTTCAACCGAAAACACTCAAACGTCTTCGTGAGGAAGACGAGGAGTAATAGGTTTCCTTCATCTATCTCTTGTAAATATTTATTCGAAAAACAAAATAGAAAATTATAAAACTTTCAAAATCCATAAAAATCAAAATTCAAAAATCTTCAAAAAAAAAAAAAAAAAAAAAAAAAAAAAAAAAAAAATTTCAATTTGTCATGTTACTCCCGATTCGATAATATCTCGGTCTTGATGTTGTCATTCAAAGAATGACACGGACTTTAGATGTTGTTCAATTTAAAAAAAAAAAAAAAAAAAAAAAAAAAAAGATATTTTTGGGAGAAAGAGAACTATGGTTTATTGTCATTTCGTGCAATAACCTGCTTTTAAAGAAAGAATAGAGCCATGTTTTATCATGCTTTCAAAATTCCATGCTCGATTCTATAAACATTTATCTACGAAAACTAAATGCTTTGAAAAATAACTCTGGTCTATTTTTGATAATCATCGGACTTATTTGTCAAAATCTCTATCTCTCAATCAACAACCTATGTCATTGATTGAGGAGAGAATGATTTCAATTAAATTAAAAGTTATTTGGCATTAAATCGTTTCAAAAGATATACATGCATGTTTTATCAATGGAGTTTAAAGTCTTAAAATCGATCCTTATCGCTTAAAACGCTTTCATAATCAAGTCATAATTCCCCTTAAAGCTTTCAAAATCAATTTAAATCAATAAGAGATCACAAATCTCAAATGATTTGATAATTGTGATCGGGGAGAATGTGTGATTTAAATTGGATTTAAACCGATAATTCGGTAAATGGTTTTATAAGGATGTACATGTGTCCTTCCACATGTGACAAACGATTTCAAATTTTCAATGCACATGTTGAGGGAGCATCTATCTTAAAACCTATGATTTGAAACGTGATCATTTATCTCAATATGTGGGTTCCTCTAGTATGTGCAAAACTCTTTTCAAACCTCGAGGCACATATTGAGGGGAGCAAACTGGAAACCTCATCCTTCCGGAATGCTTTATCTACTTGATTTGATCAAGGAAGTGATGTTGATATCTTTTAGAAAATGGTAATCAAAGAAGTTAATTCTTTCTCTTGCCTCCGTGTGCAAAACATTTTCTAATACTTGATGCACATGTTGAGGGGGAGTTCTCGTTCTAAAAATATCAAAAATAATTCGGTACAAAATGCTTTGATAATATATCACAAGTATCTCAATTGATTTTCAAATGGTTTTCAATTGTTTCCAATGGCGGATGAACAATACCAAATAGACCGACCAACTTTACTTTATATACGGTGATATAAGGATGATAAGGTTAGGTATGTGTTCCCATGATCCGCTTGAGGCGGAGGGATCTACCCGGTGACAATCCACTAGTTAGTGTAGAAGTCCTTAGGTATGATGATAAAAGGAGAAAATGAGATATGGGAAGAGTGCGGACTAAGACCGAGCTAGTCTTTGGAATAAACCCAACAAGGTTCTAGCTATGAAGTCTCGGTAAGCATCAAGGGGTGAAGAATTAAAAAGAATTGAATGAGGAAAGGGTGAAAACAAATAGCCTCCATTTATTCAACCTTAGGGCGAAACGGGTTGAATTCATATGCTCTTGATGGTAACATCGGTATTGAAGACAAGACGTCATGGACCCGGTGACGCCTTGCACTTCAACTTTCCAAACCACTCAAGTTCCTCTTAAAAGGACTTGTTTCATTCTCACGGGAACCGACATTATCTATCAACTTTCTCTTGAGATGGTTGATATTGAAGAAGAGACCTCTCCTAGTCTCGATGAGGGATCCAAATATGCACAAATTGAGTCTAGAGCCACGAGATCATCAATAAATCTCATTAGGACACTTTCAATGAAGACTCTCCATTTCACACAATGTGGAAGAGAGATTATATCTTGAGTCCCACGATTATCCTTGTGGTATTGCGAACATCCGAGTGATGTGTATACATATTCACTATGAAGATGGAAAGCCTTCAGAGCCAACATCAAACAAGCTCTGGTAGGTGGCATGTGAGATCTATTATATAGATCAAACATGTGACAACCGAACGAGAAACAATGGGGCGATTCAATCTCTTGAATCAATCTGGTTCGAGTTATGGATTGACGGATACCTTTGAAAAGCTGGTCTTTGTGCATAAAAACTCTTTTCTTTAGCACATCGACCATGTATTCATTTTTCAAACCAAAGGTGTTTTATGATTGATAATTGATTTTCAATAAAACCTTCGTTGTATTGCAAAAAAACAATTTCTATCGAGCAATACACGATTGTTTTCAAATATCTTTTCATCAATCGGTGGACTTAAAATTATTTGGTTCACTCACTCGTGTTGTCTTCTTTGAGACGTTCGGTTTGAGAACAACTAGAAATACCGAAACCCTGTCAAGGAAATTCTTGAATTATACCCGATCACGAGCGGTACTTGTCTTCGATCAACGGGGAACCGTGGGCGTGTACCTCAATTCAACGAAGTGATCATAGACACTTTCGTGTGATTTATTGCTAATCTGTTGTATGCGGTACGCCCGACGTTTGCGGTGATCGTAATGAAGCGGTCAATCCATAGCCGCATGCTCACTTAACACATTCAACTCAAAAGAAATCATGATTAGTGCATCAATGACTCGATATTTTCACTCCATGCTTCGCTTTCTGCGCCAATATCATGATTCAACAAATGCTTCCGCTACTACGATGAGAAGATATCATGATCCGAATGTGAGCATGTCGGTCCTAAAGTCACAACATCACATAATACCAACACCACAAAGGATGTCTCAAAGATTTTTGATTCTTGATGATCTCAAAAGATGGCACAAAATTATTATCACGTGGATCGTTGAAAGACCTCCACTTGAAGTAACCAAACATGCAATGTGAAGAATCAATGTCTCTGAGCTTAGGAGCAAAGGACTACATCAAGAATGCAAGATCAATTGTTAATGTAATATCTATTTGTATTCAATGTAAGTTTGGTACATGATTGAGGTGACCTCCTTGGGGAGATTGTTAGAATTAGAAATTCCGGTATTAAAGAGTCGGTCACCTCAAGTATATGTAATCGTTAAAGCTCGTAGTCGTAGTTCTTTTAAGTTAAGTAGTAATTAGTTAATCTGTATGCCCGATCCACGACCCGATGTGTGGCGATTTATGTAAGACTATAAATACTCTCTACCTCCCAAGGTAGAGAGTTGGAGCTCATAATAATATCTTTCACTTTCTCTCACTAAGTTCCCTAAACCTCTAACTTTCTCTAGAAATTCCACTTATCGTCACCTTGTTGTTATGGTTTGATGTGTGTGAAAACTAATATCTTACAAGATAAATATACTAGGTGGTGAAATTGATCTTAAAAATGAGAGATTACAATGCTTAAAGAGAAACTAGAAGAGGCGAGAGTGTAAAACAAAAAGCCACAGTAGAAAAAGAAAAACATGTTGTTAGGGTTGCTAAAACACGATTATGCTTCGATCTAGTAAACAAGCCAATAGGTCAAAATTGTTCAAGGATAGTGCGGTCTTTGTTACAATGATATGCCACCACCATCTCTTATGAAACATGCACCACCTACAAAAGAGTCATCATTTAGCGGTTGAATTTAGTTTCAATAAACACATAGGTGAGACTAACAAGATTGAATCATCTAAGATAGGTTCGATAAGTCATCCGATGCTCCCACTATTGAAGATTGGGAATCGATTACGAGGAAGATAGATCCGAATCAACTCGGCTGAAAAGATAGAACATGTTAAGAAAGTTGATTCTAAGCAAGCCAACCTTGTGCCTAGATTTGGAGCTCAAATTGATAAGAAAGTTGTAGAGTACAAGGAGATACCTAGGGAAAAATGAAAAGATATATACCTAGGGGCAATCGGAGAAACTTTAATGGCCTAATTTCTAGCAGTTAGAGATGAGTTTCAATGTGTCAAGAAGGCTTGTTATAAATGTGGTAGTTTTGAGCACTTACGGAGAAAGCTGTATAAAAACCAACCACAAGTTTGGAATCAATGGAGGAGGGTAAATCACCAAAACTTTTCAAAGAAAACAAACCCTCATCCTAATGAAACATGATTCCTAAGCGCTTTAATGAGGAATGGTAATACAAAGTAAATTGTTATTGATGCACCCAAATGGGTTCCAACCATCGCTAAGCAAAATGTAAACACGGCTAAGCAAAATCAAACCATCTGCTAAGCAAAATATCACCATCGAAACAAAAGAAGTTTTAAAATTCCAAAAGTGATAAGCGACACGGTGGTTGAAATCATTTTATCTTGTTAAGACCTCACTAGTTGGCAATGGAAGCCTAAGACCAAGGTTTTACATCATGTCAACTGTGCATTAATGGACTTAAACAAATTCGATTATGTTGATGCAGAGGCGAGACCCAAGTCAGTCTTGGCTTGGGTCCACAAAGAACTAATTTGTTTAAATTCATGTGCGGGCAATCTACAAGATGAGTTAAAAGACAAAGGAATTTTTGATAGTGGTTGCTCGGGCACATGACTTGGGATGGGAGCAACACGGAGGATTTTGAAGCTTTTGATGGAGGATATGTGGCATTTGGCAATGATCCAAAGGGATGAAAGATTCTTAGCGAGGCACAATCAGGCTGGGACATTAGACTTTGAAAAGGTCTATCCGTACGAGGACTAAAGTACAATTTATTGATGTTTCTCAAATGTGTGATAAGAAAAACTGGGTACTTTTTGGTGAAACCGGGTGTGTGTGTTGTCACTGATTTTATGATGCCCGATGAAAAGTATATCTGACTTAGGGTACCTAGGAAGGAAAACATATATTGTTTTGATCTTAAAGATGTAATTCCTAATAGGTCCTTAACCTTTTTGTTTGCTAAAGCATCAATAGATGAGTCTAAATTGTGGCACAGAAGGCTAGGTCACCTTAATTTTAAAACAATCAATAAACTGGTGAAAGGCAACTTAGTGAGAGGGTTACCTTCTAAGGTTTGTGAGTGTAAGGAACTTTGTGTGGCTTGTAAAAAAGGAAAACAACATAGAGCCTCTTGTAAGACCAAAACTGTTAACACCATCACACAACCACTGTTTATGCTTCATATGGACTTATTTGGACCAACCTTTGTTAAAAGTTTGAACCATAAGCAGTATTGCCTAGTTATCACTGATGATTATAGTAGATTTTCTTGGGTATACTTTTGGTACGCTAAGAGTGAGACTAGTGAGATCCTCAAGAGTTTCATTACTAAGATAGAAAATCTAGTAAATCATAAGGTCAAGGTAATCGATGTGATAATGGGCGGAGTTTAAGAATGATGTGATGAATCGCCTACGTAGCTAAGGGTATTGAAAGACAGTTTAGTGTTGCTAGAACACCACAACAAAATGGTGTAGTGAAAAGGAAAATAGGACACTAATTGAGGTCGCTAGGACAATGTTGTCGGAATCTAAGTTACCTACTACCTTTTGGGTGAAATTTGTGAGGCACTGCATGTTATGTGCGAATAGAAGTAAGGTAGTGAAGCCTCATAACAAGACCCTCTATGAGCTATTACATGATAGAAGCCAATGATTGCATTCCTAAAACCTTTTGGGTGTCTGTTACTATCTTGAATACCATAAACTACCTAGGTAAGTTTCAAAAAAAATGTCGACGATGGATACTTTTTAGGCTATTCTTCTAATAGTAAAGCCTTTAGAGTGTACAATAGGAGGACTAGGATTGTTGAAGAGAACCTACATGTTCAATTTAGTGAAGAGACTCCTAGTGTTGAGACCAAAGGTCCGGATCGACTGCTTAACATTGATATGCTAACCAAATCTATGAATTATGAGCCTATCATTGCGGGAACTTCCACTAATGTTAATGCATGTACTCAAAGGATTCTAATGCGAAAGCAGATTCTAAGGAAGCCGATTCTCCAAAGGAGTTCTATTTGGTTGAAAAGTGGAAAGGCGGTTCTGTCTCACCCATCATTGATAAGCAAGGTCCCACCGATGATGATGCATTGAATTACGAAAGCAAAGTTGATCATCATCAAGATAAGGATGAGTTATTAAAAGATAACTCGATGTCGATGAAGAAATTGAAAGAAAGAAAAGCGTTCAAAGCACACTTTCACGCCAAACAAAAGCACGGATAGTAATAATAAAAGCAACGCTAAGCCAACTTCTACCATTGCCGGTTCAAGTGAAACCCATCATGTAAATCGGTGATAGTACTTTCTTTGGACCAAGTGCAAAGCCATTATTTGGTGAAGAGGAGTATCCATGATCCTACCATGCCTTTGATAGAAATTGATACTCCTCGATGATGAAGACATGGATGATTTCTTCAATGCTAATTTTACTAATTTGGAACATGTCATTCATGAAAGTCCGATCACCACCACAAGGATACATAAGATTCATCCTAAGGAACAAATACTTGAAATTTGAACACCCTGTTCAAACAAGAAGTAAGGTTCATAACACAAAACCTTCCACGAGCAAGGTTTCTTTGCAAGATCACTTCACAAAAGAAATAGTCATAAAGATCGCAAAATTGCTTGTTTGCATGTTTTCGTCTCAAAAGGAGCCCAAGAGAGTGGAAGAAGCTTTATCGGAAGAAGGATGGGTAGAATCAATGCAAGAGGAGCTTCTTGGTTCAAACTTCAAGAGTTTGGACATTGGTTGATCTTCCTAATGGTAAGAGGGCAATTGGGACAAAATGGGTATTCAGAAATAAGAGGGATGAAAGAGGAATTGTGGTAAGAAACAAATCAAGGTTGGTTGCTCAAGGATACACACAAACTGAAGGTTTGGATTATGATGAAGTATTTGCACCAGTTGCAAGGATTGAGGCTATAAGATTATTTTTAGCATATGCTTCATTCAAGAATTTTGTGGTGTACCAAATGGATGTTAAGAGTGCTTTTCTATATGGCACAATTGATGAGGAGGTTTATGTTTGCCAACCTCCTGGTTTTGAAGATCCTGATCATCATGACAAGGTCTACAGGGTGAAGAAGGCTATGTATGGGTTGGATCAAGCTCCTAGGGCATGGTATGAGTGCTGTCACTTATTTAATGGACAATGGCTTCAAAGAGGGCTTATTGATAAGACTTTGTTCATTAGGAAGCCAAGGATGATATTTCTTGGTTCGGGGTTTATGTAGATGACATCATCTTTGGCTTAACCGATGAGGAGCTATCTAAGGATTTTGAGAAACTTATGCATGATAAGTTTCATATGAGTTCTATGGAGAACTCACTTTCTTTTAAGGCTACAAGTTCAACAAAGGGTGATGGTATTTTCATTAGTCAAGACAAGTATGTAGCGATGTTTTGAAGAAGTTTGGGTTTCGGGATGTGAAGAGTGCTTGTACACCTATGGAGACTCGTAAACTCGCTACGGATGATGGAAGTCCCAAAGTTGATTTGAAGTTATGCAGTCCATGATTGGATATTTGATGTATCTCACCGCATCTAGGCGGATATTATGTTCTCGGTATGTGTGTGTGCAAGATTTCAAGTCACACCCAATACCTCACACATAAATGTTGTTAAGAGAATCTTTAGATACCTTAAAGGTCATCCTAAACGGGCCTTTTGTATTCTAAGGATTCCCTTTGATTTGGTGGCCTATACAAATAGTGATTATCTTTGGTGCTAGTTTGGATAGAAATCTACAATTTGGAGGATGTCAGTTTTGGAAGCAGACTCATTTCATGGCGATTAAAAAAGCAAACTATTGTGGCAAATTCTACAACCGAATATGTGGTGCACGCTAGTTGTTGGTCAAGTTCTTTGGATTCGAATCAATTCTTGGATTTTGGGTACAACTTTATGCATACTAAGATTTACATTGATAATAACATTACAATGCATCATTAAAAACTGTTTTACATTCTAGAACTAAACATATTGAGATAAGGCATCATTTTATTAGAGATTGTAATGAGAAAAGGTTTATGTGGGGAGGTTTCAGTACCTTGTAGTTAGTATTGGAATGATTAATCTCTAAATCTCAACTTGTTTTGTAAAAGTTTGTACAAGTATTGGACTGTTATTATGTGATCTTAGTATTGCTATTTTTGTTTCTAACCACTGATAGTTATGTTCAAACCATTGTTTGTTGCTTTGTGTTCCCACTAACCATTTTGCAGAAATTTGGAAGTTTCTCACTATTTGTATGATGCAAGAGACTACGAAGGAAAAAGCCGTGATACTCTTATTCATAGTTCATAAACTGCATTATACAATGCAGTGGTTGCAATCATGGTTACAAACTACATGGAGCACACATTACACCTAGCTACTCTAGTTCCTATCAACTATTACAAAAGCTGGTGGATGTACATATGAAGAAGCTGAAGCTGAAAATGGAAAGATGGATTGATGAAAACGATGATGGATGCATTTGTGATATGAGAAATCTTCAGTTATTCCATGTACTCGTTCCACCATAAAGCATCTACTCCATCTTCCCTTTTCCCTTTCCTTTCACCTCTGCACCCTTGCCCTTTCCCTTCCTTCCATGATTTGAAGAACCAGATTCTGGAGCAGGAAGACCAATCACCACCTCCTTGTTCTTTGGGAGTGGTGGAATTCTGGCACGTGGCCTTGGTTGGGGTTGGAATGGTGAAGGTTATGCTCTCTCTGCTTCCTCTCTCACCAATCTATTGAAGGTTGGCTCTAGGCGCTCAGTGGAATCATCTGAACCTCTTGATGACTCACTAGGATCTACCACACTATCATCTTCGGATGAAGGGAGAAAGGGGGACTTTTTAGGTTGAGGATCTTCTTGAGGAACGTAAAGAAGCCATGGGTTAGAATCATCACTTGATGATGATGATGATGAGGAGGAGGAGGAGGAAGATGTTAGATTGATGACTTCTGGTTGATTCCACATGCTGATTGATGTTGATTGTGGATTTTTGAGAAATTAGGGTTTGAAAGCAAGGTTGGATTAATTTGTATGTGTTACTTGTGCCTTAGGATTATTTTATAGGCAGAATAAATGGTTTTTGTGAGTAAATGAGGGGAAGGTATAAGTGGGTGAAGAGTTAATGAAGTCTTTTGACTTTGAAAAGAATTAATCTACCGAAGTTGACCATATTGACTTAGCCTTTAGCATATTGGCTAACAACCGCTAAGTATATGGAACCACTTTTAGTTTACTCAACCATCGCTAACCTTAACATTCTTTTGGTGCTTGGTTTATGTTTGTGATATGCAGGTATGAAGGATAGTTGTGTATTTTGGAGCTTTTGGTTTGGAGATTTTGCTTTGGACCTTTGGAGCTTTTGTGATAAAAAAAAATAAAAAACATTTGTGTTATATGCTGTAATCCTTCATGTTTTTGTGAGATATCATTAAGATTGACAAAGATTTGCTTGTTATGTCTATTGGTGAACTGATTGGAGTGAATTTGGGTATCCACTGCTAGTATTTTCAATCCACTGATAGAGGTCTTCAAACCACTGCTAGTGTTGCTGATTTTTTGGATACTTAAGGGGCTGTTTGGTAACTTTGGAGGAAACACGTTTAAATCCCCAAATCACTGATAGGTCATTTACTTGATCTTCAAATCACTTCCAATTGGCGCGTTACATAAACCTAAACCAATTTCATATGTTCAATTCACCAATCCCACATAACTCACATCATCGATCATCATGCCGAATCAGTATTCCAACACTCATAACCTAGTTGCTAATTTGATCAAGAACAATCGATCTGAAGGTTTTCATCAAATGATTGATTTTCTTATTCACAGTCCTATTCACTTTGCATTAACTGTAGCACCAACAATCCTTAAAGCCTATATACAACAATTCTGGGAGAATGCTAAGCTTGAGGAGGTTGATGGAGTAGAAGTTTTTAGTACTGTTGTGGATGAAAATGATATTTTGGTTAATGAGGAGGTTATTAGAAGGTTTTGAAGTTAGATGATCTTGATGGTGTTGTTAATCTTTCGATCTTTGAGATTTTGATGGTTTAGAGAGGTTAGGCTATACACTTGGGGAGACAAGGTAAATTTTTTAAGAGCATGTTTTCACAACAATGGAAGTTTTGATACATACCTTGTTGATGTGTATAAGTAATAAGACCACTGGATTGATGACTTCCTTCCAAAATTACTCTCGCTATCATTTGTTTGTCCGATGGGAGGAAGTTTAATTGGTCTAGGATGATTTATGAAGGGTTTGTGCGGAATCTTAGGAAGAAGGAAAATATTTCTTAAATCCTAGGTTTGTACAGTGATTGTGGAAAGTCAAATTGAAGTACATTGAGCATTCTAGGGAGTATGAAGTGCATTATATGCTTCTAAGGTTTTCGCATATGAGGAATCATAAACCAAAATTTCAACCAAGAGATGTTCCTTTATTCCCCATATGCTTAACTTGCTATTCACGAATTTGATGAAGGTCTTGAATCCCAACCCATAGAACTGAACCCACCGATAGTACACCTCAAACCACCGATAGTGCAATTGTTCTCCTTTGTTAGTGAATCACAACCTTCTAGTCAAACCCAAACCATTTGTTACACCAATCGTATGGACTAGGAGAAAGAAGGCACCAAGCTACCTCGGTGGTGTTAGTGGTGTTGTTCATGAGGCCGTCACACGGTGTGGAGGTGACATGATTGGAAGGGCTTCACTTCTTGATTCATCTTGATAAGGTTTAAAATGTACCTTTTTGAGGGGTCGTTTAAGCCCTTATTTGATCACTTTTGTATCTGTTATTACTTAATATCGTTCCTTTTCACTTTTAGGTCTCTTGAAGGCAAATTCTTTGTAATGGCACTTATTTAGACGAAAAGCGCGGATATCTGAAGAAAATGGCCAAAGTCAAGAATCGAGACATTCATTCTTTGAAATACAAGGTGGCGGCGCCTTCGCTTAAGCTATGACGCCGTCGGAGCATTTTGTGACGACACGAAGCCAAATTTCTTATTTTCAAGTGACGGTGTCGGGCTTTAAAAGAGTAGGCCGTCGCAACTCGAATGGCCTAGATTTGATCCAGACGGGCGTCATAAGTCGAAGAGGACGGCGTCACAAGCACAGTGGCGCCGTCGCAAGACTAACGTAGCCAAGGCGAAACCCTAATGGCGGCGGCCGGCGGCGTCACAAATCATAAGGTGGCCACGCATATGTAATCTTATATATAGAATCCGAATTTTCAAGATTTATCTATAGTCTTTTGGAGTAAAACCTAAAACAGAACCAAGGTTTGTCTTATCAGATATTTTAGGGTTCCAAACCTATCTTACATCAAGATAAGTGTTTTACTTCATTAATACAATTATGTCTTCAATTATTTGTGTGTATGCTTGCATGTTCTCCATGTCCAGCTAATTTACTTGTGTGTTTGCTTAGGGAATATGAAACTTAATTATTGAATATTGATTGGTTGTCTCTTATCTTAATTGTTAATGATCTAGTAATCGATAGGCCATTCGTTGTGTAATTAATGCTTGATTAATCTTTGTGAACCTTAGACTATAGCACTTAGAGCGGTTGTAGGCTAAACCATCCAAGAGGGCCTTAGAGTTAGAGTTTATAATCCTAGAGGGTTTTGTAGGCGAGACCTTTGGTAAGTTCAAAGAGTTAGGGATAAGCGCATACCCTCTTGTGACAACTCGTAATTTCGGGACATTTCATATAGACTAGATTTAGTCTACACATCATTAGTAACATCATTTCATATCAATTTATGCATGGGTTTTGCATTTTACATTAAACGTTTATTTTCTTATTAAATAAGCGCTATCACGTAATCATTTATTTTGAACATTTGGTCCAAGCACTTCCAAAATATTCCTAATATATTTTTATACTCATTTTAAGACTATAAAAAATTATATTATTAGTTTACCCGATGTTTTAATTTATTTCGTATATAAATTGTTATATTTATATAATTATGGCGGTTTAAATAAATTCAACACGATAATTATTATTTCACTCAATTCTTGTGAGAAATGTACTTTTATAAATTTTATGACTTCAATACATTTTATTTTGTCCCGTTAAAATCTATTTTTAGTTAACGCTACAATTATTACCTAATTATATTTATACATCACACTTTATACTTACACTTAAAACATTATACAACAAAATACACCTCACCCCCTTTGACTCATGGCGTACACCTTTGGCCATTTATGTCATCAAATTGGTTTTCTCTTCTTACAACACTTAATGATTTTTATGACTAGGCTAATTTCTTTTATACTAGATATTATTTCACTTAACACATACATAACACTTTTCTAAGGTGTAAACTAGATCAAAACCCTCTCATCCTCTCTATGAAATTCGGCCATGCTCAAGACCACAAGAGAAACCATAAATTTTTGAGGTTCAAGTGTTTATCAAGCTCATGTAGTGATCTAGTATAGGTTTTGAAATAAAAACCTCATGATTTATTTTAGTATTCTTTGCTCAAAACTCTTCAATCCTTCAAGTCGCGGTTAGAGAGTTGCTTCTCATTTCTGTGCATCCACTTTGTCATCATAACTATTGCACCAAGTGAGTTTTCATAGCCCCACTTTCAATTGTTTTGTACTATTTTTGGGGGAGATACATGCTCAACTACTTGCTTTTATTTACACAAGTACTTTAAACTATTACGGATTACCGTGAGTTCATACCCCGCTTTTACTCGTTTAAATTCTTATAAACTATTTGGGGCAAGATACATGCTTATTTATCAAAACATTTAAACTCTTTTGCCAAACAACATTACTTATCTCAGACTTGGTGCGTGAAGTGACTACACTTAAACAAACATCCCAATATTTATATGTTGGAAGGCCATTTATTTGGATCTGACCCAACGTGAGTCGTTGGAGGAACATCCCAATATTTATATGTTGGAAGGCCATTTATTTGGATACAACCAACGTGAGTCGTTGGAGGAACATCCCAATATTTATATGTTGGAAGGCCATTTATTTGGATACATACCAACGTGAGTCGTTGGAGGAACATCCCAATATTTATATGTTGGAAGGCCATTTATATGGATACATTAACGCGAGTCGTTGGAGGAACATCCCAACACGAGTTGTTGGAAGACCCTTGTAGTGACATTTATACTTTTAACTACCTTGATGCGCATAATCATGATTGTCATTCTATTTTGGGCAATGGGTTGTGAACACACAGTTGCAAGTTTTGTATGGGCGGAACTTGGGCCGAGTGGATTTACAATGCCTTTCTTTGCATGAACATTCTTTAAAGGCTTTACATTTCAACCCAAACTCTATGAACTCACTCAACCTTTGTGTTGACACTTTTTAGCATGTTTTATCTCAAGTATCTAAGGCATTCACTTCATGGCATGTATATGGACATATCATAGAGTTGTGGTGACGACGCGTCTCACTTGGGTTTTATAAACTTTAAAACATCGTTTGGCTTGTAACAAACTTATTTCCGCACACGTTGATTTTCCTTTGGGACCTATACTTTGTAAACTCGATTGTTTTAATAAATCAAGCGATGTGTTTTCAAACGACACTTTAGGTCGTTCAATATAACTATAACTTTGATGCTATGACGATCGTCCCCAAGAATTCCATTCCGGCGCAAAAAGTAATTTGGGGTGTATGATTGGTATCGAGCATCGGTTATAGAGAACTAGGTTGCATCATTGACCCTAGACTATAACTACATCATCTCATCATATCATTATAAGTGCATACTCATTGTACATGCGGGTTTATGACTTAACACCAAATATCATATAAGTCGATTAGTCCAAGCATTGCATAGTTACTCCTAAATTATACATAGCCTGATCACCTATGTCTAATTCAGGAAGAATCATGCAATGAAGGGAGTAGTAGTCTCATATGTGTAAGCAATTCCGTAATCGAGCCAAATTTTCAAAAGATTTTCTTCAAACCACTTGTTTCCGGTTTGATCCGGTGAGTTCTTGTTTGATGAGTTGCAAAGATCGAGCTAGAAACAAGTTGTTACCTAAACCGATTTAGCCTAATCGTATGATTCTTGTTTGATGAGTTGTGGGATTAAGTAAAAATCGGTTACCTAAAAGTCTTTAGAGGTTTTGCTCAAGAATGGGAAAGTTTGCCTCGTCAAACCCTAAACCGGAGAGACCAACACGAATCAATTCGGGTGAATTCCTTTTGGGTGGGCGAATGTGACAACTCGTAATTTCGGGACATTTCATATAAACTAGATTTAGTCTACACATCATTAGTAACATCATTTCATATCAATTTATGCATGGGTTTTGCATTTTACATTAAGCGTTTATTTTCTTATTAAATAAACGCTATCGCGTAATCATTTATTTTGAACATATGGTCCGCACTTTGTAAACTCGATTGTTTTAATAAATCAAGCGATGTGTTTTCCAAACGACACTTTAGGTCGTTCAATATAACTATAACTTTGATGCTATGACGGTCATCCCCGAGAATTCCATTCATTTAAAGCGTGTAATTTGGGGTGTGACACCTCGACTTTAGACACAGCAACGCGATTAAGAATAAGGGCGTGACAATTCAACCATCAATAGGAGATAATTAAGGAGAAATAAAACCTAAGTGAACACATCTTTAAACTATCATACGAGCACACAATAATTAGACATAGACTACATACACCTTAGATTAGATAATTAGACAAGTAGAGTAATCGGTGAAATACCAACCCCAAATCCAAACCCGAGATTCGTACCTTTCCACTTCCTAAAAAACATAAAAAGATAAAAATAATCTTCCTCAACCCCAACCTTAGCGTAGTAACTTCTCACTAGCATTCCTATTCCCTAGAGAGCGATATCAATACCCGTGGCTTACCCTAATACTACACTACAATGATTAGGTTCAACGCCTAGGGTGTTATAAAACTTGCTCGAAAAAGGAAGTTCCTTTGACCCCGAGCGGCGCGTGTAGCGTTATCAAGTTTTTGGCGCGGCGGAATAGAATAGCTAGTTAGAGTCCACCTCGTTAGGTTTCCTTGCTGATTCCTATCAAGTAAGATTTTTCCCCATTTTAGCTTCCTCGTAGTTTATCCCCCTTCTTCGTGACCTTTGTTCGTAACCCATCACTTTTCATCATGGAAGGTGATAACCCCTAAAATCATTGTCCCGCCAAGAGACCGTACTCTTGGTGAATACTCCAGACCTAGCCACCAAGGTTATAGGAACACCATTGTGCTTCCCGACCAAGCCCAAATTACGGCCTGCGATCCGACACCATCCGGTTGGTGCAAAGCGGATGTGCATTCCATGGACTTCGTTAGAAGATCCTAATCGACATCTTAAGGATTTCCTTAAAATTGTCGATTCCATCGACCTTGATGCTACTACTCGGGAGACCACGCGTCTGCGTCTCTTCCAATTCTCTCTACGGGACCAAGCTAGTAATTGGCTTGAGCGACTTCCAGCCGGCTCCATCTCAAGTTGGGATGATCTCACCTCTCGCTTCCTTGCTCAATTTTTCCCACCGGGGAGAACCACTAAGCTTAGGAATGACATCTTGATGTTCCAACAACGTCAAGGTGAATCTCTCTGAAGCATGGACTCGATTCAGGACTTACTCCATAAAGTCCTCATCACGGCATTGATCTTTGGCTCCAAGTCCAAATCTTTTACGATCATGTCGGTCCTCCATCCAACAAACCATTGATTACGCCGCCGGTGGAAGGCTAAGTAACCTCAATGTTAAAGCATGTTGGGAAGTCATCGAGGACTTAGCACAATATGAAGAAGAAGGATGGGAAATTCCAATAATCCAGGAAAGTGGGATAGATTCCCGCACACAAATGTTTATGAGTATGGAGGCTCAAGTGAATGAGTTAATGGAAATGACCACATGATTATGAGCATGTGGGCGGGTCAAGGAGTTTTGGCTTCCAAGAAAATCACGACAAGATGAATTGAGGACATAATGTTGACATTCGTCAACAACCAAGAGAAAGAAATACAACACCTCGAAGCTCACATGAGAAAAACCCACGACACTTTCTTGGAACTAGCTGACAACTTCATGATGAAACTCCGTGAAGAAATCGCAAAGAATAATATACCTAGAAAGATCAAAAAGGTATATGCGATACCGGAGCTCGTGAGCATAAATCCTAAGCCCTCTTTAATCTCAACAAACGAGACAGTCCCTCTCAAAGACTCACCATTTGGCAAGAGCTCGTGTCTCAACACTCCTTGCATAAAAGAAACATTTCCTAGAGACATGTTCATTGGAAGGGTGCAAGTTTTACTTCCCAATTTCCATGACATAAGGAAACGTTCTTTTGGGTTTAAACCGGGTTTATTAGGTCAAGATGGATATTTAACTAAGAATCTTTTGAAGTTGATAGAAGATGATCCATTTTTAGGAGAGAGATTTGATTCACCAGCTACACCCATAAAATTAGGTAAGGTTAGAATGAATGGAGCACACCCCTTTGAGCATATAAATCACCCATCACCTTCATCTCACGTGGCAAATTTCCACCCTAAGGGTGTGTATTGCTACTATCACCCGCACTTAAACTTAAGTGTAGGGAAAACCTCCCCTTTATCCGTTAAATAAGGGTAGAGTCAAGCTCGTGACTCGAACAAAAACAAGCGCTTCTTGGGAGGCAACCCGTGTGTATTTTTTTTCATTTTTATTTGTGTGTCATATATCTTTTCATGATTGATTATTCTCATGTTTAAATTTGTAAAAATGCTTTATTTTTTTTTAACCTCGTCTTAATTGCATATAAAGGTATTTTACATAAAGGATAAGTGTAGGGAGGATTACACACGTTTTCAAAAGAAACGTAAACATGAGAATTTCAATTAATTAAAAGATATATATGTGTGTTTGTTCGAGTCAAATGGTTGTATCGAGTCATAATGGATGTTTCTTTGAAATTTTTCCGATTCTAAAGATGTAAATTTTCCAATTATTTTGAAAATCGCAGACTAATTTTTGTCGGGATAACTTTGACGTCGAGAAGGAGTAAAACAACATATTACTTTTTTTCTCGTTTTCGAGCTACTTATAAATTTTGGAATTTTCGGTCTTAATTTTCCGAAAATTGTAAAACATCCATTCCACAAGCATTATATCCTAGTTTAGTAGAGTCTTATATATATTATTACCGCCGATTTTACGCGAAGGTTTCGTTTGTTTTCTTCAAGTGTGCAGGTTTAATTTATTAAGAAGAAGATACATAAGATTGGAAGGAGCTTTTCACGCATACATTCTTCTTGGAAAGGATTTAACCACTACTTCACACACGGATCCTACCGAGCTAATCCGGAGAGTATTAGTTTCTTTCGTTTTTAATTACCTTCCATTATCATAACTTTGATACTTTCGAGGAACATTGGGGAGAATGTTCAGTTTAAGTGTAGGGAGGGAAAACAAAACTAGAACTTTGAAACTATGCTTATCCTTGATTATTTGCTTTGTCCAATTATATTTGTGTAATAAACCATGAGAAAATGTCGGTTAGGGTAATTTTAGCACCAAATTTAAATTTTTTTCATGACATATAGGAGTGGGACATTAGTCTTAACAAAAGCGTCTCACGAATAGGAAGTTGCATGACTAGCACAAAAACCCTTTACCACCCAAATTCCACCCAAAATGTGAGGATCACCCTTAGATTAGTAGGAATTAAAGCATTCATCTTTAATGCTTAGAGTGTGAACCGGTAGTATAATAGATTCTAGAACTTGTTTTGTGATGCATCCCGAGATTGCTAGTAAGACTACACTTGTGTAGTTAGGAATAACTAAATGATAAGAGGCATTAGGATAACCCTTGTTTGATACCGTAATATAATTACTTCTTCCACATCGGTTGAGTAATTCCCCACACCTTGCGTTGTACTCATCTTTAGTACATGATACCCTAGTTAACCCCTCGAGCCTATCCTTTTCGCGGTTCTCGTGATGTTTGGTTTTCGGAATATCAATGAAGAGCATTGTTTACACCCCACCCCTAATATACACCCAAATCGCTTTAGCCTACCATGTATGCACTCACTTTTAGTGCATTATTGTTATCACCCTAAACCCTTAGTTCAATTATCTAGTTGCTTGCATGAGTTGCTAAGTCGAGTCATATCCTTTGTACTACGCTTTTGGGACGATTGGGACTCATGGGAAAAGTTAAAGTTTATGAATGACCGGAAGGAACGTTAAATTCCTTTATTTGCGTAATAACGCACCCCAAGTGTTTTGATCTTTTCAATTCGGGTCAAATTAGTGTTAGAGTAATAAAACTCAAGTGTAGGATGTGCCTATAAATCCCTATCATTTTGATGTTACCGTAGAGGATGGTAGAGTAAAATGTATGAAAAAAAATCGAAAAAAATAGAAAAGAAAAAGAAAAAAATAGAGTGTAAAAAAAAAAAAAAAAAAAAAAAAAAAACATACGGGCTACCATCCTACATCTATTTTATGTTTGTTTGTTTCAGCTTATCTAGAGTTTAGAGTGTCGAGTCTTGGGTTAGCAACGCCATTCTTCAGATGCTTGCAACATAAGAGATTTTGACTTGCCACCACTAAATAGCCTATCCCACCAAACCCTTTGTTTCCCTCGTAAGCCTAACATTACAACCCTTTAAAGACCTCTTTGATAGTCTTTCCTAGGTGCTTACGCCAAAGCGATGGAGGTTTGATCTATTCTCGAAGCCTATGGTAATCTATGTACTAGGACCAAGTTAATGGTGTTTATCTTCCATTCCAACTTGTTTATTTCATATACACCGAGAGATGTGAGTATCCAAACACCCCATGTGAGGTGCTAGTATGTAATTTCCGTGCTTGTTATGACTTTTCGGGCTTATATGTGTTGTGGACTGTTTTAAACCAATGCTTCATGACCCCAACTTATAAATTAATTGGCTAAAAGCACATTTGCTTGAGGACAAGCAAATACCAAGTGTAGGGATATTTGATAAGGTTTTAAAATGTACCTTTTGAAGGGTCGTTTAAGCCCTTATTTGATCACTTTTGTATCCGTTATTACTTAATATCGTTCATTTTCACTTTTAGGTCTCTTGAAGGCAAATTGTCAGTAATGGCACTTATTTGGACGAAAAGGCGCGGATATCTGAAGAAAATGGCCAAAGTCAAGAATCGAGACATTCAAGTGCTAAAATACAAGGTGGGCGTCCATCGCTTAATCATGACGCCGTCGAAGCATTTTGTGACGACACGAAGCCAAATTTCTTATTTTCAAGTGGCGGTGTCGGGGCTTTAAAAGAGTAGGCCGTCGCAACTCGACGGCCTAGATTTGATCCAGACGGCGTCATAAGTCGAAGGGACGGCGTCATGGCACAAGGTGGCGCCCACAAGACTAACGTGGCCAAGACGAAACCCTAATGATGGCGACCCGACGGCGTCACAAATCATAAGGTGACGTCGTCGCATATGTAATCTTATATATAGAATCCGAATTTTTCGGTATTTATGTGTAGTCTTTTGGGTAAAACCTAAACCGAACCAAGGCTTTGTCTTGTACAGTATTTTAGGGTTCCAAACCCTATCTTACATCAAGATATGTGTTTTACTTCATTAATACAATTATGTCTTCAATTATTTGTGTGTATGCTTGCATGTTCTCCATGTCCGGCTAATTTACTTATGTGTTTGCTTAGGGAATATGAAACTTAATTATTGAATATTGATTGGTTGTCTCTTATCTTAATTGTTAATGATCTATTAATGCGATAGGCCATTCGTTGTGTAATTAATGCCTGATTAATCTTTGTGAACCTTAGACTATAGCACTTAGAGCAGTTGTAGGCTAAACCATCCAAAGATGGCCTTAGAGTTAGAGTTTATAATCCCTAGAGGGTTTTGTAGACGAGACCCTTTGGTAAGTTCAAAGAGTTAGGGATAAGCGATACCTACGACTTTAGACACACAACGCGATTAAGAATAAGGGCGTGACAATTCAACCATCAATAGGAGATAATTAAGGAGTAATAAAACCTAAGTGAACACATCTTTAAACTATCATACGAGCACACAATAATTAGACATAGACTACATACACCTTAGATTAGATAATTAGACAAGTAGAGTAATCGGTGAAATACCAACCCCAATCCAAACCCCGAGATTCGTACCTTTCCACTTCCTAAAAAACATAAAAAGATAAAAATAATCTTCCTCAACCCCAACTTTAGCGTAGTAACTTCTCACTAGCATTCCTATTCCCTAGAGAGCGATATCAATACCCGTGGCTTACCCTAATACTACACTACAACGATTAGGTTCACTGCCTAGGGTGTTATAAAACTTGCTCAAAGAAAAGGAAGTTCCTTTGACCCCGAACGACGCGTGTAGCGTTATCACATGCTTAGATGCTGGTCAGGCTAGTGGAAACATCATTAAGACCCAACCTTTGGCAACTCCTAATGTGGAGATTTCCTTGTAACTCAATACAGGTGGAGGAATCCCTAGCCAACTGGCTGACTCAGAGTGCATAGATGTTTAGGCACGGTATGATGCTATGTTTACCATATCCAAGGATTCACCTCTCGGAGCAGTTAACACAGCTCGAAGTGATGAGGATAGTTTGGAACATGAAACTGAATTGACGGATCCTAAACTGGTACATGATGACTTTTCCAATGAACTACCTCTCGGACTAGTTAACACAGGTCGAAGTGGGGAGGATATTCTTGAACACTTTAATGAATTGACGGCTCAATGTACTAAAATGGAGGATACAATCTCAAGTCTTCAAGAGTTGACTGTGTTTCAGGGTAAAGAAATCAGGAGACTGAAGCATAGGATGTTTGTTTTGGAGAAAGTGAGAAGATCCGGGGTTGCTATTTTGAGGAACATGAGAAGGTTAAGAAGAAAGGTAACCTCCTCTCCACCGAGAATTTGGTGAATATGGAGAATGTATCCAAACAGGGAGGAGTGATGGCATGAATTCGGGGAGGCAGAAATGTGCATATGGAAGAGGATGTGGATAGTGGAGATGCAACACAATTTTGGTATCGATAAAGATGGGAATGAAGTCATTCTTGAAAGTCGAAGGCGTGGTAGAAGATGAGGTAGTGCAGGGACACAACCAGCGATGGTGTGTCTCGCAACTACGGCTAGTATTCTTGAAACCATCCTGCGGGTCTCGGATAAGGTAATTATACCATCGCTATCATAACCACTTCTACAATTGTTTCAACCATCTCTGTATCACCACCCAAATCAAAAGAAGTTGAGAAAGAAGCTGCAAGCACATTGATCAATCTTAGCAAAACCTCATCCAATCCTACACCCATAATTGCACCTATTTTATCTCTTGAACCCACTGCAACCAAACCCAAAGGTAAAAGTTTAGTTATTAGTGAGCCTTTTAAGAAGAAGGTGGCTCAACCAAATATTGGTAAGGGTAAAGGTATTGCAGCACCTGTTTTAAAGTTTAAAAGTGTAGAAGAACAGATTGCTTATGATGAAGAGTATACAAGAAGCATACATGCTGAAGAGGAAGCAGCTGCAGAGAAAGAAAAGCAAGAAGAGGAGGAGGCTTCTCAGAAATGGCTAGCTAAATGGTATGAATCACAAAACTATCTGCAAGCTTCTAATCAAATACAGAATGAGTATACTGCTCAAGAATGGGCATTATTAGATGATGAGGAAAAAGCTAGACTTTTGGGTGAATGGGCAAGGAGGATAAGTAAGGAAAAGAAGCAAGTTACAAGGAAGAAACCTCCTACAATTCGTGAGATGAGGAATGTACTGATGAAGATTGTTAAGAATTCAGGCATACATATTCCTAACAATCTTAGTAAATGTTCATTTGAAAGAATCCATGAGCTTTATCTGATGTGTATGAGGATTAATAATGAGAATTTTACTCCTATGGATTCTGAAAAAGATGAAGAGTGTATTAAAGGTAATCTAAAGAGAAAATCTGAGATTCAGGAGACATCTGGTTCTAAAAGATTGAAAGAGATTGAAGATAGTCATCAAATTATCTCTTATGCATTTGAGCTTAATGGAAGTGAAGGATGTTGAAAAATTCAAAGACTTAATAATGAAGTTTCCGAGTTTAATAAATTTTCACCAATGCTTCAATACCTGGATAAAGATGATTTAATGAATCTTTGGAAGCTTTACAAGAATAAGTTTGGTAGTATACATCCAGATGACTATCATGAGAGACTTGTTTATCATCACTTGAAGATTTTGTTTGAACCAACTCATGATGAACACGAATGAAAAGGACTCTACAATGGTCATGTTACAAGATGGTTTTATATCAAACTTGTGGAGTTCATGTGTTAGCGTATGCGGAGTAGTTATTCATATGCTTGTAGAAGGTGATTATCCCAAATTGAATAATTATCCAGGAGTTATTGCTCAGATGGTGAAGCCTGGTGGTTTGAAGATGTTGATGCCCTATGATGGTCAATCTTACAATTTGTTGCTGAAGTATGAGAAAATTCTTAAAACTATTAAGTGTTTGGCTACATCCTCCAATTCAGATATGAGCTTAAAGGAAACTTGAGAATTCTATTTGAATGTATCAAAAATTTGATCTCTGCTGAACCGTCAAGTTCTCTCACGCAAGCGTAAGAAACCTTAAAACAGCTTCAGCACGAAATCAATGAAGATCCGAGGAGTATAGTGTTTCCCGGTCGTTATGTCCCAAATGAGTTGTGCGATGAATTATCAAGCGTTTAGTGATCGAAGTTTGAGCGGAAAAGGGATATTGGTTATGATTATAACTACGGAAAAGCCAACAAATTAAAAGCGGCTTAAATGCAAATTAAAGGAAAGTTAAAAGATAAAATCTATTAAATAAACGCTATCACTATAATTAAAATGATGTTTTTGTTTTATGTTTTTATAAAAGCGGAATTAAAATCTACGCGACGTACAAATTAAAAGCGTGAAACTAAAGCAATATTATCCCTAAAAATATGAAAATGATATTTCTACAATCCTAATGATAAGAGAAACTTTTTAGAAAAAGAAAACTATTTTATCACTAATTATCTAATTATTATTAATTAAAACTATTTTAACTATTTAATAATTAACTAAAATACAAGAAATGAGGAAACAAAGCTAGAAAAATAAAATTATGAAATGAAAAGTCTAAAATATCAAACTAGAATTTTCAAAACTATGTTTGTATTTTTACGATTATTTTCTATTTTTATGAATTTTAAACTATTTAAAACTAATTAAATTACTAAAAATTACCAAATGAACTAAGAAAATCTGGAAAATTACCTTTTCACTTCTTATATTTATCTAAACTTAAGAAAATTGAAAATTATTTTTGAACCTTTCTGAATTTTTATATTAAAAGCTAATTAAAAATGATTAAAAACTAATTTAAATTAGGAAAAATAGCAAAACAACTTGGAAAAATCTGAAAATTTCAGGAAAACTCTAAATTAATACTAGGAATCTGAGAAAAATGGAAAAACAAGCACTTGTTTGGAGAAATATGAAACTGCTTTGGAAAGTGCTTATTATTAAGCACTAAAATAAGCCAAATGGAACAAACAAGCTACCTACTGATTACCAAAGCCTTATTATGCTACAATAACTCTAATACAACTTGAAACAACAGTTTATAACTTCTGATTAGCAAGCTAGATCAGATTTGGCTTATTTGATTTTTAAACTAGAGCAGTTAGGTGCCTCTTTGAACACATGCACAAGCTCAAGAATAAGCTCAAATGGAAAACTACCAATTGGGAATCAAAGAAGACCTGGGTGAGATTAAATGTTCCAAAATCAGCTTATTACAAGCTCTATTAAGCCCTGCACACAAGCTACCAATCTGTGAAAAGTCGGTGTTCATCGACTTTTGGTCTGAGGCACTTTGCCTAAAAGAGAGGACTGCTTGGGGCTTCTAAATAAATCACAAAATTCTAATAAAATGCTTATAAGAAAGATGACCAATGAGCTTTTTGAAACACCAAGATTCACTTGATAAGACCCAAACATGAACTCAAGAAAATTCTTTGTAACTGAGCCTAAAACAGATTTTCACACTTTTTGACTTTTGAAGATATAATGAACTTTGACTAAACTGAACTTTAGATCCAATTTTTGTCACTTAGATTGATGTTATAAGATGTATTAAGTACAATGAAAGCAAGTTTATGGGTTTCTAAACACAAACTGATGGCCTGCTATCCCAAATTCCACAACAGTGGGCAGTTAGATGGATAATGGTGCAATTTTGACTTTTGGTGTTGCAGACCCAGACTAATGCCCAAATTAGTTCACATTTACTTAACCAACATGAACCACTATAAGACTATCACTGCATTAGCCAAACAAGCGAGATAAGCAGTTAAGCCAAACAACTCCTTTATGTAATGGCGTTAGAGCTCAAAATGAAATTAAACCAAGAACCAACTTATATTCATGAACAAACTAACTAATATGACTTAATTACGCTATTTGAACAAGTTTTAACAAGTTTAAACCACAAGAACTAATTATGCTTGAAACTTTAATTTTGACTTACAAAGAGTCCAAGCCACTATGGCGACATACTATGAAACAAGTACCACTACCTAATACAAACAACCCATTGCTTTCCATTTCAACCCATTTCAAGCTGCATTGACCCAATCCATTCTCGCTTCAATTTTGTACCGTGTTGACTTTTGTTGACCAAGGTTCACAAGTGAGTAAAATGAATTGTGAGCTTATGGAAAGCTTTTATGAGCTTGTCTAAGCTTGTTTGTCATTGAAATTGAGTCGCTAAAGGTTTTAACAATGACTTTAAAACTTAAAATTTAAACGATGGACAATTCATATGGAACCGATCATAACTTGGAATTCAAGTTTGAAATGAGTTGTAAACACTTAAAACTATTGTTTGATACAAAATGAGCTTAGAAATACAGATAAAAGTTATTCAAGACAATTTAAACTACAATTCGACATACATAGTAAAAAAAGTAAAAGCTTTTTTCTCTCTTTGTAGCTTCTCTTGGCCCTTTATACACTCCAAGCTTCTTCTCTCACCTATTTGGACATATCCCAGCAATAAAAGTGACCCTTGGATCACTCAAGTTAATCCTAGCCGTTTAAAGAGTTTTGGCGCCAAAACCTTTTTATCCGTTTGTGAGATTGAGTGAGGTTTTGGAGGTGCATTAAATGCACCCTTGGCTTCTTCAGTTTGGAGGGGGGTTGTAGTGATGATAGTTGAGGAGGTGGAGTGTGATCGGTGGTATCACGGGGAAATGATGGTGGTGTTATCACGTGAAGAGGAAGGGAAAGGATGGGTCAAAGTTATTTGACCGGTTTATATTAATAATAGGGTTGGGTTTGTTTCGGGTTTAAAACCGGGTAATGGGTTTGGGCTAGGGGTAATTGGATTGGGCGAAGATAATATAGGGTCCGTTTGGAAGAGTTAACACGGGACCATATTTGCAATTTTCACAAAACAAGGGACCAAAGCTGTGATTTTGCAAAGGTGCTTCAGGGACTGAAATTGACAAGATTTGATATTACAAGGACCAAAGTTGCCCTTTTCAATTTTTCCAAGGGTCATTTCTGCCAATTTGCAAACTTGAAGGACCAATTTGTAATTTTCTCAAAACTTTTTACATTTTTCTCCAAAGGACCAAATTTGACAAGTTATGATTTAAAAAGGACCTTTGATGATTTTTCTTTTGAAATTTTGACTGGGGACTATTTTTGACAATTTTGAAACTTGGGGACTAAAAGCGCAATTTTGCAAATTTGATATGTTTTTCATCCGATTTTGATATTTTGCATTTAAAACACATAAAACACGATTTGTGATATTTTGATCATTTTGATGTGTTTCGAGTGTTTTCGTATGAATTTGCGCTTTATTTTGTACAAAAATAATGAGTATTTACACACTCATCACACTTCAAGGTTGTAAAACCCTAATATTGGTTAGAGTATTCATATTAATAATAATATTGAGGTGTTGAATGTTTATTGTTCTTCTTAAGATTAAGTATTAAATTCGCGTGATACTTAATAAGTCTTTGTTTCGATCGGTTTATAAAGGATCGTTTGCTCAACTGGATCAACATTTGGGTCTTGACCGAACCCAATGATCTCCCTATTTGGATAAACAAATAGCCTAAGTGTTTCTAAGTTCATTGAACATCGTTCATTGAGAAATATATTACAAGTTCCTAAGTTATAATGAAAAATAAATAAAGGTAGTGTCGTTGTTGCAGATGTGAGTTCAGTCCACTTGATATCCAAGAGCTTCAAGTGTAGGTTTCTTGGACTTCAGCTTGTCTTGGTCAGCGTGTTGACTGATCTTGATCCTTAGGTCATTGTTGAACCTTGCATTTTCTAGACTCTGAATTTGAGTAGCAGCCACTAGAAAGCCAACCATATCTTCAATCCCATCCTTGTTTATATCACTCCACCTTTTGAAGGCAAGGTCCTTGAGTTCATAAGTGAAGAACAAGCCTCTTTCAGGTCGCCCAATAGCCAGATGATTTACAAATCTGACTCCTTCAGGGAGGGATCTATTACAGTCCAGGCCATGGATCTTGATCTCTGTTTCACGCTACATGATCTTCCTTTTTCTCCTTGAGGACTGAGAGGGGGCAGGTTGACTTGTTGGTGCTGGAAGAAGAGACTGAATGCCAAGTTCTTCAGGCATCTGTCTTAGTTTCTCATATTTCTTGCTCAGTGAGTCCATGACATTCTTCTTCTTTTCTATGACTGGACCCAATTCATCCAGCTCAGTTATCCCAAAGTCTGAAAACTTAAAAGGATCATGAACTTCAAAGGTTCGCTTGTCAGGCCCTCTGTAGACACTGAGAACTGCAGGTTTTGTGTTGGCATGAATTTTGATGTCGATTATGGGTTCAGCCTCTTCATTCGCCATAACCCGGTTGTAATGATCGATTCTCTTCTCACCGATCTCACCAATCTTTCTCTCTTTCGACCCTTTTCTTTTGAGCACTCGATTCGAAGATCCCGAGCAGCTTTGAACTTCAGACCTGCTTGTCCACTTTTCAGTGCCTTTGGATCGATCCCTATTTTCTCAGCCTCTTCATGAACAACCTTAACCAGGGCAACCTTGCTCTTTCTTTCTTCTTCAGCCAGTTTCTTGGCTCTTTCCTCTTTCTCAAGATAGGCACTCATCTGCTTCGTAGTTAGTAGGTACATTTTGCCATTGATCTTGTATGGGATCCTGATAGGCTCAGGCATTGTCAGCATGCCTTTGCCTTTGTCTTGAGGAAGGATTGATGGAGATGGTGGAGTTGTTGATGATGGTGTTGATGTTGTTGGTTGGACTTGGGAGATTGGCACTGCTGGAGTTAGCTCCCCAAAGGTGAGAAGGAGTTTCTTGATGATATTCTCCCCAATTGTTGCTGGCGTCGGTGATAGCAAGAGTTGACACAGGCGATGAGGGTGGGGAGTGGTTGACCTTGAAAGCCTGATAGATTTCAGAGACCATAGACTTGATCTCTGAAGTATCTTGTTGAAGACTAGTGACTTTCTCCCCAAGATTGGCCTGAGATGTTTCCAGTGCAGTTAGGGGTGGAATCGAGCCGATAGGTTCAAAAACCCTTACAAATAACCTTATCGACTTTTCCTAATCTCAATAACGCGATACACCCATCAAATAAATACACAATTAATTCAATCAGCAATAACAATAAACGTTACTGGTGGATACGCATAACTAAGCCCATACTCGCCAAAGGGGTTGATCCCGACCACGACCGGATCTGCGCCGAGTCGACCGGATATTGTCGCCATTGCGCGACCGACCAATCCGAATAACTCACCTGTTGTGGCTGTGGTGGTGGGTATGCGTAATAACTAGGGTCACTATACTCAGGATGGTAATAAGTATGTTGTTGTTGTTATGTATAATAAGCATTCGGGTCGGGTTGTTGGACCGGGACACCGGAGCATCTTGTTCAGGTTATTGTTGTTGGGGATATTGTTCGGGTTGTGTTTGTTGTTGTTGATAAGGGGTCAGGGTATTGAGGAGGGTAATAGGGGTAATGTTGTTAGGATTGGGATTGGGATTGGTCGTAATGTGGTTGCACATAGCAATAAGGATCTTGTTGGATTTGTACTGTTGTTGTTGTTGATGATGATGTGGGTGGTGCTGGTTGAGCATCGTATGTTTGTGCAACGTAAGGATCCATGGTGGTGGTGTGAAATTGTTTTGGGGTGAATTGGGGATGATGATGGTGAGGGATTTTATTTTGTAAATGGTTTTGGGTCGGGTTGGGCCCGAAGAAATCGGTAGTAGTGTGGAGTCTAGCCGTTCGTGAAAAAATGAAGATCGAGCTTTATAAATATAAACAAGCCGATTATGAATTACGGTATGTTCAGGCTTGGCTCGGCTCGGCTTGGCTCGTGTTTACGCATAATCCAAAGGGGTTATTGTAGGATGAGTATTGCGCCCGGAAGACTGAAATTAACAGAATGGTTCAAATCGGCCAAACCAAAATGCTTGATATTTGGTCTTCAACCCGCTTTGAACTTTTTTGATTTCACTTGGTACAATCTAGATCGATAAATTGGTCAAAATTCCTCAGACCCGTCCGGCAACGTGAAAAAAAATTAATTATTAATTAGTTTGTTATATGACTTACGTAGTTGGAGTTTGCTAATTTTCTAGGCTCCAGGACGTGTTCATTTTTTTTTCCCGAAAAGCTAAGATTTTATAAGGCACAATTGGCCAAGGAAAAACAAAGAAAACAAATTACAAGATCTCGAAGACAGAGATCATAAAAAAATAATAATAAAAATAATAATAAATTTAAAATTTTTTAAAAAAAATAAGTAATTACATATAACAACGCCTTAGGTCACCTATCCAACTAGACCATGCACCCGAAACTTTTTTGAATCTATGAGAAATTTAAAGAAGAGCTAACTTTTGAATTTGGGCAAAAAGGTCTGATGTGATGATTATTTCTTTAAAATAATGGTTCAAAATTTTGAATCTATGTGATGATAACCTTTTGAATCCAGGACATGTTCAATTTATGTAGTAATGTAAGTTACTTGATTTGCAAAGGATGGTTCAAAATTTATATCAACTAAGTTGAGTGGGAATGTAAGAAAATGATGAGGAAGTCTAAAAATGTACTTAATTATGTGTCTAAATAGATATGACAATAAGTTATTGGTTAGTGAAGAAGTGGATCTTTTTACTGTCACAAACGGGATACTGATAAATAAGTTTAGGCTAAATAAGTTTAGGCATATAGCATATAAATGGGCATATAATTAAGCGTATCAATCAATGCTCGAATTATAAATACCTATTAACTTGCGTTTTTCAAAAACTTTCATAAGCTTTATCTATCAAACAAAGTTTATCACAATGTTATAGTGAGTGTTGACTCATTAAAATACTTACGCGATCTTTTAAACACCACAGTTTAAAGTAATTTCTACGTATGAAACAACATTGTTCGTAAAGCACTCGAAACCAATTAACTAAACCATAACAACCTATTTTAATCCTTGAAAGCTCAGTTGTTCATGGCCCGATTAACTACCAAATCCTAAATGTTCTTGTTAAGATGTTTAAAATATTATGGAAAACACAAAGTATGATTGAGGCTTTTTATATGGTTAAGAAACAGGAGATATCTTTAGGAGATATCTTTGTTACACTTTAATGGTAATTGATACTTATTTTAGATCACGTTTTAAATTTATAAAAGCTCGTTTACTTATGATCTACTTATGCACTAACAGGCAGAGAATTCGGTCGTGTGTATTGTAGTATTCGGTAAAGCTGAGGTCGTCCTAAGAGCTAATGGTCGGTTTTTAATTCAAGTTTTAATTGTCACGAGATTGGTTTTTGTTTTAATTAACTAATTGCAAGAAATAAATAACGAAAATGGAAATGAGTTGGATTAATCAACGGAGAAAACGTGTTAACATAGTTACTACATTATTCATGCAATGATCTCATTCCTAGTGCAATGTCTACTCTCATATTATATGGTGGTTCAAATATCATTAGGTCCGATTTTTAGTCAACACCTAACCTATAATTCGTATGATCTCAACTCCGTTGTTAGCGAAGTCGAGCATCTAGTTCATAGTCATTAAACCCCAACTATCTTAAATACCTATCTAATGTCGACAATCTCACTTCTCGACATTCAAACCCCATTATACGTGTACTAATAAGGGTTTACTCGGGCTTCTTAAGTACCTAATCAAGTGTAGGCGGTAATCAGTTCAACTCCTACAATCAAGATAGATGCCATCCTATCTCAAGTTACCTACTAGTCTAGTATTCAATTGGTTACACCTACTAACTAGCTAACATGCTCTACACTTAGTACTATCAAAACACGAGGATAATTCAATAGGCATATAAGATATCCATACAAAACGATAAATAGATAAAGAATTAAGATTAAAGCATAAATAATTTCATCACTAGCCTAACACTTAAAGTGATTAGCCAATCATGTTGTAAATAACAGAAACAAAAATGAATAAAACATTGGTCGGATTAAATATAATGTTCGATACAATTTACTTTATGTTTATCTAATGATGTTGGTGATTAAGAGCGAATTCTCCCTTGAAAAGTGGTTGTTGATGGCTGGAAAACGCCTTGGGTTGGTCCCCCAATCATCCTTTGGTAATGGGTGGAGAAGGATATCGAAATCAGCTGAATTAGCACTTGTATTTATAGGCTCGAACAAGTTGCGGCGCAGTTAAAAGTGACTAATTACCTCGTTAAAATTTTCTTCCATTTGAAACTTTCTATGACTTGTTCGAATTTAACCCCTTAGATTTCATCTCGTTTCATTTCAAGTCCTTGTGCTTTTATAACAGTAATACTTATATGAATTGTATGGATTCAGCCCCTCATCGTCTTTGACGTAATTATCTTTAGTCCTTGTGACATAAATAAACCTCATATGAATTATCATCTTTAGCTCCTGATCGTTCTTGTCAGTTTTATACTAAGTCCTTGTGATAATTTAAACTTCGTATGACTTGCCCAACTTTATCCCTCCACTGTTCTCATCGTAAAACCTTCAGTCCTCGTAATTAATATTGAACATAACACTTTTTGGTCCCTGGAGTTTCATGGAGCTTGGCGCCCAAGGTACTTATTACGGCGTAAGCCTATCGCAATCTCTTACGCCGTAAGTCTTCTTAAGCTTATATTCATCCCCAAATAATGCAAAGTTACTGCGTAACCAAATGAACAAGTTACGCCGTAATCGTCTCGTTAATATTTTCTTCTTTAGTTGCGACGAAACCACAATGTCCTTGTTGTGCCATAATATCTAATGACTAGACTTGGACTATTTTATCAACAACAAAGGTTACGGCGTAGCTCCATTGAACAAGCTACGCCGTAATATCTCTCTGGTCCAGCAAGTTTGTTAAGTTCTTCCATTTATCTTTCCATTTCCGCATCTTTCTGTTCCAATGCTCAAGTTGTCCATGATAACTAAATATGAAGCATTTTAAGCATATATTCACATAAAAACATAACAAATATGAGCATTTACTAGGAGAAATTGATACTAAAATATCCATATTATTTGATGTTATCAGTAACTTAAACTCAAAACTTCAATTACGATGTCAGAACCCCTTAAACCATTTTTATGTGTAACTATCATGAAATCATCATCCTATAAATGAGCTAAAACGCGTTGTTTATTTGCATAGCTCTTTCACAAGGTTTGATAATAAAAGTCAATCGTCGTACTGCAACTAAACAACTAATTCCGGTTTTGTATCACCTTATTATAAGGACTAATTTCATATGTCCTCATACTTTCGTTATTAATTTCATATCCAAAGTGCAATCATCGAATGCAAAATATACAATGATTTTAAAGCATGTTTGAATATATATGAAATTTCTAAATTTAAGAAAGATAGCAATCACGACTCGTTTACTTGTGACTATTTTGCCACAAGTATGATACCTATAATATGTTGTCCAAATTGTTGGTGGTAAATTTGGATCATTGTCCTTACAAGTTGTTTTTTTCTTTAGTAATTTTTGTATATTTTCTTTAGTTACTTGTAAAATGGTCCAAAAAATGTCTAGAAGGCAATCCAACAAGACTCGGCCCAAATCAGAAGATTCACCTATTTTGCCAAGTCTCTACAAGTCTACAAAGTAAAAACTGATTTTGTTTAACACTTCAACTGCTCCTTGATAGTGTATGCTTTAAAAGTCTTATTGTAGATGGTTGGTTTGATCCTAAGGTACCACTTGGAGCGGTTACGACTACTACAACCTGTATATGGTCTATCTCGGGCCAGTTCGTCTTTTTACGAAGGTAAATTATGTATGTGAAGTGATTATTGATCATGAATCTTGAGAAAATATCAGCTGAGTTTTATTTAATTAGCAAAACATAATATCATTCTCATTTTCCTTCTTCGGTATATAGTAAGACAAGATTTTTTTCTATATTTTCTTTGCTTTTCTAATCTAAAACATGATAAAATATAAGCTCATAATTAAACTCGCAAACGTGCTAGCCTTTTTACGATGGTTCTTAACAATAGTTAAAATAGAGAAGTCTTGAAAGTCTCCTGGCTAATTCAAGAAACTACTTGGCACTTGCGAACCGCGGGGCAAAAATCTTTTGTACTAGTAGTTTTCTTATAACATCATTTGAGGCGACTAGTTACTATAATTTGTTAAAGCAGCATAACAAACCACATATGTTTTACCCTTTCTAGTTTAAACTGAAAGACGCCGACCGCAAAGTTAATGAGCAATTAATCTTCCTGTGGCCACGGAGGTTTACTTGTGCCGATTCCAGGCTATGTCAGCTCGCAATGTCGAGTCAAAAACCCATGTAACAAAAAAAAAGAACATATTATATCGTAAAATTGGCTTACATAAAATTTCGACTATATACAGTTAATATAAAAGCGTTTGTACTCCACATCTCGGTTTTGACAATGTTTTCTTAAGAGTTCGGAAGTAGTTTAAGCTTTGTAGTTATATTATCGTTGAACACTTGAACAAGTCCTTCATTTTTAGTATTTGATTATTCATAAATAAGCTAGTATAGTTAAACAATAACTCTAGCTTCCAGCCTTCGAGAGAGAAAGATTTGGTTTTCAATTAACTTTAACTTTTAAAATCAGAAAGCCACTTTAAATTTTGAAGTTTAGCATTAACCTATTCACGCGAAATGAGTACGGTCAATGGCATTTGAAAATATTCTGTAAACTAAAATGAGTACGTCTAAAATACAGCATGACATTGTACTGATATATTTTGAAAACAGAATATATAATATTTCAATTAATAAATCCATAATATTTGTGTTGTGGTCTGAAAGAGAACATCGAGGCATGACTTGCTAAGAAAGTCATGGAATCATGGGGTTTGTGCTTTTTGCAGCATTAACAGAAGCAACTTCTCAGACGATGCATGCATAGAAAGTAAACTTCCTAAACACTCTATAATTCTGTTTATAGTAATCTCATTTTTTAAATTTACGTTTACTTACTATTTTAAGGCTTGAATTAACTATTAGTTGGAACTAGAAACAACATATTTCCGGTCTTGAGTTTATTCCTTGATTTTTATTTTTCCTAAAAGGCATGAAAATTGCATTAATAAAAGGGCTTTGCTCAAAATAACTTTATGAGTTTTGTTTTGCTTATATTAATTAAAAACATTTACAAATATGAACCAACTTGATATAGATACATTCATACATATTTTATTAAGGGTGAATTTCATATATATCCCTCATTTGGTACAAAATTTCATATATATCCAACCTAACTTAAAATTTTCATATATATCCGATATAAAACTTAAAATTTTCATATATGTCCAATACCCAATTTTTATTTAATTAAAATCTTAAAATACATATTTATTATCATTTAATGTTAAAATGACAATTATACCCTTGATTTTTGCATTTAATAATTGAATCATATCATTTATTTTAAAGAGTTAGTTCTTAACAATTGTTGTTTGTAGTTGAACGCAAAAATCAATTATTAAACGCAATCAAACTAACTCTTTAAAATAAATGATATGATTCAATTATTAAACGCAAAAATCAAGGGTATAATGGTCATTTAACATTAAATAATAATAAATATGTATTTAGATTTTAATTAAATATAAATTGGTATTTGGACATATGAAAATTTTAAGTTTTATATTGGATATATATAAAATTTTCAAGTTAGGTTGGATATATATGAAATTTTGAACCAAATGAGGGATATATATATATGAAATTCTCCCTTTTATTAAAAGTGACTTACCCTAACGATATGTGTTGAAATCATGTATTCATGAGAATAATGAGTTTTATTTTAAAAACATTGTTAATAAAGAAATGCTTAATCAAAACTTATAGGAATGTTGTTTGCAAATCCCAAAATATATATATATATATATATATATATATATATATATATATATATATATATATATATATATATATATATATATATATATATAGACAAGCGTTCGAATGAGAAGTCTATTTTTGTGTGAGCGAAAAGAGATCTGGACCGTAGGATCAAATTAATCTCATGATAACATCAATTTGGGCGGAATGGCATTTTTGTAAATATTGACCGAAAATTAAAGGGGTCAATGTGAATTATTGTCATTTGCTTCCGTACCCCTAAAAATTATCTCCATTTTCTCTCTCTCCCCTTCAAACACACACACAATTAAACTAAAAAAACACACAAACACAGACACCAGAATACTAACCGTACTAACCGTCATCTCCGGCATCTCAATAATATCCGACGTTGACTCCGGAGTTGACTATCTAATTGCTCTTTCCGATTGTAATCGATTCAAATTTAAACTTTTAACACTATGACATTAATTCGACTTCATTACATAACTATTTGAAATGGTATTCTACTCGATTTGAATGCTAATATTGGTATTTATTTTGACCTAATTATTATTATTTATTCTTGTTTTAGGGTTTGTTATTATAAAATATGTGTTTTTATCTGCGTATCTATTGCGTCACATGTGAAGATGTTAATTGATTGATTGATTGGATATGTTAATTGATTGATTAGATACTGTTTTAGTTGAAATGTATGTTTTCGGTTACCTATGATGTTAATCTATTGCGTTTATACTGTTACTTGTGACGATTTTAGATGGAATTTAGTATGCATTATCGCTTTTTCCGTTTAATGTTAGTTTTCACATGCAAATGTTTTGTATGAAATATGTAGTTGAACGATTAGATATGTAATTGTCTCTCTTTATTTGTATTTGATAGTCTTGTTAGTTATATTCTAGTGGCTTTATATGTCTTTGTAACTTTTCACATGCGCACATGTATATATGATTCTATAGTATTGGACGATAAGATATGTATAGATATAGTAAGAGTATCTTCGCTTGAAAGGATTGTTTTTATTATTCAAGTATAGTCGAGCATCTTAGCTCTTGAAAATATCATCTAGGAATGAAATTTTGATGTTATTAGCGGATTTTTTATTATTTAAGTATAGTATGAGTATCTTCACTTGTGAAAATATCATCTAGGAATTTTTTTGATTATTTAAGTATAGTACGAGTATCTTCACTTGTGAAAATATCATCTAGGAATGAAATTTTGATAGGAATGATTTTTTTTATTATTATTTAAGTATAGTACGAGTATCTTCACTTGTGTAAATATCATCTAGGAATGAAATTTTGATAGGAATGATTTTTTTTTTGATTATTTAAGTATAGTACGAGTATCTTCACTTGTGAAAATATCATCTGAATGAAATTTTGATGTTATTAGCGGATTTTTTTGATTATTTAAGTATAGTACAGTATCTTCACTTGTAAAATATCATCTTGGAATGATTTTTTTATATCTTCACTTGTGATATATATTGGATTCGTTTATTTTGAGTCGATATAGTGGATTCATGGAGGATTTGAGTTAATATCATTTTGAAGCTCTTTTAATTTGAATAACCAAGGATTGAAACAAAATTTACATCCTCCGTAGTGGATTCATGGAGGATTTGAGTTAATATCATTTTGAAGCTCTTTTAAGCTGAATAACCAAGGACTGAAACAAAAATTTACATCCTCCGTAGTCTTAAAAAATGCTGAGTGTCAAAAGAAACAGGTATTCAAGATTTTTGAGTCTATGATATATTGGATTCGTTTATTTTGGTAGGTCAAGAAGATGATCAAGAATGTTGCAAGTGATCTTTTCGCCTAGATGAAATCTTCAACAGGATATGTATGCACTTGATATCTTTTACATCTAAATTGATTTGTCGTTTGAAAGCCTTGGTGTTCCATAGTATAGTTTTGGTCTTCTTCATCTTATGTCAGTATGTTCATCTTTGTGTGTGTGTTGGTGGTGAATATATGGTAAAGTTCGGGTTTTTGTCGAAAGCTAATGTAAAATCTAATTGTTTTTGTTTCTTGAGATGTGGGTTTGAGTTTTGAGTTGCTCATTACTACACTTCATCTAGCTCGGCTAGTGTGCCTCAACCACTTGACGAGTAGAGTTATCTTACTAAATTGGAGCACGATCACTAATATACCTTTTAGTTGATGTCATAACATTTGAAGAGAAGTTAACAAGTCTTTCTTAATGCGGAAATTCTCGAATATGATGCTTCACAAGAGATAGGGTCGCTTGTAATGAAATTAGAGGTTATTGTTTTCTTTGGTTTTGTTCATCTTGAGTCACCGAATCACTTAAGTTTACCACTTCCTTGCCTATTAATGATATGTTTGTTTAGTTATTGTTAATTGTTATGCTTGTTGAGTTCTTTATTACAACTATTATAAAGGATACTTCAATGGAGACACAAAACACTTGTCGAAATTCATTCCTTATGTTAATGGCAAGTTTTTCGAATATTGTTTAATGACTATAAACCTAACATGTAACAATAAATGTTTCTAATACTTGATTTTATTTGTATTACAATGATAACATGGAGAAGGAGAACAATGCTTTACATGCTAATGAAGGGCAATCACCACTAGATGCTAACACCGAAGTTGGAAATTGTGTTGAAGTTGTGGAACCAAACGCTGTAGTTACACATATTGCGGATTTATCAAGCGTGAGTCGGGAACATTTAGCAAGCATGGAATAAGGTTGGTGATTAACTATGATATTATCTTAAGAAACCACTATTTAAGTGGGTTAAATTTATTTATACTTCAATTTGATACTCAAGTTGTGTTTGTGTATTTGTGCAGGAGTCACTTGTTCAAGACTATCTCCGATTCTTAAATTCACTAGCAAGTTAGTATTTTGTTTTTGTCATTTATGATTTTCGTTATAAAAACTGGATAATCGACTATGTTGGTTGTGTAGTCCTTTTGTTTAGTTCATCTTTTGTTTCCCCATCCTTGTGAGTTATAATATGAGCAACCGATCGTCATTCCATTTATTTGTTTTGTACTGGTGAATTGAAAAGTATACGGGTAAACTTTTTCGATATCACTTTTTATATATGATTACACTTTTGAGCACTAAAACCTAAAGTTTCGGGGTATCGGAGAGAAAGGGCTACCTACATTCTTGATCTCCGTGAAGAATCTCGGAACCTTTTAAAAGCGTAAAGTATTTATGTGCTTATACGGATACATATTGTTCTTTGGATTTTAGTCTTATAATTTGTTGTGCTAATATCTACACCGTGTTTCAATTTGCGACTTGATGATTTGCGGGATATTGGCCTTTCGGCAAAACAGTAATTACTTCTAACTTTTATGGTTCAATGTTCTTTAATTAACAAATAATTAAATGATGACTTAGGGGTGAAGATTTTGAGTTAATATCATTTAAGCTCTTTTAAACTGAATAACCAAGGATTGAACCAAAAATTTACATCCTCCGTAGTCATAAAAAATGCTCAGTATCAAAAGAAACAAGTATTCAAGATTTTTGAGTCCCTGATATATATTGGATTCGTTATTTTTAGTATTTTGTATACTGGATTCGTTGAAGGTTTTGAGTCAATATCATTTTTAAGCTGAATAAGCAAGGATTGAAACAAAAGTTTACATCTTCCGTAGGCTTAAAAAATGCATAGTATCAAAAGAAACGGTATTCAAGATTTTTGAGTCTCTGATATATATTGGATTCGTTTATTTTGAGTCTGATATAGTGGATTCATGGAGGGATTTGAGTTGATATCATTTTGAAGCTCTTTTAAGCTGAATAACCAAGGACTGAAACAAAAATTTACATCCTCCGTAGTGGATTCATGGAGGGATTTGAGTTAATATCATTTTGAAGCTCTTTTAAGCTGAATAACCAAGGACTGAAACAAAATTTACATCCTCCGTAGTCTTAAAATGCTCGGTGTCAAAAGCAATGTATTCAAGATTTTGAGTCTATGATATATTGGATTCGTTTATTTTGGTAGGTCAAGAAGATGATCAAGAATGTTGCAAGTGATCTTTTCACCTAGATGAAATCTTCAACAGGATATGTATGCACTTGATATCTTTTACATCTAAATTTATTTGTCGTTTGAAAGCCTTGGTGTTCCATAGTATAGTTTTGGTCTTCTTCATCTTATGTCGGTATGTTCATCTTTGTGTGTGTGTTGGTGGTGAATATATGGTAAAGTTCGGGTTTTTGTCGAAAGCTAATGTAAAATCTAATTGTTTTGTTTCTTGAGATGTGGGTTTGAGTTTTATAAGCGATGGGGCCAATAATATCGAGCGCACTTGTTGTGCTAGGTTTATCTTTCTTGTTTTTTTCCTTATGCTTTTTCCTTCTTTGGGTTGGCTCATTGTTTATTTGATTTCATTATGGTCACGTGTCTGGCGAAGCAACAAATTGAGCAATACACGACTCAAGCCTGGTTTTCACAAGATAAAAGCTTGAGGAAAAGGTCAATATACTTTGCTTATATCTGGGTCACCTAAGTGGTTTCTTAATAAACTTCCTCACTTTGATAACTTTCCGTGAAATTATCATTAAAATGATAAAATCACTACATTCTGCGTTCTTTTGTTGACGGTGGCAAACTAAGCATCTGACTGGTGTTGTAACTTGTAAGTGAGTATACGTATGATCTTGTTGGAGCGATTACAAGATACACATGCTACATCATCATCTCTTACAAAACATGTAAACTATTTTGCCTTAGATTTGTTTAGTTTTCACTTTCATTACCCATATCTATGCTATCATTATGCGTAATTTAAACAAAGACGACCTCTGTGATTATAATACAAGTATTTCTCTTAAGATAAGAATGTGGGTGGGCCAAAGTACTCATTTCCGAATTATGAATGCGGGCAAAAAGAAGCTAGCTCTAAAAACACGGAAATAATGAAAAAGCGAAATGATAAAGGTGTTGCGGCGGTTGGTCGTGGGTTTTAGCAACAGTTACAACGATGGAGAACATCCACAGGTTTCAATCAAAATTACGGACCGAGCGAAAATGTTGGTGAGCGGTGGCAATTGTTGTGTAAATTTATGTGGAAAGTCTTTGTTGCGTCTGCTGCATTAATATCTTAGCAAAGATGAGCGATCATTGTGCAATTGTTGTCACTCGGTTATGTCGGCTTGGCATTCTTGGGTGCTTTGCTGCTGTTGTGAGCTGTTGCGGATCGGAGTGACGTTTGTGCCCGTCAAATACTATATGTTATATAACTAACATATGTAAAGATGTTGGTGAGTTTTATATATTAAGCATCCTGAACATACGCCCCTTAGTATTTACTACATTGTAAACAGAAAAAAATGTGATAAGGCAAACCAGTAGTTGCCAGAATTCCCCCTTTTAAACCAAAATTGGTATTGGTTTTTGTTTGTTAGTTGTTGTGAAATTTATTTTCTCTGTGGCTTGTGAAATTTATTTTCTGCGGTGGTGATGTAGTATAGGAAAGTGCTTGTTTTGTCAACCACTCTAACCGCTCAACTATTGACTTTTCCATTGTTTGTCATGTCGATGATGTGCTAAAGTCATATTAATTTTACCTACAATAAATAAATGTATGTTTTTGCACTTGAATGTTGTCAGTTATAGTACCTACTATAGAACTGTCCCTTCTAAAGTTATGAATGCAGTAATTTTGTATCTATGTGGCTTCAAAATTCGGAAAACATATCTTTTTGTGTAAACATGCAATCAGAACTAGTATTTTCTTTTCCTTAACAACAACTGTTTGAAGATGTTAGTCAAGTTTTGTGTTTAAAGATATAAAAATAGTCATAATACAGATGGTATATCTCTATTTTATTTCTTGACAGATTGTTGTAATGTATTCTTATAACCAATCAACCCGAACTCATTTTGGTTCATTATGCAAGCTGCTTGTCCCGTTCATCTTGCCACCTCTACCTGATGCACATCTTATTGCTTGTTGCAGGTATCTTCAAGTATATCTAAATACTATAGACAAACCGTAGATTAGAAGCACTCGAGGGTATAAACGAGAAAATGATAAAACGTTTGAAGAACCCGGAATTATCTAATAGCAATTGTTCTAAAGTGTATAGACATGTCTCTATGGCTTGGTGCCGATGCCTTGTGATTAGCATGACTTCAGTAACACCACTAATTACTAGATTTACGACAGAAGCCCGAGACTCTTTTCTATTAGATGGTGGTTCTGTAAACAACCAACAGCTTTGTATTGATCTGCGTACATATGAATTTTGGCAATCATCATTTGAGGATGCAAACCATTTGAAAATTGTGGAAACAAAATGGAATTCTTTGTTGCCAAAGATAAATGATGTTTATCTTTACAATGTTCCATATCTCTTCATACCCGTCGATCCCTTCGATCTTTACAATATCCAAATGATGTTTATCTTTAAAAGTTTCTTAAGGGATTTTCATAAAACGTTTCTAATCCATCGATCTATTTCGTTTTCATCGAGAAAAGCAGTTGAAATAACAATGCAAGGAACAATGTTTTGTATCTTTATTTTTTATCGGGTTCAAGTTACTATCGCTTGTATATCGAAAGTGAAATTTATACATTATAGTAGAATCGGATTTCCATTTGTGGAGAAAAACCGGTCTCAACTAGCTAGTTTATTATCATAAACGGGTTGTCAAGTACTAAGATGATTATCGGGTCAACAAAGGTGTTGCTTTTAAAATCCAAAGTGAACCCGAGATAAATGTTATGCCTTTTTTTACATATCAATGATGTTGTGTTTGAAGATAACTATTTTTATGTATAACTTGTTATGTTGTTATGTATTACAAACAATACTAAGTATGGCTTCTGTTTCCTTGGAATAAGTTGCAGGATTACACCCCATATGATTAAGAGACATCGCCGACGTCTCCTAATAGGGCATGTAAACCCAACAATTGTAAGCAAGAAGATGATTTTTGCGAATTTAGATTATTACACAAAAGGTTTACGTGGTGTTTGGTATGGAACAGTAAAATGATGATCAATAAATGTCAAGACGAGGATAGACCAGTTTAGTTGAAGGACATTCCTTCTTAAAAATAGTTTATAACCAAACTGAAAGATCACACATTTTGATACGATACCCAAACCGCCCATCGTAAACATGTTACCATTATATAGTCTTCGATGAAGACGAATGGTACTTGACCTCGTTAAACAAAGACCGAAAGACAAACCACAACACATGCGGCGATTATGCAAGTGAAAACATAGCTAAAAATTTGGATTAAGAAATTTTTAATACATGTAATAATGATTATACATTCAAGAGTTTCCTTAGAATAATAAAACATAAATGCACAAGTTGCTTAGTATCAAACTTTGTTTTTACACACCTTAGAAAGCCATCTAAATGTACAACCACAAACAATTATAAATTCGATTTAATAACCACATTGTCCACACTGTTTGGAAATTTTGATCTCATGGTCCCGAGGCGAGATGTGTTGAGGTTTACAAACATCCTCTGAGACGCTTGTCTGGGAATTGGTCTCGTAATCTTGGGCATTTGTATCAAGGTTTTATCAACATTAGATTTATTACAAAGTCGGGATGCGATGAAGTCTAGACTGAATTTAGGTAGAGGCGACCCGTTTACTTGTGAATTTGTGATCGGGGTTTGCAAATTTACTCTATCGCGTAGAACATTGAAATAAAAAGCATCCTCTGGTGTTCGAATACTTTTAATGCATGAAATCTCCTAGACCATTTTATTTAAAGAGTTTATTACTACTCCAACTATATATGCAATAATAATTATTGAAATCACGATATCGACCAAAGCCGAACCAAAGTTGATTGGTTATGTTCGAAACATCCATAATTTGGTTCGACCGATAAACTAGAAAACCGGCGGAGAAAAATCGATTCATTGTTAAGGTTGGGGTGCTATTTTCATTTTTTTTCAAATTTCCAAGCTACAGTTACCTAGTTGTAACAAGATTTATTATGTATATATTTTTAATGTCGGTTTAGAGCTTTAGTGGTAACATTAATCCATATATTACCATAAAGGTGGCTATTATCATCTTCCTAGCAAACCATCTCCCATGAAGAGTACGTTGGGCGACTCTTTGCGGGCACGCGTTCTCAAACATAAGTAGACAAATCCGACCTTGTTCTGTTAATAAAAATACATAGCCAAGATTTGGTTTAGTAGATAAATCAATTAGTGAATTGGAAAACTATGGGTCAAATCGCGTTTTGGCCATTTACTTGAGTACATGATGAGTGGAAAATGAAGTTCTAAAACTTTTATGCTTAGATATGTCAAATGTGACAACCAAACTCGGTTTCTCGTGGTTCATTAATTCTTGCCATGAGATCGAATATAAGAACATTTCGAGACAAAAAATACAAGCGCAATCTTAAATGTAGAGATACATCTTGCATTTCTCGAGACACAAAAATATATTATTACACAAATATAAAGCGCATTTCTCAAATTAAATTCAAACAAGTATGCTTCAAATGTAGCTAACATTTCTCGAACTTATACATCAAGTCATATGATATCATTAAGGTAACATTGACCATCCGGCTTGCAATGTGGGTAGCTAGTCGAGCCATAAGCATATTGCTAGATATGCCCACACTTGCAATGCATCCTGTGGATCCTTTACAACTCATAGCTTTGAACTTTGTTGCGGTGCTTACGTAATATGATATAGAGCGATCGGACACACGAAATACAATTTAAATAATTATTATTTGAGTATTTAGACAATTTGAAAATACACGGAAAACATACCTCTCGTAGGCTTCAAAGTTATAAGGAGCGATAACAAGGTGAGGACACAAAGCTTTTATCTCTAACAAAGATCCCAACCCTAATACCTGTGAACACAAAAGCGCGAGTTAGGGTTCACGAGCTAATGACTACATAAACCAATAAAAAAACATCTTGACTAAGTCGACCATGATCTCGAGAAGGGTAGCTAGTTGATGAAATTTCGATGTACCACAAGGATTATCGAATGTCAAGCGATGGCGGCTTATCCCACAATTCAAGATGGTTGGTTCCTAATTACAACTGACACAAAAAAAAAATCCTGCAAATACCTCTTTGTCATTACATATTTAGAACTTAAGCGATATAAGTTATAGATACCACATAACTATTTGTAGTTTATAATTACCATGTCGATATGAATAATTGTATAGCTTTGGCATGTGAATGAAGGACTAATGAAGCTTGAAGGTCTGACCGCGAGAGATGAACGAGGAAAGCGTTTGCAGTACCACTGTTTCCAAAGTACCTATGAAGTGCGATGCGAGTTATGTCATATTAAAACCAAAATGAGTGAGATATTTTGTAAAATTAGAGACCGACATATATTAAACCACCCTTCTACCTTGAAGTAAGTCTCCACAAAATTTGGGTCGAGAAGAAGGTGAATGTCCTTTCTTTGGAAGAATTTGAACCATCGATAACGTTCGATGCGTGTTGAATTTGAACCAACGAACCGGTGATAACATTGGATTGCATTTCTTTAATTCACGCATCATTTGTTCTTGAAGCTTTTTTCACAATTATTATTGCACGTTGGCTCAAATATGATGTGTCAAATGGGCATGCCTATTTATCACATTTTCTTAAGCATCAACAATAGTGAAAGTTCTTTTTCCTAAAATGCGAAACAAAAAACACACATACAGTCTCGGTGATCACATCTTTATTGTGTTTTACCTACCAAAAACAAGAAACTATTGTGAATGAAAAAATTCACCAAGTCACTCACCTTACAACCACGTCGTAAAACGTACCATGATTAGTGTAGGCTTGTGATTCTGCTATGATTTCCATATCTTGAAATATGTTGTTTCAATGTTAATGTTATTTATGAAGAGGCCCATCCACATATGGTAAATATTGATGCATAATTACTTGAAAAACTACCTGCAATCACGAGTTTCTATAATAAAGTCATTCATTATCTTAAATTACTTCTCAACCTCATGAATCAATATCATAATAAGTAGGAGACCTACCAGATAGTTGATTAAGCATGCCACATTACCTTTTTTGTCGCATCGGTTACAATATCACCACCCGATCTTAAAGAAATCGCGAACAACATTAGTTAGTTGTCATCGGAAAAAAATAGTTTGCAATGATAAGTATGCCTTTTCGAAATTTGAAGTAATGATCACGAATTCTTGACTCACATAGCAATCTATCCCTTTAACCTATATTCCATCTCCTCAATCGCAACAATATACCTCACTTGCACATCACGTATTCGAGAACCTCTGAGGCGCATATCCCATCAATTATTAGACATAATATTCTTAGATAAAAATAATAATGATGGACTAATAACGAGACAACATCACCATTTTTCTTGGATCATTCACTTTGCATATATTATCTGCATACATTGCGTGGCCGAATCTCACTAAATACATGTATAAAGCTCTACAAATTTGGCATTCACATAGATAAATTGGTGTGTATTTGTTTAAATGTATAGCTTCATAACATAGCTTGCATATATCGAACTATTATTTTATAGCGGATCACATAAAGATACTCGAGACATGATTTTAGCATCGCTAACTCAAACATTGAAGTAATTATGATCACTTAATGCAAAATTGTTATCATAGTTGAACTATCCGCAACAAAGTCCAAGACACCGTGATAGACCTACCATCCGATGCCAAGTCTCTAAGCTAAAGCGAAATGCAAAATCTTGATTGGTACTACTAGGAATCTAACATAGCCAATACCACTCGTGTTACCGAGAATCGTATCTCGATCTATTTTTAAAGTTTTCATTCTACTAGAGAATGAATATGTGTGTTGGAAGGCTAAAGTCACTACAATATTCTTGGTCCATGATTATGTACCATTTTCTGGTATAGCTAGTCTATTTTAAAGGTACTTACTCTCCCAATCCACTCCAGAAGTCCACAAGTCCACTTTCTACCGACAAACTTGCCAAATGCAAGCAACCTTTTCCTTCGTCTCGAACTATGAGCTCATAATCAAACAAAGAAGCCCTTTCGACCAAGATCTACACATGACAATCATATTCAAAACTATTTACTAGTATAAGATGATGTGTGTGTATGTTCGTGTTGAAGAAGAAAGAAATGATATATACTTTATCTAGCACCTAATTTAAAAAAAATTCACATGTGAAGAAAACTTACATTTCATCAAACACCTAATTTTATACAAAAAAAAAAAAATAAAAAAAAAAAAAAAATTGCACATTTGAAGAAAACTTACACATTTCATCAAACACTTAATATTATAAATAAATAAAAAATTGCACATGTTACACATTTCATCAAACACCTAATTTTATAAAATTAAAAAAGAAATGCACATGTGAAGAAAACTTACACATTTCATCAAAAACCTAATTTCATTTTAAAAAAATGCACATGTGAAGAAAATTACACATTTCATCAAACATCTAATTTTATATAAAAAAATTGCACATGTGAAGAAAACTTGCACATTTCATCAAACACCTAATTTCATAAAAAAAATTGCACATCTGAAGAAAATTACACATTTCATCAAACACCTAATTTTATATAAAAACAATTGCACATGTGAAGAAAACTTACACATTTCATCAAACACCTAATTTTATAAAATTAAAAAAATAAAAATGCACATGTGCAAAAAAACTTACACATTTCATCAAACACCTAATTTCATTAAAAAAATATTGCACATGTGAAGAAAACTTACACATTTCATCAAACACCTAAATTGATAAAAAAAAAATTGCACATGTGAAGAAAATTATAGTGACCTTTTGTCATTCTTTCTTTGACTCTGTATCTTCTTCCCTTGTCTTTCTACTACTGGCAGTCTTACGTGCCAAAGATAACACAACTCAGTTCAACACATGACTGTATAAAGAACACAACACATGACTTTTTGGTGGTGGTGATGGCTCCACAAACACATGAGTATCTTAGTATTTCCTTCAACTTTGCTTCATCCTGCATTTCAGCGTAATTATTTATCAGCATGAGATTTAGTTATAATTACCGGGGAAACGCTTTACCCAAAAAAGCATGAAATTTAGTCTAAAGGTAGCCATACGGGTTAGTTGGGAACAAGTTGATTTGAAAAACTTTTACTCAAATGATATTTTTGTTTTAAAGATTATTAGTTTCAAAGATTCATTATGATTTATGCATTAAGCAACTCTTGACCGTGTTTTTAAAGCTTGTTCATCGGTAGGAAACATAATCAATGACCCATTTATAATTAATAGGTTAGAATTGTAGCGTATATATGTAAAAGTGAGTTGACTCAAGCGGGAAAATGTGGTTACTGTAGCGATTGGTCGTCGACGGTCTTAGTTAGGAGGCAACAACAAAAGAATCGCCCGCTTTGTTGTGTCAACTGCTTTCACTGGAAATGCACCTACTGTTCCACGAAAATCCTACAATCATAAGAATTTACAATAGAAATATATAAGAAGGTATAATGCTATCACACAAAACCAGAATTATAATTTAGTCTTGTACTAGTTTGCGTATACAGATTTAGCACACAACCCAATTAATAAAAATAATTGGACAGAGAGTATTTTTAATCAAGCCACTTAGACCCATTTACCACCATACCAACCAGTCAACTTTGACACATACAAGAAAATTATAAAAGAACTAATTTTCTGACAAATGATGGAAATAAGACCAACCTGATCTTCTTCAAACGCTCAAGATCATCTCTTAACTTCATGTCAAGAGCATTTGATGTAACCTGGGAGTACTTGTCATTCTTGTAGTCTTTCTTTCTTTTCAAAAACTAGTCCGAGATTTTGAATTGGCGTGGATTAGCCACGATAGTCATCGATTATCGGTCTCGGCATTGGAAAGTTCTCGGACCACAGCAGAGCGAGTTCGGATATACTTGAATATTTAAAAAATAAACTAATAGACAGATCATATAATCGAAAGTTCTAACTCAAAGAACTTAAGACCATAACATTACTCAACTAAAGGTACGAGCAGCAAACCATATCAAAAGTATTATAGACAACTGTGACCATCATCCGCCCTTTCAAATAAACCATCCTCAAGAAATGTCTACTCTTAAAAAAAAGCAGTTCAGGTGACACCAAATTAGCTTCCTAGTATAATGATTATTTCGAAAGAATCAGTTGTTGATGAACTTAGTTTAGTTCTTATTGTCGTTGCATTAGTAGGTAGAGTCTTTTGTTTGGTAACTAGTATTAGCAGTAGAGTAATGGTTTAAAGTGTTTTATTTAAATCAAATTTTTATTGTTGAGTTTGAAAATTCACTTTTTCATAAGAAGAGCAAAGAATTAAGAACAAAAATGAGATCATTGCTTGAAAGAGAATGCAATTGTTGAAAAGAGAGTGATTAAAGCAAAGTCGAGATAAGCGTTGCTTCGTTGCAAAGTGAAGTAGGTTCTCTTGAGGTAAGACTAGCATATCGGTATATTAAACTTTAATTGATTGTTTTCGTGGCTCGGATAGTGTGATAAATTTGTCTTTGTGTGATTGATAGGTTAAAGGGTCTGTCATGCTAAGGAGCGGTCAAAAGGCCCATACGAGCCTAGGAATTGGAGAAGCAGTGCATGTGTTCAATAATTTTCTAGTATTTATTAAAGTATGTCAAGATCTGCATTACAGGTGGTTTATGGGTTTATTTTTCTTATTGCGGTGGAAAATCTTGATTGAAGTTGGATCTCAAGGCGATGTAAGAGAGGTCTTGGAAACTCAAACCAAAGAGTTGGCAAAGAAGATGCTCAAGTATTTGTACCAATCAACACAACTTTTTATTCAAAAGTACGCAACATAATAGCACGGTTTTAGTGTACCCATATCTATTTTTTCAGACTCACTTTATGCATAAAATGAAATATGTTTTAAGCTTGTATGCGTGTTTACTAATCATAGCAACATACAAAAAGCAAACAAAGTATCAGTTGATAGTAGCAATCAAAACAAAAACTGCATTCTACGTTACCAGGATAACATCAAAATAACTTGGACTCGATTTAAGAGAAATCAAACCTGGAGTCTCTCCTTGCATCTTAGCATCATGCAGTATATTCGAAGGAACCCTTTACAGAAGATCTTTTGCAAGCTAAAATAATAACCACATCAAACAACTCAAATCAGCAATGGATGTATACGTACAGATAAAGATAAAGTGAACAAATCATTATAAGATGAAACAAGTGGAGTGGACTTTATCCTCTAGTTTTTGAAATAAGTGGATGGACAAATCATTATAAGATGAAATACGGATCAAATCAAGCTTAACGGATTTAAATGAGATGTGTGAGATGGTTTTGTTAACCTTCAAATACTTGAAAAGATATTAGAATGATATATTCGAGTGATTTTCAATCCGCTTAACCATTTCGGCTATTTTGACATGTAACCTAAGTTTTCATTTGACCCGTTTGAATAAAAAAAATAGTAACTCAAATCCACAAATACTCTATAAGTTCTTATATCCAAATGACCACCTCTAAACATAGTTTAGAATTCACTAGGTCCATGATTGAGTAAAAGTTGTATCATAAATAAGCATCTGCCCTACAAAGGATACACGCTATTAAACATTACATTAAAGAGTCTTACTTGTTTTGCATTCTCAACTAGTGATTCGCCACTAGGACTGGTCTCTTCCTAATAATACTATTGTTTGCTTAGCGCCATCAAGTTATATTTTTTCCTTTAATTCACTAGGTATGGAATCAGAATCCAACTGTAAATGGTTGAGTACATTGTTGAGTGCCCATTTTTTGCAAATTAAAGGAAAGCATATTAACATTGATTCACAAATACATGAGAAGGACTATGACTAGCTACATTTGACTTTCAATTTATAAAAGTAATAAGTTAATATATGAGTGTCCAAAATCACATGGTCGATTGTCTAAATGAAGTCACAAGCAAACATATATATTCATAATGATTTTTATTCCATAGTTACATTAATCACATTGTCGGATTAACTCGAAAGAAGGTGGATAGGCGGTTATTCTGGTCCCACGTTAACCAATCACGTACACCATTACCGATTGTGGTGTTTATCTAAACAAATTACTTTTTCTACCACAAACCAAAGACACGTGTCATTGTTGGCGACATCAAATAGCCTAAAGTCTTATGTAGTGTTTGACCATTGATCAACTAATAACTAGTTAGCTCTTTGTGCTATATCGCCAATTTTGCTTGAAATTGATTGAACAATGGCGATAATATACATACTCATGATAACTTAAGGTGAGATAATACCTTAAATAGGCGATATCTGAAGAAATGGGATAAAGAAGCAGACTCATGTAAGCAAGAAATGTTGCTTCACGGTGAGATCCACACACAAAACCAAAACCAAAACCAAAACCAAAACCGATAAACTTATAATAAGTACTTATTGCAAATCACATGTCGCACTAAAGTTTTATTTGAAACCTTTAACATGTTGCTTTAATAATATCCAAATATCTTTTGCACTCAATTTGATTTCAACCAACAAAACTCCATCTATTATCATAAATTCAATGTTGTAGCGGTATATTCTTGTTTTCCAACACTATGATCAATAGCACTCAAAATAGTTAAAAGAAAGTTGTAACGATGTAGATTCATACAAACACTTGTGACCATGTCGTCGGAAAAAAAGCCAAATCCGATCATTATTTTTCTTGATAAAGCGACACATATGTAAACATCGCAAGTTATTCTTCCAAACTCAACAAAGAATAACCACGAAAAATCTTCCATGAATGTTCAATAGGAGCACCGGAAAATATCTTCCAACATCAACAACTATCGTGACACCGCCCGTCAGCGCATACCTACTAGCTCGGTCCAACGCTTGCCTTCTTTATCTTGTTGAGACCTCGAGAATGTAGGAAATAATAACTTATGATGGTTAACAAATCATCATAAGTAATTATAATAAGTGTGCAAGCTTAACAAAACATTTAAATATACAAACTAAGTTGGAAAAATTACCTCCATCGCATTCACCGCTAACCGTCCCTTGACTAGATTTTGCATACTATTCAGTAACCCGACTATCTTCAAAACTAGAGGTTAGCCAAGCCCATGTGACCGTCCATCCTTGAAAGCCATACACCGCCATATGGTGTCGAAGATCATCTGATTTGTGCCAAATTGAGTTTCAAATTTTATATAATTATAACTTCATTCCTTGTTGATTTTTTTCACCGCGAAGATACTTGAAAGCCATATCTTCATTGTTTTCACACGGAAGATAATTTTACTAAGCTTAAATCATCAAAAATCGCTAATAAAATCAAAACTTCATTCGTTTTTGATTTTTTCACGTGAAGATTATTCTTACTATACTAAAATCATCAAAAATTCCGCTAATAACATCAAAACTTCATTCATTGATGATACTTTTCACGGGTGAAGATTTTCTTACTAAACTTAAATCATTGAAAATTCCGCTAATAACATCCAAACATCATTCCTTGCTGATATCTTCACATGTGAAGATACTACTAAACATAAATCATCAAAAATTCCGCTAATAACATCAAACTTAATTCCTTGCGATATCCTCACACGCTACACACATAAATCAAGATACTCTTACTAAACATAAATCATCAAAATTCCACTAATAACATCAAGCGTAATTGTTGATATCTTCACATGTGAAGATACTTTTACTAAACGTAAATCATCAAAATTCCGCTAATAACATCAAACTTAATTCCTTGCTGATATCTTCCAACGCGAAGATACTATTAATATACTTAAATCATCAAAAATTCCTCTAATTAACTAGTTATAACAATTAAAACCTAATTAGTAATCTATACATTCACATGTGACTTATGTACAAATTAAACAATAATAATAAGTTCAAACACATAGTAATTATGAATTATTCAATAAAATTTAATCAAAAATAACAGAAATAATAGTTACTATCAATTTCTGTTTAGTCTGAATAGAAAAGTTGATCTTCTTCACCAAAATCAGCTTCTGTTGACCTAAATTCATTGATATCTCCTTCATCAATCATATTTGTCGAACTGTATGTTTTTTATGATTGATTATGATTACGGTCGTGGTTTGATTGGGAGGTGTAGTGGTGGTTTGATCGGGCGGTGTAGTTGTGATTTGATTTGGCTGTGTAGTGGTGGTTTGATCGGCGGTGGTTATGACCGGAGATTGTTGAAGGTGATAATAATCAGAGAGAATGAAATGTTTTCACCTACAATTGTGTGGGATGTGTGTGTTTTTATATATACATATAATGTGACTATAGTAATTACAAAAATACCCTTGTTTAGTATATAGTTAGTGCAAATGATGAATTAATCTTAGCCATTAGATCTAAAAAAAAGAGGGGATTAGATGGAGGGCTAGGATCTCTTCTCGCGTTCTCACCAAATTTAAGCTTCTCACAAGAAACACCCCCTATATATATATATAGGGAAGGGATCCAATAAGAAGAATAATTAAAATGAGAAGGGTAAAGTAATTCTAGCCACACATTTTAATATGGGAGGGAAAATTTGAATGAAGATGCATCCATTTTGTAGGTGCATCTAGAATGTGTGGTTGTGGTTACTTCTTATCCTTCTTATTTTACTATTCTTCTTATTTGATCCTAACTCTATATATATATATATATATATATATATATATATATATATATATATATATATATATATATATATATATATATATATATATATATATATATATATATATATATATATATATATATATATATATATATATATATATATATATATATCTAGCAAATAGCTAAATAATACACTATACATCGATTACTATAAAGTAATAAAACTATATTGAAGGTATATTAACACAACCCTCATGATGCGAGATGGAGGTCGAATGTTGAGGTGAACCTAAACTCGAAGAATAGTTGTGAAGTTTTTAATGAAGACATCTGCAAACTAATGAGCTGAGGGTACATGCAATACACGAACATGCCCAAAGGCTACACGCTCCCTAAGAAAATGTAAATCTTTTTTAATATGTTTAGTTCTTTCACTTCTTTGTGACAAAATGTAAATCTTTTTTTCTTAAATGGCGGAAATATATTAAAAAGCTAGAGAGAAACTAGCAAAATTACACAAAATATTGGAACATTGGGTTTTGTAACTAGAATGTCCAAGCAATGTTACACTTACCACATCTATTCATATACCAATCAAAAGAATGAATGACTATGCTATCATAAATATCACTTTTCTTCATTTTCGAATCACGGAAAACGATCTTTGTTTCTAAAGCCATAGCATCCATATAGTAGTATATATGATCACACCCACTATCTTTCTTTTCTTTGCATCGAAATAGAAGCTTCCACCGATCTAACAACATCGAAATATCATCTATAGCCGGAATCTGGCCACCTTTTATCTAATAGTAGTTGTGAGAACCTCGTCTCGATTTAAGAGGTTTAAAGATAAATTTAAGAGGTTTAAAGGTGTTGTTATATCTAATCCAAGTGCTCGTTATAAGTGTTTATCTGATAGTATTTGTGAGAACCCCGTCTCGATTTTCTCTATGGAAGAAATTAAAAATGTTGTCTGGTCATGTGGAGGAGCTCGAGCCCCGGGTCCAAATGGTTTTTCGTTCAAGTTTGTGAGAAAATTTTGGGATCTTTTGAAGAATGACATTTATGGGTTCATAGATGATTTCTTCCATAATGGTGTAATCTTAGTTGGTTGCACATCGTCTTTCATCACATTGGTGCCTAAAGTAAGTAATCCCATTTTTATTAAAGAATACAGACCTATAAGTTTAATAGGTTTGCAATATAAAATTATTGTGAAACTGTTGGCTAATAGATTGTCAGAGGTCATTGATGTGGTTGTTAGTGCGGATCAGTCGGGGTTTATAAAAGGTCGCCAAATTCTTGATGGCCCGTTAGTGGTGAATGAACTTATGACTTGGTATAAAAATAAAAAGAATAAGGGCATGGTTTTTAATGTGGATTTCGATAAAGCATATGACTCTATAAGTTGGGATTATTTATCACACATTATGATGTTCATGGGGTTTCCTTCTAAATGGATAGGGTGGATTAAGGCTTGCCTTTTATCATCCCGGGCGTCTATAATTGTTAATGGAAGTCCAACCAAAGAGTTCTCAATGGGTTGAGGTTTGAGACAAGGGGATCCACTGTCCCCGTTTTTGTTTATCATAGCTATGGAGGGCTTACATTTCGCAATGGAAGATGTGGTAGCTCATGGTCTATTTCGAGGTGCTCAGATCGGTTATAATCATCTTGATGTATCACAATTATTTTACACTGATGATGCAGTATTCTTAGGTGAATGGGATGTTGACAACATTAAAAATCTGATTGTTATTCTTAATTGCTATTTTCTAGTATCAGGATTACGTATAAATCTTTCAAAATCCAATCTATATGGTGTTGGGGTAGGGCGACAGAAAGTTGATCAGATGGCAGGATTAACGGGATGTGCGGCAGGCTCACCTCCTTTCCGATACCTTGGGCTTCCAGTGGGCAATAATATGCGGAGCATCGTTAACTGGCAGGAAGTTATTCAACGTTTTAAAAGGAGATTATCTACGTGGAATCAAAATTGTTATCGATCGGTGGTAGGCTTACTTTAATCTGATCCGTTTTAGGGAGCTTGGGTATCTATTATATGTCCCTTTACCGAGTGCCTGAATCAATTATCAAATGTTTAGAACGTCTTCGTGCTCAGTTCTTTTGGGGAGGGAGTGAGCAAGAGAGGAAGATTGCATGGGTGAAATGAGATGTAGTGTTGAATTCAAAAGACAATGGAGGGCTGGGAATCAGAAGTTTAAAGGCTTTTAACCTAGCTTTATTGTATAAATGGAGGTGGCGTTTAGTAAATAACCCGGATGCCATTTGGGTTAAAGTGATTCAATGTATCCATGGAAGTGATGGAGGTATAGGGGCATCAGATAATAATTATTTTAGGAACAGTATTTGGGGAAGTATTGTGAAAGTGTTGAATTAAATGCATGCTAAAGATATTATTCAAATTGGATCTATGCACATGCGCCTAGGAAATGGGAGGCACGTTCGTTTTTGGAAGGACGTTTGGTTGGGGGGGAAAAAAGTTGAAGGAGTCGTTCCCTAGGTTGTTTGATTTAGAAGCTCGAACGGATTGCTACATTGTAGACTGATTTATCAATGGCGTTTGGTCTTGGGAATGGAATAGGCCTATGCGGGAGGGTAGTAGAACTTCTCACCACATGTATGAGTTACTGGAGATGTTAACAAATGTTCATATGGTTGACCAAGATGATTCTTGGGTATGGAAGTTATCTAAGGATGGAGGTTACTCATTTAAATGTGCACGCCAGATTATTGATAACTCTTTGCTTGCAACAGGTCAACAAGTTACTCGTTGGTGTAGGATAGTTCCTACAAAGGTGAACATTATGTGTTGGCGTGCGATTCAAAACAGGCTCCCAACTAGATGTCAACTAGCGGCGAAGGGTATCGACATTCCTTTAGTTTTATGCCCGTCTTGTATATCAGCTATCGAGGATGTTCAACATGTGATCTTCAAGTGTGATGTAGCGGTTGAAGTTTGGACAAAATGTAAATCTATTTCAACATGTCTCGGTCTACCTCGTTGGAATACTTTGAAGTCTGGCTCCTCTATAAATTCATGCTATAACGCAACTCAACGACAACATTCCAAATTAACACAACAATGGATATGTGTTAAGTTCTTCATTGTAGTAGGTTTTTTTCTTCTTGAACGCTTGAAATGAATTGAAGAGTCTGATCCATCATTCCATATTTCCATCTGACCCAAACTCACCTACAAACTTATATGGATCTGCCAGTATGATTATACGTATTGCTTATATGGTTTATACTAGGGCTGATCATCGGCGAAAACTGGACCGGACCAAGAAAAATCGGACCGGACCGAGACCGAATCCGGCAAAAAACCTAGACCGAGACCGAATGTGGTCAGTCCGGTCCGGTCCGGTCTCGATCGGTCGGTCAGGTTCAACAAGGCTAAATTTTCGGTTTGTGGTTCGGACCAGACCGAGACCGAATTTGCCAAAAATGGTAGATTGAGACCGGACCGCCGGTCCTTTGGTCCGGTCGGTTTCGGTTCGGTCCGGTCGGTTTTGTCGATCAGTCCGGTCCATCCGGTCCGTCTGCTCACCCCTAATTTATACTAATGAAAACACATTTATCCTCTTATATCTTCAAGAGTTACATTAATTGTCGAAAAGGCTGCAACGACTAAAGTCGGTAATGCACATATGGTCTTAAGCATTTAGAGACCCTATAATTCGACGAACTTTTGGCATAACTTGTTTAATGCACTTAATTTCGAGGAAAAAAAAATTACTAGGTTGGAGAGAAAATATTGAATTCTTTATGAGTCAATCATTGTACTTTTTTTTTTTTTTTTTTTTTTTTTTTTTTTTAACGACAATTGTGGTATATACCTACTACATTCGAGAAGGAACATGACCTCTGTAATAAAGTTAGGTCAAATAAAAGGTAATGACACTTTCCTTTATGCTTGGAAGGAAGAAACCCTGTCATGCCTAGATAAAACTTGAGCTTAAGACCTACACCAAAAAGGTAAAAGCATCTATCTGCATTGAATGAGGGCCGTTGGTCAAATCATTGTAATTTTGGTTTCAAGTTTACCCAAACATATTATATCACACCAGTCCCTTTTGGTTTCAACTTTCAAGTTTACCCAAACATGTTATATGAGTATCACAATGGCCCTTTTCTGTGTACTAGCTACCCCTATTTACTTGGTTACCAAGCATAAAAAGATTCGCTTTGTGAACGCCATTGTGTCCTATTTGACTAGTAACTAGTTGGCTTGATGGCTTCTAAGTTCTAATTAAATAGATGTATTTGTCATTGTGTGTAAATATGTGGTTGCTTTGTCACCAAATTTTGAGTGATTATAATAGTAAGAGTATTGGTATATGTTTTTACAATTTTTGCCTAATTATCACTCTATTTATATAAAAATCTGATAAGTGTATTTCACTTATTATCTTTTTCTATTTAAACCGTCAAGATTCTGTAAGTAATAAGTACAATAACTAAAAAAGTTTTGTAAGAAGAAATTTCATTTTCCTAATAGTAATATACTAATATACTTCATATTTTGATGTGGTAATTATTTCGATACATGTCATTACCGTAAAATACAATGGTGATTTTTTTTTCTTCATAGTTTCACTTTTCCAAGTAGTTTTCTTTTTCATATCATACTGTATTCAACTTTCATGACACGTTTTTCATGCCAAATTCTTCAATACTCATTTTTAAACTATTTCTTTAACTTAAAAAGTATAAACTTGGACCGTCCCATTTAATTACGTTGTATTGCTATATTACATTGCATAATTTCTTTGTTTAAGTTAATGGATGAGTTTTATAATCTTCCGTCCGTACCGTATTAAATGTTCGGTTTAAATCTTGAAAGTCTTTATTTCTTACTTTAACCATAAATATTTTTGGTTGTGTTATATAATATTTGATCTGAAAATATATGAATAGATTGAGTTTTAAATGTATTTTCACTCGTATTATATTTCTCTATCTTATATATACAACGAAAATATTTAAGGTCAAGTTGTAAAATAAATCTTAAAAGTCAAACCGATATTTAATATGATACGGAGGGAGTAATATATATTGAGGAAAAACAAATAAACAGTGTTGGACTAAGTTTCGATTACTATTGAACAACCTATATAATAAAGGAAACGGATATTCAAACCCTCTTAAAATGGATTCCAATACTCCTTTTATTGTTTTATTTTGTTTTTAAATTTTTTTTATAGTTTCTTTTATTATAAAGTACGAAATAAAAAGTACGGAACATAAAATATAAATTTTTATTAGTCAAAGTATTAAAGACAAAAACAATGGAACAACAACTGATAAAAAACTATATTGTACTATTTATAAACATGGTAAAAGGTGGACAAAAGATAAGTCAGAAGAGGTATGTATAACAACATCTATATAATAAAACTCCAAAAATTACATCCGTATTACAATTAATTAAGGAGAGATATCTTCACTTAGTTAATGAAGATATTAGTGTTAATTACTATAGTAACTTCGATACAAAGATAATTAAATGTCTATCTTTTCATTACTAAGTTACTCGTAAATGCTGCTTTCAATACTTCAAATAATGACAATTTGAAGAAACTACAAGGGATTGGATGGACATTAGTCTAACTAGGTGAACTTTAAGCCTTTTGGTCCTAGAATATGTTGTAACTTACAAGTTACAAACAACCAAAGAAGGTAGCACATTTCTAATTTTTTACATTGCTATTGGAATTAGTTTTTGGCCTTTTGATTTTCACTTAATTGACTCAAGCTTGTTAATCAAAAAGAGTCTTACCGTATAAAACTTTTTCCATTAACTACACTATATAACAATACGTGTCACTCACATATGGCATAGAAGTAACATAACAGAGGAGAATGCCAAAATCAAAATCATCATAAATTTCCATTGATTACATGTCTCAAAATAAACCTGTAACAGTAGCAGATAAACAAAATTTTGGCATAGAAGAACTCCAAAATTACTCAACTAGAGTCAGAAAAGATTAACACTTTACTAAATTTGGTACTAAAAATTAAACCCCCTGAAAACTATATCTCAACAAGATCCATAAAAACAAAAACTTTACCTTCAATTCAATCTTTCCATTAATGGAATTTAATTAACAAATTCACCATCACTAACCACAGAAGCCTCAAATTGACTACCATCATCTTCATCAATTGGTGCAGGTAAATTAAGATCAATCAAATTAATCTTATCTTTTCCAACATTAACATGTGACCTTTTATGTCCACCAAGAGCCTGTCCAGAACCAAACACTTTAAAACAAACATCACATTCATGTACCTTAACAACATTTTCACTCAACAAAATCTTTGTCTTATGATCATTGTCACCATGATTCAACTTCATCTTCTTGTGACTTGCTTTGTGTCCACCTAATGCTTGGTATGATTTAAACACTTTGTCACATGTTTCACATCTGAACTCACTTCTTGCACTATTTTTCGACTCGATATCATCCATGTGATCAGACCATGTGTCCCTTGACAGCATCATTAAACAAAAGGCTACATCTTCTTCTGGTGAAGTGTTTGATATTGAACTCACTGAAGATTGTTCTTCTGGTCTTCTTATTCGTTTAGACCGTCTTCGACGAAAAGTGTGTTTTGTGAGTTTTCTCGACCATTCTGCTTCGTTTTCGGACGAAGAGGAAGGTGGCGAAGGAGGCGAAGAGTGGTGGAGCATGTGAGATCTCATGTGACCACCCAATGCTTTACCATTTGTGAAGATTTTTAAGCATAGTTTGCATTGGTGTTTTTCCATTGTTAAAAGTGTATGTGGTGTGATGGTTTAATGGTTTGTATGAAGTATAAGTAAAGAGAGTGTGTTGAAACTTAAAAGAGTAGGTGACAAGCATTCCTTTAACTATAGTAATATACAAAGTTACAAAACATAATATTAATTGCTAGATTACAATAACAAAAATAAATTATTATCTTATTCTTAGGATTTTTAAAACATTTCCTTTTGGTGATATTGAATTGGAATGTATTTTTATAGAAAATTTGCGCGAATAATCGTCTAGTATGAGTCTTATTTTTATAGAAAATTTGCGCGAATAATCGTCTAGATGCTTGTTTTATTCAGAAAAGAAACTTTGAGTTTTACAAACATAATATTATAAAACTCAAAGCTTCTTTTCTAAAAAAAAAAAAAAAAAAAAGCATCTAATAAATATGGGTCTTAATGGCATATTTTAGAAAAACGCTTTTATGGTTCAGGTTCTTATAAACTTTTAAAGCTTAAATTTTTAGTAATTAGTTTAAAAACATTACAGTAAGCATATGAAACTTCGGATATTACAAAATATTACAGTGATAAAACTTAGATTGTTTGTATTTTAAAACAATATTTCTTTCATTAATATACTTTCAAAATCTTTATTTTTTGCAATAATAATATTTAAAATCAGTTATCAAAGATTAAATATCCATTAACTACTAACGTGTGTGACAAAATATACTCCAATAAATGTACTTATGAAACTTTGGATATTACAAAATAAACTTCAAACATGTGGGCCATAAAATTACAAAAGAAATATATTGGACAAGCTAAAAACAAGTGTAATGTTTATACGGTTTGACGAATAAAAGCATATAGGGAATGAATAGTTTTGAGTTTCTATTGTAGCAGAAAACATGTTTCCACCAAAAGGGCTATTAGCATGTACACCCACAAAATAAACACCTCACGTGTAGTGTAAGCATAGAGTCTGTTGTGCACCGACGATGATCACGGGCTTTGATCTTTTCCCGGTCTTGATCCGGACTTGATGGGTTGGGTCCACGATAAGTACTAATAACTCATCACATAATCATTAGGGTCGAAATTATAGACGAGATAGTCATCAGTCGCACAAAAAATATAAAGTCACATTAACAAAAGTGTAGCAGTGTAGCTTACACAATCCACTAATCACTCGTACTATAAAAATAATAAATAAGACACGTATCAAATACCTCTTGGTCCAGCGATATTAAATAGTCAATCAACCTAAAATTTATGGGTTCAAGTCTTGTTTAAAACATGTGAAATAAAATTTGTGACATATGTGTTATAGTTAAAAATTTGTCGTTCTGAAAAAAATAAGACGCTTGTCAAATTTGTAATGGAGTTGCATAGTCGGTTAGTTGCACCGATCTAGTTTCATAAATGATTTATTTTTTATTTTTTATTTTATGTAATCTAGAAATTGGATCAAGGTTCAAAATTTGATATATTTCAGAAATTTTGTCTTATTTATTGAACAGTAAATCCCATAGTTTGCACTTCGCACTATGACTGACATAATTGTCATCTATGAAAGTTCTTGAGTTTAGATTTAACTTCAAAAATGGGGTTAGCATAATATCTTAATAAGGTTCTTGTAGTATTTTAGTAGACCTTAGAGTAAAAAATTAACGAATTATTCTTGGATAATCAGATTGTGAGTGTGGTTTAATGACCCCGCTATAGCACATAGCTCGGTCCCTTGTTGAAAAAGAAAACGCGTGCGGCTTTCCATGTTTGAGTTACCTGAAGAGAACTTGTTTTTGACGAAAATGTAAGCGGCCTAACTGGTTTATCCTCGTGAACGCTTCTAACTTTTTCACAAGCCGTCACCCCAAGATGTGTTTATACCTAATATATCCTCTTGTGAGAATATCAACGCGCTTGATAGTAGTTATAAACCAAAAATAGTGTAACCGAATAAAAAAGGACCCGTAAGTGTGATAGGTCCCGGTTAAAATTTTCGGATTTTTGATAATAGAGAAACATGCAGAGATGCAATCAGGTGATATCAGCCAGATCTCCCTTTTCACATGCTTCAATCATGATCTAACGACTTAATTTGCTTGCCTGCTTTTGCGACTCTTGTTCGACTGCCAAGTTATTTAACTAGTGTTTATTTATCACAAAGAGCCATTTCTTATTTTAAATTTGTTTTGTAATTGTGAAAATATTGTTAACTTAAATCTAACAGAAAACAAAATTTAAGATGACAAAATGTAATAAAATGACTCTTATATACTACAGTTATATAAAAAAGATTCAAAGCTTTATATGGCATTTGGAAATTAATCCCCTCTTACAATTTTATAAACTAAAATGTATAAAGTTGCAACATTTGCCCTTCATGGATATGTAGCTTTTAAGCCCATCCATTCTTGATGGATATATTAGCTCTTCCGAGAAATTAATTGATCAGTTCATGGGTATTTGAGAGTTAACATTTTACTCAACTAACCTCTGAGATATATGGTTAACATTACAAGTGATCTAGTGACCCGATTATTGTTTAAGCCCTCAAATGAGAAATATACATTTAGACTAATTATGTAAAAAAACACATAATCTTGTTACCATGTTAATATAATATTTAGTTAATAATCAATTAGGGCTTGCTCTAGTGGTACTATTTTCTTACCGCAAATGCTCAATTGACCGGTGATAAATGGTCTTTGGAGAATGATCAGGGTTCAAACCTAACTCTTGGCTAATTGGATTGCTGAGACAGAAGCTCATTGCCTAAGATCGAGTCCTTACGGAAAGATGAATGAGATCGAATGTTCTCACTGATTTACACCTTTTGAAGTTTAGTTAATAGCTTAAAAAGTTATTAAAGAATCTCTTATAGGAGTGAGCGAGTGGTTGACAATAGTTGCATATGAGAGGCAAAGGCGAATTAATGAATGACAAGGAAGCGTAGTGTCATTCACTTTTGGGCCTGAATAGTTTTGCTTTTGACTTAAAAGTTTAGACAAAAGTTCAATATATATACGGTAATATCTCATATTTATCATAGATTTAATGAACTAATTATAACAATTCATTTTTTTTATCAAAAAAAATAATAATAATAAATAAATAAATAACAAACAAAGCTTTCACTTTTTATTTTAAAATTAAATATCTCGTAAATCGTTAATTGTTGCGTGAAAAAAAAAAATTTACCATCGCAACGAGAATTAATTATCCTTCTAAAAAAATGCACTTCTATATACTTTCAACAATTTTTTTTTGAAATTTTCGCCTAGAAAAATCATATGTGATTTGTAAAAATCACATGTGATTTGTAAAAATCACACGTGATTTGATTTTTACAAATCACATGTGATTTTTGCCAATCACAGAAATCACATGTGATTTTTCTGGGTGGATTTTTTTTAATTCGTCGAAAGTATAGAGAAGTGCATATCTATAAATATATAATTTAATTCTCGTCGCGATAGTGTATTTTTTGTAGTTTGTAGATTCTGGTTAAAGATATGTTGTTTTTAAAAAAATAAAAATAATTTTTATTAATTTTGATAAAAAAAAAATAAATGACTAAAATTGATTTATTGAATATATGATAAATATGTAGTATGAGATTTATATTTATCTCAACTCAAGAAACTTAATGGTCTCAAACCTTTAGCGTGAAATGAAGTAAAGGTTGAAAGTCTTTTCTACTTAATCTTAAAGTTTGTTAATTTTGGTCAACCATCAAAATCAACTTTACTTCCCTTTGCATAAATTCACCCACTAACACGATTCCAATTAAATTTTTTATCACTTATTATTAGATTGCTAGTCATATTTGTCATTATGCACTAGTCTTACTTAAAAAAATAATCGGACTCCCATGCGGCCATGCCAAATATTTACTGTTTATATTAAACTATACGGAATACTCACGTATAACGATGATGTACGCCGATAAATAGTTATACTTTTAAACCTTTAATGCAACACTTAAAAGTTTAATTTATATTTTATAGTCGTTGCGAGAAAAAAATTCAACGAAAAATGATAAAAAGTTGAGAGTTAAAAAAATATTTAAACTATTAATTTAATGATGTATGCTAATATTTTTAATCAAGGTATATTAGTAACTGAACTTTACTAATTTTTAAAAATTTTAAGTTGTAAGAAAAGAATTTTTCTCTTAAGATAATAGTAAAGATAAAATATTTGACTCAATCACTAAAATGTTATTGGAACAATCGAACATACAATCAGTATGAGCTAAGTAGAACGGGTCATATTAAAGCAGTTTATATTCCTACAAAAAAAATTAATGTCCAACTCTTTTAATTTTTTAAACAATTGAATATGTAAACAATTTAAACTTAAACAATAAAAATCTAATAGCTCTAATACAATTAGTTACGGACGCTTATACTAACAATGTTTCTTTCACAATTAACCAATATGTTAATACAAATAAGCCGTAAAAACGTTTATTTATATTTTACGATCTTCTAATGTTTTGTCGATAACAAACGTAAAATCATTTTAACGAAACAAATAAAATACGTAAATAGTTTGAGCCAATAGTTTTCTAACACACTTAACGTTTTCACATAAAACACTAAAACAAGTATAAGTGATTTTATGATTTAGTAATACATATGTACAACAACTGGTGTTTACATATTGGGTAATATATACATAACTAGTATGTATTATAAATGGGTAAAAAACTACAACCCATGGAACATATCCATAACCCATGGTATTGACCCATACTCATTTGACTAGGTGCATTGCACTCATTAGATACATTGTATCTAATAAAAGACCCATGGATCAACCCATAACCCATGACCCATGACCCATAACCAAAATACCCATGGGCGAAGAGGGCGTCCCACGGATCCCTAGTTTTACACTAGACGGATCCGCGAGGGAGGATCCGTGGGATCCGAGGAACGATAAGCATTTCTCCTCATAAATAGTGAGCCATTTCTTCCTTTTGGCTTGCCACTCTCACACATACTTTCCCCAAGTATTGTAACTCTCTAACCACTTATCCTAAGGGATCTTTCTATGTAGTTTGTCTTTTGTTTTCGTGTGATTCCCTAGGTTCCTCTTAAAGGCGAGATCACCACCTCTTGAAGTCAAGTAAGCTCAAGTCCATGAGTTGCCATGCTTCGTCATCATCAAGACTACTGAGGTTCTCTTGTTAATAGTTTTTTCTTTCTCCATAGAAGTGTTGTGTCGAAGGCATTAGTGAAGGATGCCGAAAGAGTCAAGATGAAAGCATTAGTGAAAGATGCTTAACGTCCGTGTCAAGAGCATTAGTAAAGAATGCTAAAGGTGTCAAGACGAAGGCATTAGTGAAAGGTGCCAAGCGTTGTGTCAAGGGCATTGGTGAAGGATGCCTAGAAATCAAATCAAGTGGCATTAGTGAAGAATGCCAAGGTCGTATAATCGATGAGGTGCATCGTTATACATATAGTAATAGTTTGTTTCTAAGGATGTTGATATCCTTGATGGTGTTGTAATAAGGAGTGGGTCTCCTTTGGGATTAGGTGTTGTGTAGTGTTGGGTAGTAGTTCCTCCATTGTAATGGAACTCGGTACTTAGCCTAATCTGGGATAAAGGGTAGCGACGTTGTGGTAGGTGTGGTTCACCTTAGTGTGAAAGAACCGGTGGTTAGCCTAGTCTTAGGAAAAAGAGTAGGCGACGTTGTGAAGGCTTCTCCGCCATAAGGAGTTGGTGTCGTATAGTGATTACGAACTCTCGAGTAGGTGACTCGGGGAGTGGAGTAGGGCAAGGATGGCGTCCTTGTAGCCGAACCACTATAAATACCCGTGTCGTGGTTATGTGCTTCTTACTCTTTATCTTTCATTACACTTGTATATATCTATCTATTAATGTCCAACATACACATCTAAATAGATTGACATAAGTTGATCTAAATGTTTTAAAACGAAGTTTTAATTGGTAAAACTATTCAACCCCCCTTCTAGTTTTCCACAATTGGCATCAGAGCTTCGTTACCAAGTTTCTTAAAGTATGTTGTACTTTAAAAACTTGATACGATCCGTGTATGTTTGAAAACTACAAAGAAGGATTTTTCAAGTCATGTCTTAAAAATCATTACAGTGTTTATTGTTGGACAATGATAGAATGTTCTAATATTTTCCTTGTTAAGAATTCTTCATACTTGGATTTGGGCATACCAAGAAGGTCATGAAGAAACTATCTAAATATTTCTTTTCGTGAAAAGAATGTTTAGCATTATTCTTCTCACACATGGATCTGGAGATTCCAAGAAGATCATAAATCATTTTCTCTAACTACTTCTTCCCTTAAGAAGAATATTTAGCAAAGGTATGATCATTAATAATTTACATTTGTTTTATTGTTGTTAAAATCTTAGTTGTTTAATTAATCTCTATTAGTAATTACTTAAGTAGTTATCCATATTAAAGCCATCATCAAGAATAGTATTCTTCGATTGATTTGTATAGACTACACTACTAACCTGTAATAATGATATCTTGGTTATTCGATAGCCTCAATCATTATTCATCACAAAGGGATTATTGACACTTCATCTATGTCAATGAATTTCCATGTGAAATTTCTTATATTATGGTAAAATGGGATTTTATCATAATCTTTGATAAAACTCTCAAGAATTGTGACTAATTCATAAAAAGGGAATCTCGTCAAATAGGATTAGTATTAAATCGTCAAAACCCCAAATCATAAGTTATAGAGCTTAAACATCAAACTCTAGGCGTTTTAGAACTCCCAAACCAAAGTTATCAAGGAATGCTTAAGCGATTTTTTTCTTTGTCAAGCCGGATCCTGAGCTTGAACTAGCCGGATCCCTAATGAGAGGATCCGCGGGATCCGTGCAATGTGAAAGACATAAGTCGGTAATGATCATTTGTGGAAGTTCCACAATCACTTTCCTTCAAAGAATCACGAACAAAACCCAATTCTTGTTCACAGAGAACAATTTGATCATTTCCTTCAAGCATAACAATCTCTTGTGTAAGTATAATCTTCACTACATTGTTAATTTAATTCCTAGATTTCTAGGATTACAATTTCTTCATTTTTAAGTTGGGTTCAAATGGGTTTATCATAATTTGTTACCACATTGTTTTCTAAGATAATCCAAATCAAAGAATTAACATTGTTAATACAAATTAAACTTATTTCTTGAATTCAATAAAAATGATTTGAGCAAAATTATGATCAAACCCTTTAGGTTACTATTCACAATTAACACCACAATGTGGTTGTATTGTTTAGGAACAATCATGCCAAGTAACCGACAACAAGACTATCAAGATACCGCTCATTACATACCAATGTGCCATAGAAAAGATGGACTTAGCCGGAAGATAGGAAAGCTTTTAAAAGCTCGAAAGAGACTTTTTCATAAGGGTTAGTAGTTGAACCATCATTTCTTGATAACACCGACATAAGACAAGTTTTGGGACCATTGGCTTTGATTGTTTATTGGACATAAGCGAACAAATTTGCCGATTTTTGTACTTGAGTTCTACAAAACAATGAGGATAGTTAGAAATGATGATGGGTCTATCTCGATTGTCTTCATCATAAATGAGCATGATTACACCCTTTCGCTTGTGGAGTTTGGAAGAATAGTAGGGGTTCCATATCAAGGTGTTTGCATGTTTTTCAATGAGTGGTCTTTAGAGGAGTTACACACTATGGTTGATAATCATGAAATCTACCACATGTTAATCCCGGAAGCAACCACGGTGAGGGACACCGTGTTCATTCCAAGAGCATCCCCATCTAGGGTCACTAGGAATTCAAAAGTGATCTATAGGGATCCTTTCCAAATGGAGCTCTCCGAGATGTACGCATTGTATAGGAAATGGGAAATGGTGGTAAGGGAGAATGTGTTGTGCTTAGTAGGAAACAAGGATCACCCCAACGCATGCCTAAGTTTCATGATCTATTGCCTAGTGACCGAGACTCGCTTCAACCTTGCTTACTACATGATTAAGAGAATGGCAAGTGTTAAAAGCATGGACAAAATGGTGCTTCCATATGCAATGCTTCTAACCCGTCTTGAAAAATTCATCTTTGCATTAGATCATTCTCCGCAATCCTATGATCATAGCTTTTGCAACAAAGTTATGGTGTCATTGACCAAGGGTAGAACTACAAGGTTTATGGTGGAAGGCAAAAGGCCTCACCCACCCACAGATTCCTCGGATGAAAGGGAGAGGCAAATAAAGGTGAAGGTAGTAGCAACCCACTTGAAATACCGATCTCGACCCCTTGGATTACATCAACCAATTGCCGGACATTCCTAGCGCATCACCCGAATGGCAACAAACCAAGGGAATCTTCAAGTGTTTCACCAACTTCTTGAAGAAAAAAAAGTAGAGATGATGTGATAAAGAGTGGAGGAGGGGTGAAGACGGGAAGTGGTGGAGAAGTAAGGTAAGGTCATAAGACCTTAAATTGTGAAAAACAATTTGAAACAATGGTTGTAACATCTAAACAATTACTTATGTAGTGTAGGATGTAGTATGTAGCTATTGCCATAACTTGGCATTGAACAATCTTAACTTAGGAACGTGTAGGATGAGATTTTACGACTTCTTCAAGTATTCGTCGTCACTCATCTTTAGGTACCTTTAGTTTCCCCACATTTGCTATGCATTATACTTGATATGTTCTTGCATTTAGTCCTTGTAGAAACAACTAGGAGAAGTATTTTGCTAAGAGTGCAAAATTGCACATTTCTTGAAAGCCTTACGATCTGCGATGGCGGATCGGCAAAATAACTAGCCGGATCCCTCCCAAAAGGGAACCATGGGATCCGTGACCACAGATGAGCAATACAGACCTCCCTACATAAAAAACAGCTCACTAGATCACCTCACACTAGCCAAACATAAGACCTTAGAACCAACTAAGTATTCCTCAAACATTTGAGAGCTTCACACTCACCCATAGCTTACTTAGGATCTATTTCAAAAATGTTTTTTTTTATCAACTCATCAAAACTCACCATATTTCCGCTCCAACGCTCACACTTTATTTCTCACATCTCATAACACTTAGTTTGATATATCCATCAATTTTAGCAAATTGATTTTAGTCATCATTAACTCAAAAATAAGCTTGAAACTAGCTTTTTCTTGAGGCATCATCTGACTTCTAGGACTAATTACCACCACTCTTCCATCTGAAATCAAATAATACTCGTCTCAAACACTTGGTTAGACTTTCTAAACTCCACTTTTCTACCCAAAACCATCATTAAGCACCCTCACCTCTTATAGTTGAGCATTTAATACATCCACCTCTCAAGACATCAAAATAAAGTCAAAACCTCGAGATACATAGGCACTAGACATTACAAAAAGCATAATCATTTCATCCAGAATCTGTCTGACAGACGGATCCCTGGTTTATAACCAGACGGATCCCTGGTGAGAGGGATCCGTGGGATCCGTGTCTGCAGAAAGCTTTAATCAGCTTCCCTCTTCAAAGTTAAGCCACCTTTTGGTTTTCTAACCACTCTTAGTTGCCATTTAATATCTTCCTAGAGCTGATCAATATCCTAAGTGCATGATTAATCTCCTTAGTGGCCAAGAATTTAATTCCCTAATTAAAAATTATCCTTTATAAACCAAACACTCTTAAGGTTAAATCATCACCCTCACCTAGCTCTCATAAAAATTAGTGGTTAGAAGCTTATATTGCATCCTTACCATCACCATGACCAAAACACTTAGCAACAACTCTTCAACCAAAGGCTCATAAAAAAGAAAGGGTCACATGATTCATGAGATTTCATCCACCGAATCATCTCCCGTAAGAGATAACAATGCTAGAATCCCACCTCAACAAACCCATTCAAAAATTGCTAAGAGAACCGCAAGAATTAGCATCAAACCTTTTGGGCTAGAAAAAAGGTCATCTAGTTCAAAACCAAACATTGCTAGCTCTAGCAAACCATCTAAGCCCTCATTCCTAGAGCATGGATTACACTCATTCAAAGAGCCTCTTCCTCACCCAAATCTCTATTCATTAGAGCATTCACCACCGAGAACCTCCAACTCACCAACTTTCTCGTTAAATAGGGAACCACCTACAACACCGACTAGTCCATCATTGGAAACAAGGAACCACCAAGGACTTGATCATATGGAGGAATATCCATTACCACCACCCTCAGTCTTAGTAGAACATCATCCTACTTCTTTTAATGAAACGCCACCATCAATCGTAGAGCCTCCTCAAAACATTCATTTTCCTCCGGTTCCAAATCAAGGCAATAATTGCTCTAATTTTCTAATCACCCAAGGACTTGTTCAAGAAGTACGAAATGAGTTGCATTTCATGTTTAATCATCTTCTTGAAAGATTGGACCAAATCAACAAGTCTACTCATCCTTAGACTCAAGCACGTTGTTGCATTCTAGGCTTTAGTAACTTATTAGTATTAGTAGAATATGTATGGCTAGATCATTCTCTTAGTTTTAGAGATTTGTTGATTATCTCTTTGTTTTATTGAATGATAACTTATTTGCCATATTGCTCTGAGTATATGTTTGTTATTTGTATACATATCTCACTCTCATATGAGCATTGTTTGAAATATCACCATTGCTGAAAAATATGTCACCAGACATACGGATCCCTGGAAAGTGCCTAGACGGATCCCTCCATGGAGGGAACCGTGGGATCCGCGCAAGAGAAGACAAATATTCTACTAACTTAAATCTTATTTGCAGGAAATTATGCACTATACTCTTGTTTTCTAACCTTTATTTTGTAGATTTTCAAAATACACATGAAGAACTTAATACCCTAAGCTAGGGGGCTTTGTGTCAAACCATACATTGCAAAACCATTTGCAACATAATCCTTATTTGGATTACACTTCATGACACCCCATTGCTAAGTTGCAATCTTCAAGGGGGAGCATTTTCGTCACAAGGACGAAACCATTTGCAAGCAAAATTGCATTTCGTTAGCTTATTAGCTTATATTTACTTGACGCCCTCATAAAGGGATGGACGCATCAACAAAAAGGGAAAGATTGTTAATACAAATAAGCCGTAAAAACGTTTATTTATATTTTACGATCTTCTAATGTTTTGTCGGTAACAAACGTAAAATCATTTTAACGAAACAATAAAATACGTAAATAGTTTGAGCCAATAGTTTTCTAACACACTTAACGTTTTCACATAAAACACTAAAACAAGTATAAGTGATTTTATGATTTAGTAATACATATGTACAACAACTAGTGTTTACATATTGGGTAAATATATACATAACTAGTATGTATTATATAAATGGGTAAAAAACTACAACCCATGGAACATATCCATAACCCATGGTATTGACCCATACCAATTTGACTAGGTGCATTGCACTCATTAGATACATTGTATCTAATAAAAGACCCATGGATCAACCCATAGCCCATGACCTATGACCCATAACCAATGTGACAATCCGTACTTCGGGTCATTTCGACACCGTTCATGTCTCATTATTTCAACATTTTAGTAAACTTGGTTTACTTGTTTCAAATCGCGTAACCTTGGAGGTTTAGCGGCGAATTCATGATCATGACATCACGTACATTTCATATGGACTATGATTAGTCTACATTTCATTGACATCATGTGCATCTCATTAGTACATTCACGACATTTCATTTCACCCTTCAACGCGTAATTTTTATATTTAATAATTTTTATCGCGTGAGTTTTATTTTGATTATTTAACCCGTTACTTTCAAAAATGATCCGGGTATTTTTAAACTCACATTTAGTTCATAAAAACTATATTTTAGTTTTCCTAGTGTTTCAAATTTATTTGGTATTTTAATCGTTAAAGTTTAATTATTACGTCGTTTTCTTAAAATCTTACGATAATTATTTTATCACTCAATTTTCACAAGGAAAGTATTTTTACAATTTTATCATCTCATTACATTCTATTTTGACCTATTAAAACTTACTTGTACCAAAATTTTCCATTTACCTTAACTTGTACTTTATTCTACTTACACTTTCTTCAAAAATATACAAGTAAATAATACAAGTTATAAAAAAAAAAAAAAAAAAAAATATATTTTGAGGACAAGATCCATAAAATCCGCCCTAGAGGGGTATATTATTGATTGGGTATGGTCTCATTGATTGTTGATAATTACACTCATACATAAAGTCTACATATCTCATTTTCATTCATTTTCATTATCTTCAAAGTGTTAAAAAAAATTTTTCTCTCTTTCTTTGGCTCTCCAAAACCGGTCACACATCAAGTCACCAAGGGATCAAGATTTTTTTGCAACTTCAAGTGTTATTACAACCTAGAACATATCCTTTTCATGGTTTTGAAATAAAACCAAGGATATTTAAGTTAATCCTTTGTTACCTACACCTCTTCACTTGCACTAGTAAGCATATTCTCATCATTTTATGTTTCCTTATCATTTTCATATGTTTCTTATCATTTTGGAGCTTATATGCATGTATTGTGATTTATACCATTTATTTCTTGATTTTAAGGTTTTATATACATATTAGTCATCCTATAATTATTCCCAAGTTAATCTTTGGTCTTGATGGTGATTAGGAACCCATGACACCCTAAGAAGGTGTATGGTAGGATTAGATTAGCTTTGGAGTTGATTTGAAGGGATTAGAATAGGTTTTGTCCGAGAAAAACTATTTTCGTAAACTATATTTTGTAATCTGTCCTTAAAATGAAATTCTGGAAAAACCCACTGATGGTACGACCCTTTGGCCTTGATTTTTAGAAAATATACTTTAAAACGAATCCGTGGCCGCTTGAACGGATAAAAACGGAGTTATAACGAAGCCGTGGTGAATTTTTAAAGTTTGACTGACGAAAAGTATATTTTCTGAAAATGACAGCATGCAGTTTTTACATATTTCGGGTCAAAAGCAGCCTTAAGCTTCACAAATTATTTCGACTAGTCAAAATATATTAGTTTACTTGATCGAAGCTAAGGACATATTTTACGTGAAAGCGGTTTAAAGCGACAAATATATGGCCATTTTCATAAAGTTGCCGTAAATATTAATTTACGAAAATTATATTATTTTTGACGTAACAAGTATTTCATTAGCTCTATCGTCCATGTTTGCGGCGGTTTTAACTATGATGCAAAACTTTTATAACAAAGTGTCTTCTAGTAAAATCAAGTTCATCGGCCATATTTTTCAAAACAAAAAGCCGTTTGTCAAGCGGAGTTATGGTTATTTATTTACGGATGTTCAAACATTGGCGAAACTCATTTTACGCACAACATTAGCCAAAACCACCAACTTGAGCCTTGGATATCTTTATGATCGAGACCTTTTGAATAAAAACTCCTGAACTGAAACTTTTAGATATCGATACAAACTTTCCAAAACCGTCGAGTTCGTTCTCTAACGATCGGCGTACACCATTCGACTACTTTTCGAAGCCATTTTGTTGATTTCATGGTTTTCCGGCGACATTGTTTTGCGACGAAAAATGGTAATTTCACCAAAATCATTATAAAACCATTGTAGGATGACATTTTGGCGTAAAAACATGTAAAGTCATTTTGAAGGGTCAAGGCGTCAAAAGAGTATTTTTCGACGACGAGTAATATTTTCAAAACCCGTAAATGGTATAAATAACATCTGAAGTGCATGCATAACATTACATTGCAACTCATGACATATCATATCATTGATAATAGGTCCGGTTGACGCATTACATTATAAACCTCGGTGTACTCACTTTTGTTATTATTCGGTTTATCCAGTGAGTTCCATAGCCCCACTTTTCTTGTTTTAATAAATGTTATTAAACTCTTTGGGGAGATACATGCTCAATAATGTTTATTGCATTCATGACTATTTGCAAATTACATGTTTAGCGAATTGAAATGCTTAGTCATGCGTAATGTGATTTGGCCATCGTAGTATTTACATGGTATATTCATTGGATGATGGTCTTGGTATATTCATTGGATGATGGTCTTGGTACATTCATTGGGTGATGGTCTTGGTATATTCATTGGATGATGGTCTTGGTACATTCATTGGTGATGGTCTTGGTATAATTAGGTCAAGTAAACATCGATACATTAAGTCATGCACTATTATGTGAATTCATTTGACTTCATATGTTTGGAACATAAACTTTACACACTTTGGCAGTGGGTTGTGAACACACAGGTTGCAAGTTTTGTATGGGCGGGACTTGGAACTGGGTGGATTTACAATGCCTTTGCTACATAAGCGATTTTGAAAGTCTTTACATTACAACGATTTACAATGCCTTTGCTGCATAAACGATTTCTAAAGGCTTTACATTTCAAAACAAACTCTATGAACTCACTCAACCTTTGTGTTGACACTTTTAGCATGTTTTATCTCAGGTATCTAAGGCATTCACTTCATGGCATGCATTTGGACACATCATGGAGTCGTGGTGACGACGCGTCTCACTTGGGTTTCGTACTTTAAAACATCGTTTGAATTGTAACAAACTTATTTTCATACAAGTTGATTTACATTTGGGACCTACTTTGTAAACTCGATTATTTTATTAAATCAAGCGATGTATTTTCCAAACGACACTTTAGGTCGTTCAATATAACTGTGATTGTGATGCTATGACGATCAATCCCGAAATTCCATTCATTGCAAAGCAGTAATTTGGGGTGTGACAGTTGGCATCGAGCTTGATTATAGAGAACTAGGTTGCATCATTGACCTAGACTATAACTACATTATCATAGCATCTCATCATTTCATCATAAGTGAATGTTCACTTTACATGCGGTTTTACGTACATTTTGAGTTATTTACTTTCATTTCATAACGATTGTCACATGGATGCCCTTAAATGCCCATCCCATTATCTTTTCCCCATACTCTAACGTGGAGAATTCCTTGTCATTCCCTATCACAATTTTTATATCGGTGATTCATCATCGATAACGTCGAATGCCGGGATAAACTTTTATATAGGCGAAGTCACTCTCACTCCTTTGTTTCACCACTAACATGTCGAGTTACACTTTATTCACACATTAAGTCTCTAAACCATCATTCATTGAAGTGCTTACAACACCTCATAACCCATCTTTTCGAAACCGTCGATCATTTTGAAACATAACCTCAAACTTATCATTTCTTATCACATTTCTTTGGGCGTTTATTATTAACATCGGTTTTGCTCGTCTCACATTTTCTCTTGTTTTGAAGAAGATATGGCACGAAGAAAGCTACAGTTGAAATGACCCAAGCGGCTATTCGAAGTTAGTGAATGATAGCATTGCAAATGCTCTAAGAGTTGAAAGGAAGCGGTGGGCTGCTTCTTTATTCTTTGAGGCCACAGTACTTCTTGAAGCCGCTAGACTAGGCTGCTACTCTTGGTAATCTTGGGAGGATGCAGGGTTAAGAAATGCTCGTACAAAGATTTCAAAAGTGGCGAACCCACTAAGTTTCGAGTACCGAGGGAGCTACGACAATGGTTAGATGGTTTGAAAAGTTGGTCGGTATTTTTGCTTTATGTGTCCGGATGATATGGGTTAAGTATGCTACAGTACTTTACTCGATGGAGCGTTGTCATGGTGGAATTCATCGCTCAACCGATTGGTATGGAGAATGCTTTTAAGCTTTCGTGGGAGGAATTCAAGAGCTTGGTGACTAAGTTTTGTCCTCGAGCGGAATGAAAAAGTTGGAGACGGAGTTCTATGAACTAAAAACTATTGGGTATGATATCGACACTTACATTCGGAGATTCCAAGAATTGGCGTGTTATGTCCATCTATGGTTTCGGATAATGAGAAGCTCTTGGAGGCTTTCATTGATGGACTTCTGAAATTATTCAAGGTGGCGTGACTTCTTGACCCATGAGCGATTGAGGAAGCTATTCGATTGACTCAAAAGCTCATGGCCCGGTAGTGAAGAGAGGCAAGTACACAAACACCAACCAAAACAACAACAACAACAACGGCGATAACCAACTCAACAACAACAAAAGGAAATGGGAAGGCGACCAAGGAGATTATAACAACCACAACCACAACACTAACCATCATCAACAATGAAAGAGGGCAAGCTGCGATGGTATATGTTCTTTGCACCAATAGAAGCGAGAGGTTATCTTGGAACCTACCCACTATGTAATCGATGTAAGTATCATCACACGGGTCTTTGTCACGCTAAGTGCTACAAGTGTCAACAAGCGGGACACCTTGCCGGGAATTGTAGAGGCAAGGCCATGGTTACATGTTACGAGATCACGGGGAGCAAGGACACTATCGGAATCAATGTCCTCAAAACCAAGGTCAACAAGTCGAAGGTGCTCATGGGAATGTATATATGTTAGAAGGAGCTCGTCAAGGTATCAACGGCGGAAGGCGAAGAAGTTCGGAAACTAACGGTCTTATTTCTCCTTATGTACTATGTTGTACTAATTTTATGTCTTCCATCGTATCCGAAACTTTATAACTTAACGATGTATTACTTTTGCTAAACTACTCGTTGTAAAATATTCTCATCTATCGTACTTTATTTCCTTTCGATTCGATATCATTTACGAGGATTTTAATTCTTTTACATTAACTATCATTTTAACGATACTTCTCCATGTCTTTTCTCCTCGATGTTCATCACAATTTTAACAACAGTTGACCCAACACCAAACAAACATATGAGTCGATTAGTCCAAGCATTGCATAGTTACTCCTAAATTATACATAGCACGATCACCTATGTCTAATTCGGGAAGAATCATGCAATGAAGGGAGTAGTAGTCTTATATGAGTAAGCAATTCCGTGTCGAGCCAAATTTTCAAAGATTTTCTTCAAAACCACTTGTTTCGGTTTGATCCGCGTGGCAGTTCTTGTTTGATGAGTTGCAAAGATCGAGCTAGAAACAAGTTGTTACTAAACCGATTTAGCCTAATCTCATGGCGGTTCTTGTTTGATGAGTTGTGAGATTAAGTAAAATCGGTTACCAAAATCTTTTGAGGGTTTTGCTCGGGAATGGGAAAGTTTGCTACATCAAACCCTAAACCCGTTAGACCTAACAACGATTGAATTCGAGGACTGAATTCCTTTTTAGATGGTGAATGTGACAATCCGTACTTTCGGTCATTTCTCGACACCGTTCATGTCTCATTATTTCAACATTTTAGTAAACTTGGTTTACTTGTTTCAAATCGCGTAACCTTGGAGGTTTAGCGGCGAATTCATGATCATGACATCACGTACATTTCATATGGACTATGATTAGTCTACATTTCATTGACATCATGTGCATCTCATTAGTACATTCACGACATTTCATTTCACCCTTCAACGCGTAATTTTTATTTAATAATTTTTATCGCGTGAGTTTTTATTTTGATTATTTAACCCGTTACTTTCAAAAATGATCCGAGGTATTTTTAAACTTACATTTAGTTCATAAAACTATATTTTAGTTTTCCTAGTGTTTCAAATTTATTTGGTATTTTAATCGTTAAAGTTTAATTATTACGTCGTTTTCTTAAAAATTTACGATAATTATTTTATCACTCAATTTTCACAAGGAAAGTATTTTTACAATTTTATCATCTCATTACATTCTATTTTGACCTATTAAAACTTACTTGTACCAAAATTTACCATTTACCTTTACTTTCATTTACTTAACTTATTTACATTTACACTTTCTTACAAATTGTACAAGTAAAATTTATACAAGTTTAAAAAAAAAAAAAAAAAAAAAATATATTTTGAGGACAAGATCCCTAAAATCCGGTTAGGGAGTATATTTATTGAATGGGAATGGTTTGATTTTTGATTGTTGAATTTACACTCATACATAAACTCCTACATATCTCAATTTCACACATTCATTCATCATCTTCAAAGTGTTAAAAAAAGTTTCTCTCTCTTCTTTGGGTCATCAAAACCGGTCCAACATCAAGTCACCAAGGGATCAAATAATTTTGCAACTTCAAGTGTTTTACAACCTAGAACATATCCTTTTCATGGTTTTGAAATAAAACCAAGGATATTTAAGTTAATCCTTTGTTACCTACACCTCTTCATTTGCACTAGTAAGCATATTCTCATCATTTTATGTTTCCTTATCATTTTCATATGTTTCTTATCATTTTGGAGCTTATATGCATGTATTGTGATTTATACCATTTATTTCTTGATTTTAAGGTTTTATATACATATTAGTCATCCTATAATTATTCCCAAGTTAATCTTTGGTCTTGATGGTGATTAGGAACCCATGACACCCTAAGAAGGTGTATGGTAGGATTAGATTAGCTTTGGAGTTGATTTGAAGGGATTAGAATAGGTTTTGTCCGAGAAAAACTATTTTCGTAAACTATATTTTGTAATCTGTCCTTAAAATGAAATTCTGGAAAAACCCACTGATGGTACGACCCTTTGGCCTTGATTTTTAGAAAATATACTTTAAAAGCGAATCCGTGGCGCTTGAGCGGATAAAAGCGGAGTTATAACGAAGCCGTGGTGAATTTTTAAAGTTTGACTGACGAAAAGTATATTTTTACGAAAATGGCAGCATGCAGTTTTACATATTTCGGTCAAAAGCAGCCTTAAGCTTCACAAATTATTTCGACTAGTCAAAAATATATTAGTTTACTTGATCGAAGCTAAGGACATATTTTACGTGAAAGCGGTTTAAAGCGACAAATATATGGCCATTTTCATAAAGTTGCCGTAAATATTAATTTACGAAAATTATATTATTTTTGACGTAACAAGTATTTCATTAGCTCTATCGTCCATGTTTGCGGCGGTTTTAACTATGATGCAAAACTTTTATAACAAAGTGTCTTCTAGTAAAATCAAGTTCATCGGCCATATTTTTCAAAACAAAAAGCCGTTTGTCAAGCGGAGTTATGGTTATTTATTTACGGATGTTCAAACATTGGCGAAACTCATTTTACGCACAACATTAGCCAAAACCACCAACTTGAGCCTTGGATATCTTTATGATCGAGACCTTTTGAATGAAAACTCTGAACTGAAACTTTTAGATATCGATACAAACTTTCCAAAACCGTCGAGTTCGTTCTCTAACGATCGACGTACACCGTTCGACTACTTTTCCGAGCCATTTTGTTGATTTCATGGTTTTCCGGCGACATTGTTTTGCGACGAAAAATGGTAATTTCACCAAAATCATTATAAAACCATTGTAGGATGACATTTTGGCGTAAAACATGTAAAGTCATTTTGAAGGGTCAAGGCGTCAAAGAGTATTTTTCGACGACGAGTAATATTTTCAAAACCCGTAAATGGTATAAATAACATCTGAAGTGCATGCATAACATTACATTGCAACTCATGACATATCATATCATTGATAATAGGTCCCGGTTGACGCATTACATTATAAACCTCGGTGTACTCACTTTTGCCGTTATTCCGGTTTATCCAGTGAGTTCCATAGCCCTTTTCTTGTTTTAATTTTTATTAAACTCTTTGGGGAGATACATGCTCAATAATGTTTATTGCATTCATGACTATTTGCAAATTACATGTTTAGCGAATTGAAATGCTTAGTCATGCGTAATGTGATTTGGCCATCGTAGTATTTACATGGTATATTCATTGGATGATGGTCTTGGTATATTCATTGGATGATGGTCTTGGTACATTCATTGGGTGATGGTCTTGGTATATTCATTGGATGATGGTCTTGGTACATTCATTGGATGATGGTCTTGGTATAATTAGGTCAAGTAAACATCGATACATTAAGTCATGCACTATTATGTGAATTCATTTGACTTCATATGTTTGGAACATAAACTTTACACACTTTGGCGGTGGGTTGTGAACACAGGTTGCAAGTTTTGTATGGGCGGGACTTGGGCCGGGTGGATTTACAATGCCTTTGCTACATAAGCGATTTTGAAAGTCTTTACATTTCAACGATTTACAATGCCTTTGCGGCATAAGCGATTTCTAAAGGCTTTACATTTCAAAACAAACTCTATGAACTCACTCAACCTTTGTGTTGACACTTTTAGCATGTTTTATCTCGGTATCTAAGGCATTCACTTCATGGCATGCATTTGGACACATCATGGAGTCGTGGTGACGGCGCGTCTCACTGGGTTTTACGTGCTTTAAAACATCGTTTGAATTGTAACAAACTTATTTTCATACAAGTTGATTTACATTTGGGACCTACTTTGTAAACTCGATTATTTTATTAAATCAAGCGATGTATTTTCCAAAGCGACACTTTAGGTCGTTCAATATAACTGTGATTGTGATGCTATGACGGAAGGTCAATCCCGAAATTCCATTCATTGCCAAAGCAGTAATTTGGGGTGTGACATAAGCCTACTAGCAGTGGATCGGTCGACCGATCGGTCAACTACGATCCTGCTAATGTGGCAACTAGTTCGTGATCAGTCGTTGGACAAAAATTTGGGGAACTAGTTCGGATTTACAACCGAGTTTAACTCACACAATTTTCAAATAAATTGTTACCGTTTGGCTTTAAAAAAAATAAAAAAAATAAATAATAATAATAATAAATAAATTATTATTTAAAAACTTTACCACTTTCACAACCTTATAAATACCAACCTCAAACACACAATTTCAAACACAATTAGAAAAACTTCTCATCTATATTCAAACAAAAATTCTCTCAACACCTTCAAACACATTACCTTAATTATGTCTTACGAATTATTTTTTAATTCTTCGTCTTCCGACTATGAAGAAGAAGTTATCAGCGAGTGTTACGCCTCGTTTCTGGTTTGACCGGAAATTACTCGATTTTAAAAACTTTGACGCGGAAACGATTGACTATAACTTATTCTCACTAGACACTTCAATATACAACAAAAACTATAACATTTGACCTTTGACAACTTAATTATAACATATATTTATTTACTATTCGAAAGCATACACGTCGAACTATAACAAACCATGCTTTATACTAGTCTGACGGCTTGACGCCATTAGCCTTTAAGCTGCGACGCCGTCACTACTTAACTGAGACCCAAAAACACATTTCAAAATTATACGTGACGGTTTAGAGGGTTTTAAACCCGACGACGTCAACCTTTAATGGAAACACCATACATTTCAATTTTTACAAGCGACGGTTCAGGGGATTTGGACCGGACGCCGTCGCCTTTGAGCCAGACGACGTCACCCACAAAACTGTGATGTCGTCAGGCCTATGACCTGTGTTAATACAAATAAGCCGTAAAAACGTTTATTTATATTTTACGATCTTCTAATGTTTTGTCGATAACAAAAGTAAAATCATATTAACGAAACAAATAAAATACGTAAATGGTTTGAACTAATAGTTTTCTAACACACTTACGCTTTCACATAAAACACTAAAACAAGTATAAGTGATTTTATGATCTAGATATATATATATATATATATATATATATATGTACAACAACTAGTGTTTACATATTGGCTTAACAAGTTTAAGTAACTCTATGAGTTAGATACATATGTACAACAACTAGTGTTTACATATTGGGTTAATACATACTTATATTAAGTACACTAAAATGGGTAAAAACAAGTATATACTAAAATGGGTAAAAGCAAGTATATACTAAATAGATAAAAACTAGCAAATGGTTTTTGACCCATAACCCATGGTTTTATATATACCACTTACACAAGTTCAATGTATCCTTAAGGTACATTGTATCTAGATTGAAAACCATGGATCAACCCATAACCCATGACCCATGACCCATGACCCATAACCCAAAATACCCATGGGCAAAGGAGCGGACCACGGATCCACGGCTTTGTGCTAGCGGATCCCTTGTGGTAGGGATCCGTGGGATCCGGGAAGCGATGAGTTTTCCTCTATAAATAGTGAGCCATTTCTTCATTATATCTCACCCCTCTCAACATACTTTCTCCCAGGTTAAATCTCACTAACCATAGATCCAAGAGATCTATGTTTGTAGTTTTGTTTTTGTGTGATCTTTTAGGTTCCTCTTAAGGAAGATCACCACCTTTGAAGTCGAGCAAGCTCAAGTCCATGAGTTGCCAAGCTTCCTCATCATCAAGGCTATTGAAGTCCTCTTGTTGATGATCCCTTTCTTTCTTCAAAGAAGCATAGTGTTAAAGACATTAGTGAAAGATGTCTCAAGTGTCAAGGCGAAGATATTAGTGAAGGGTATCTATCGTCTATAGGATAAGCACTTGTGGTAGGTGCTTAGAAGTCAAGACAAGAAGCATTAGTGAAAGGTGCTTAGAAGTGAAGACACAAGACATTAGTGAAAGGTGTCTTGTAGATCTAATCAAAGACATTAGTGAAAGGTGTCTTGTAGATCTAATCAAAGGCATTAGTGAAAGGTGCCTTAGATGTACATTCGATATGGTGTGTTTCGATGTACTAGATAGACTAGCATTAGATCCAAGGATATTGATGTCCTTGATGATGTTGTAAAGGAGTAGATCTCCTTTGGGATTAGTCGTTGGTGTAGTGTGGTAGTAGTTCCTCCATTGCAATGGAACTAGGTACTTAGCCTAGTACCTAATAAAGGGTAAGCGACGTTGTGAAGGTGTAGTTCACCTAAGGTGTGAAAGAACTCGGTGGTTAGCCTAGCACCGTATAAAGGGTAGGCGATGTTGTGTTAGGTGTGGTTCGCCTTGGTGTGAAAGAACTCGGTATTTAGCTTTGTCTGGGAAAAAGATTAAGCGACGTTGTGAAGGCTTCTCCGCCATAAGGAGATTGGTGTAGTGATTACAAACTCTGAGTAGGTGACTCGGGAGTGGAGTAGGGCAAGGAAGGTGTCCTTGTAGCGAACCACTATAAATACTCGCGTTGTGGTTTGTGCTTCTTACTCTTATCTTTTCATTACATATCTTTATATGCTTGTTTATCAACATCCAACATACACAACCAAATAGATTGACATAAGTCGATCTAAATAGTTTAAAAGTAAGTTTTAATTGGTAAAACTATTCAACCCCCTTCTATTTTTCCACAATTGGCATCGAGCTTCGTTACAAGTTTCTTGAAGTATATTGTACTTTAAAAACTTGATCGATCCATAGTTAATTGAAAACTACAAAGAAGGTTTTCATAAAACAAACACCATGTTTTTCAAAACTATATGTTTGGATGTTGAGTTGATAACAACATTTTTATATATTTTTAATTGCACTAATCTTCTTTGTGATATTGATTAGTCAAGCTCATACCCACCAAGCTTTAGGGTTGCTTGGTAACAAGAATACCTTCCTTAAGAAGGTATCTTAGACGCAAAAGAGCGGAATCGTCTAAGTGACATTTGTCATTTGCAAAGACATTCCTAAGTGCATTCGAGTATGACTTTCTACTTATATCTAAATGATACTTGTTTAGTATATAAGTGTTATTTGCTAGGCTTTTATTTGAGTAGATTTTGTGTTTACACATGATTTACATGTAACTCGTTAGGAAGCTTGTTTCTCTTATCGTGTTATTTTTCTCGTCTATAGTCATAGTATGTAGAGCTTATGCTTTATTTCTTCTAATAAAACAAAAACACAATTTCAAAATTCCTCCTTCCTATTAATAAACCCACTCGACGCCCACTTTTTCAACCCTCACCTTTTTCAAATTTTCCAATTTCAAAAATCTCCTCTCATTCAAAAACTTCATCTTCTTCCTCATTCCATCTCTTCCTAAACCAAGAAGATCCGTCATCAACATGGTTTACATCGCACTCGTGCTCATCGCCCTAACACTCATCGCACTTGTGTTCCCTATGATGAAGTTCACATACGGAGACATTTACTTTGTGTTGTTAATCTATATTGGGGTCATTTACCCAATCCTTTGTATCATCCTTAGCATTGAAATGCAATATTATTAATTATCTATTTTATCTAGGATGTTTGTGTTATTATGTGTGTCTCATTTCTTTTGATCTATATGTGTTATATTCTTTCGTGATATATTAGATGTCATGTATGCATGCTAAAAGAAAATGTAGGATAAAACATACTTCATGGTACAATAACCGTAAAACATATTTTTTATTATTAAAAGCGGTTCACATTACTGGATCCACGGATCCGGAAGTTACACTAAGCCGGATCCCTTTTGAAAAGGAACCGTGGGATCCGTCCTCTCGAAAACAGTTTTCATGCAAGATTAAAAATCACTTTATTTCTAAAAAATAATAATCCACTAGAGCTTCAAAACCATGAGTTATCTAAATACTAATTGTTAATAGAATATCTAGTAAAAACGTTAGATTATTATAGGTTGACCATAAACATCTTCCTTATTAACCCATCACTTCTATAGGTTCAACTATGACGCATGAATACGAGTTTGATTTTTCACTCACTAGCGTCTACACCCAACATTTCCTTGAGCCCAACACACCGGCAATCATGTCCGTGGGTTCAATAATCTCGAAACCGTCACTTCCATGAAGGACGTGTTGTAACACCTCTCTACAATTCGAAGAAGGTATCAATACCTCCTTCCGAGCCATAGGACTAGAATGTCTTCTTGAAATTAACGAGAAGATATGTCCAAGGTTCATAATGGAATTCTTCCGTCAAGTGGAACTCGTTCGTAACGAGGATCACTCTTTATCTCTTTGATTTTATATCAAAAACCAAGCATTTTGCTCACATCCTCCGAATTCCAAACCATGGACAATGTGCCTTCACCGAAGATTGGTCTCTTGATTCTCTCTTCATTTTTCGTGAAGAAAATAGCCCATATTGTTCACACATACCCTCTCCGGAAGAATTAACACGCATGATATGCAAACCTCGACCATATTACTCCAATCCAAACATTATCCATACACGGGATATCCGAGAAGAGTATAAGCTGCTTGCTCTTATTCTACGTGAAAATGTTTGAGTCTTAGAAATCGAGATATTCTTCACCTTGTTGTGCTCACATGTTGTCTTGTTTGCTAACACAACAACCATACAATCTAGCCTACTTCTTCGCAAGGCGGTGCAAATCTTCAATGCTCCAAGAATAAACTCATCCCTTATGGAATGTTCTTGACACGCCTCTATCACAATGTTATGCACTTCCATCCTCGATTTCAAAGTCCGTTTATGCGTGCTTGTGAACAAGATGATGGAACCGCTAAACATATCTCTCATGAAGACTTTCTTCATTCATGATTCCACCAATACCCATCAATCACATAATGATCCTCCTAGTGAAGACACTCAAGGAACCTAGAATAGTCAAATAGGATCAATTCTACTCTACTCATTAGTTATCAATGTAATCCTATCTCTTTCATGAAATAACACATCTTACATTTGATATCCTAGTTTTAGAACTCCTTTAAACAAAGCTTGGAATATAATGCCTTTGTCATGATCATTGCATACCTTTAGTAAAGGTTCTGTCTAGCGAGATGAGCGGATCCCAAATGTTGTACTAAGCGGATACCTACATCTAGGGAACCGTGGGATCCGACAAAGCAGAAATGAAATTGCAAGCATTATATGTCAAACACATCCCTTAGAACACCTCACACTAAGCTAAACATAGTGTCTTAAGATTGATCAAGACTTTATCAAGATAGGTTGACCTTTCCTACTCTTTCCAACTCACATAGATCACATTCTAAGGCTTTGTTAGATCTACCATTTCAAATCCATCACTCTTCCGCTCCCAAAACTCACACTTTATTCTTCTTATATGATCTCTCACAACTAGGTTAGAAATCCTTCGATTATGACAATATTGATCATTAATCAATCTCACCTCAAAATTGATCAAAGTTGATCAAATCCTAGTTTTTCCCATCTCAAAACCATTAGGATATTTTCCAAAACACAATCCTAAGACACAACCCGATCTCTAGGATCATTTGGTTTCATTTAACTTCAATTGACATCTTTAATGTCATCCTTGCTCATCCATTGGTACTTTTGAAAGTTCCAAATCCTTCCATAAATAACAATCATTAGCTACACCACTCATTGCCTTCAAACATTTAAGCACCCTTCATTTAAAAACACTTGGGAGAACTGAAACACTCAAGGTGATATAGGTCTAGGATCTTAGAAACATCATTTCCACTCTTTCATAAAGCTGCTTTGAACGCGGGATCCTAGAACTAGCCTGAGACGGATCCTACGAGAAGGGAAGTGGGATCCGGATGATGGTCATGACAAATCTTGGTAAAACAATCATTTCAACTCATCTTCCTAACTCAAACACTCCATCTCATCTTAAATGAGTTCCTAGAACGACACAACCTCTGTAGTTGACTCTTGTGCATGCTAATCATCACATTCCAATGAATCTTAGTGGCTTAAGGCTTAAATGCACTTTCCAAATCTTGGTTTATAAACCACCTTGTTAGGATCTCCATAGTCATCACTCTCATCCTAACTTTCGCTTTTTGCAATCCTTCAAATCATCTCATCATGAGAAAACCCCAAGTAACAACATATCCACCAAAGAACCACCCATCAAAAGGGCTCGTGTTGTACACGAAATCTCTTCAACCGAATCATCTCGGTCAAACCAACAAACCTTCATCATCCAATCAAACCAATTCCTAGAAGGTTAGTACCACAAAATTACCTATGCCAAACACCACCATACCTCCTAGGCCAAACAATATCATTTCCACTAAACCATCACCATTGGTTCCTAGAGCTATCTCTTTTACATCCCACAATCATCACCTCACCTCTACAATTTAGAGGACTTGCCACCTAGGTCGTCTCATCCACTTCCACGACAACATTCTCCTCATTAGGAGGAACAATGATTCAAAATCAAGGTGTTGAGTCAACACTTGCTCCGCTTCCTTTTCGCGTTTCCATTTCATAATCCCATTTGGATTATAAGAAATCACCAAAGTCAAACACCCGACCTTATGGAAGTTGACACATCTTTACCACCATCATCATTCTTGATCGAACCATTCCTAAATGGACCTCCACCAATCCCTCCATCATTCGAGGCTCCTCAAACCACTTCAATTGATCCTTTGAATCTAGCCACTTCATTTCATCCACCACCACTACCTAGCCATGACAAAGATTGCTATCATTGTCAACATGTTGAAAGTTTGATACATGAAGTGCGAGAAGACCAACGTTTCATGTTCTATCATCTCCTCGAGCGTTTCGGCGAGATTAAACCTAAACATAACTTGAGCTAGAGGATTATAGTGGTGTCTAAGCTTCAGCGTTAGTTGGTCTAAGAAATTCCTAGTTTTGTATTGTCTATTTTCTTATTTTTGAGTCATGTATATCATAACTCTTGTTTTATTAAATGGAATTACATGCTACTTGTTATTTCGTTGAGCATATGATTACTTTGTACTCATATCTCATTTGTGTGATAACATTACTTGTTATATCACCCTTGCGATTTTAGTCATCGGCCAGACGGATCCTCAAGATTGCTGAGCGGATCCCTACTAGCGAGGAACCGTGGGATCCGTGAAGATGAATGTTTTTCTTTATCACATTTGCCGGAAATTGTGAATTATACTTGTTTTCTAACCCTTGTTTTGCGCTTTTCAATTAACACATAAAGTTTTTGACATCCTAAAGCTAGGGGAGCTTTGTGTCAAACAATATTGCAAAATCATTTGCAACTCAATCCATTTTGGATTGCACTTCATGTTACCCCATTGCAACTTTGCAATATTCGAGGGGAGCACGTTTTAAATCATAGGCGAACCATTTGCAAACTTAATTGCAAACACAAGTAGCTTATTTTCATTTATGTCCTTGACGCCTTTTTCAAAGGGATGGACTCGTCAAGGGGAGTTAAGACAGTACCATTCCGTCACTTGCTCTCGTTACATCTTTTATAATTTTTCTTATAAAAATTGTGTTAGTTTCTTCATACACTTTTGTTTCGACAAAAGGGGAGAAGAAAGTAAAACTACAAATTCAAACATTTATGAATTTTAGCTTTTCCTTAAAATAATTTCATGTTTTGTCATCAACAAAAGGGAGATTGTTAATACAAATAATCCGTAAAAACGTTTATTTATATTTTACGATCTTCTAATGTTTTGTCGATAACAAAAGTAAAATCATATTAACGAAACAAATAAAATACGTAAATGGTTTGAACTAATAGTTTTCTAACACACTTACGCTTTCACATAAAACACTAAAACAAGTATAAGTGATTTTATGATCTAGATATATATATATATATATATATATATATATATATATATATATATATATATATATGTACAACAACTAGTGTTTACATATTGGCTTAACAAGTTTAAGTAACTCTATGAGTTAGATACATATGTACAACAACTAGTGTTTACATATTGGGTTAATACATACTTATATTAAGTACACTAAAATGGGTAAAAACAAGTATATACTAAAATGGGTAAGCAAGTATATACTAAATAGATAAAACTAGCAAATGGTTTTTGACCCATAACCCATGGTTTTATATATACCACTTACACAAGTTCAATGTATCCTTAAGGTACATTGTATCTAGATTGAAAACCATGGATCAACCCATAACCCATGACCCATGACCCATAACCCAAAATACCCATGGGCAAAGAGGAGGCGGACCACGGATCCACAGCTTTGTGCTAGCGAATCCTTGTGGTAGGGATCCGTGGGATCCGGGAAACAATAGGTTTTCCTCTATAAATAGTGAGCCATTTCTTCATTATATCTCACCCTCTCCAACATACTTTCTCCCGAGTTAAATCTCACTAACCATAGATCCAAGAGATCTATGTTTGTAGTTTGTTTTTGTGTGATCTTTAGGTTCCTCTTAGGGAAGATCACCACCTTTGAAGTCGAGCAAGCTCAAGTCCATGAGTTGCTGAAGCTTCCTCATCAACAAGGCTATTGAAGTCCTCTTGTTGATGATCCCTTTCTTTCTTCAAAGATGCATAGTGTTAAAGACATTAGCGAAAGATGTCTCAAGTGTCAAGACGAAGATATTAGTGAAGGGTATCTATCGTCTATAGGATAAGCACTTGTGGTAGGTGCTTAGAAGTCAAGACAAGAAGCATTAGTGAAAGGTGCTTAGAGTGAAGACACAGACATTAGTGAAAGGTGTCTTGTAGATCTAATCAAAGACATTAGTGAAAGGTGTCTTGTAGATCTAATCAAAGGCATTAGTGAAAGGTGCCTTAGATGTACATTCGATATGGTGTGTTTCGATGTACTAGATAGACTAGCATTAGATCCAAGGATATTGATGTCCTTGAGGATGTTGTAAAGGAGTAGATCTCCTTTGGGATTAGTCGTTGGTGTAGTGTGGTAGTAGTTCCTCCATTGCAATGGAACTAGGTACTTAGCCTAGTACCTAATAAAGGGTAAGCGACGTTGTGAATGTGTAGTTCACCTAAGGTGTGAAAGAACTCGGTGGTTAGCCTAGCACCGTATAAAGGGTAGGCGACGTTGTGTTAGGTGTGGTTAGCCTTGGTGTGAAAGAACTCGGTATTTAGCTTTGTCTGGGAAAAAGATTAAGCGACGTTGTGAAGGCTTCTCCGCCATAAGGAGATTGGTGTAGTGATTACAAACTCTCGAGTAGGTGACTCGGGAGTGGAGTAGGCAAGGAAGGTGTCCTTGTAGCGAACCACTATAAATACTCGCGTTGTGGTTTTGTGCTTTTACTCTTATCTTTTCATTACATATCTTTATATGCTTGTTTATCAACATCCAACACACACAACCAAATAGATTGACATAAGTCGATCTAAATAGTTTAAAAGTAAGTTTTAATTGGTAAAACTATTCAACCCCCCCTTCTAGTTTTCCACAACCTGCATATTTTTTACAGCAAAACTGCATTTACCAAATCAGCCCTCTTCGACTCAATTGTTCATTTGACCCTTACAACTTTAACAAGACTTTTCGAATCAATACCATAACAACTATAACCATTAAAACCGACATTTTGACATACGACAATTCTTTTATAATTGTTTACAAATCAACGAGGGCACAAATTCACATGGAGCTCGGCATCTACCTAGCTCCTATTTCCTTCACATACATTCATCCACATAGCCAATCAATGATCCGAATCCAAGCCATGATACTTCAAACACATGAACCTACAAGAACATTGACAACTATAACATGTAAGCGATAACGCTTAGTAAGTAATAGGCTAAAGCATGGTAATGCTTCTATCATCATATAATTCACATAAGCATTGCTAACATACGAATCATAGCACAATTAGCACATAGGGCAATGACACATACCTTAATACTTTATTAAACAATTAACTCTATAATCATCATCAATTCCCATATAGGTCCAATAATCCCTTAACTTAACTATAACCAATCTTTAATATAACAATTATAAACACATCATATAATAATTTCCACATTAATCATGTAATAACCGGATTACTTACCTTAGCAATCCATGCTAAGCCATACACAATTACCATCATCTTTCATTAGCCATAATCAATCGCCATCATCCAAGTTAACATTCTTAAACGTAATATAAAATACATTTTAAAACATAAACAATAAACTATATCCATGGTTTGCCAACCAATAGGCTCACATAAACATCTTCTAATTCATCATATAATCATATATTGAATATTTGATGATCCAACCCATATATCCCTCAACTTTTACCCCTAATAAAACATCTCATATTTACTATAAATCTTTTAATCAATCATTCCAATGGTCATAACATGATCATATCCCAAATTACCCATTTTACTTCAATTCCATCAAAGGGGTTTCACCCTATTACTCTATAACATCTTAATTGGAGTTTAAAACTAATATTACCCAAAACCTCCAACTTTAATATAAGAACCCTAACTCTCCAAATTATAATTAAACACAATTAGGAATACTTACTTGCACAAGGATGATAGATATAACTTATTACTTGATTGGGAACACTAATCTCATCCCAATTTGATCATCAATCTTACCATTATTTTTCCCTCCATTTTCATGTCACGACACATACATATACTTTTCTTATTTTCTGGAATTAATGAGAGTAATAGAGAAGTATCCAGAAATATGTAGGTGGCTACTTTGGCCATTTGGCACAAATGATCTCTCAAGTCTCATTCCTTCTATATTGGCCACAAATACTTCTATAACAAGTTTATAATATGGCAACTTAGGTCCCCATATTTTCTGTAACTATAACACAATAGGTGTTGACTATTAGTTTGACTATCGGGTTGACTAGTTAATTCCGTTAAGTCCTTAGGCCATAGTCAACCACGGTGGGACCTATTGGTATTCCAGGATAGGGGTGTAAGTGTGTAACAGCGAGCTTGCGGAGTTTACGCAGTTTGTTTGGGAAAAGTACCAAGTGTCACTGCCAAAAGCTCGATGAAACTACGTAGTTAGGGATCATGAGGGTGCTCATAATCGTTTAGTGGTGACTTACTTCTCCGAAAACCCTGTGTATGACGAAATAACATTTCGTCGGTGGTTCCGAATGAGCCGAGAACTATTCACACAAATTGTTCAAGAGGTAACCGATTATTCTCCTTATTTTCAACAAACTCCTGATTGTAGGGGCGTACTTGGCATTTCCCCATTGGTCAAGTGTACTGCGACAATTTGTCAATTGAGATACGCGGTCGTTCCTGATTCTCTTGACGAGTATCTGAAAGTGGCTGCAACAACATCCCGTGAATGTCTCCGTAAGTATTTTAAGGCTATCATGGAGTTATATGGTGCTAAGTTTTTGTGAAATCCCACGTATTCTGACCTTGAAAGAATATATTGTAACACCGCCAATTTCATGAATGCAGCGAAATTCAAGCTGGGCATTACCTCTTGGTATAGCAGTTATATTAGCATAAAACGATCTCTAATTGAGTTGTTTAAAAGGCTGATCACTTGATTCATTAAAATATATAAGAGTTTACAAAGACAGGTCCCAGTTGGTTCCATGTTTAGTATTTGATGTTTATCGAATGATAAAATAAGTTATAGCCTTCATGATCGATTTCGTGCCCTTCCGTGCCATCCTTGATCATTATGCATGTGAGATACATGCTTAAAACGGTCAACATAAAGGTTGAGTGATATTCATAGAGTTTATAGTTAATCAGTTGAACACATAATTTATAGTGTGAGTTATGATCTCACATCTAAATGTTGAAAATAAAACAGTTATTATTGCACTAAGCTCATGACAACCAAAATGTTAACAATTGATTCAATACAATAGTGGCCCTAGTAGGTAATTTGCCATTATACCTAGAGTTCTCAAATATAGTGCGTTTGTTTGACTGGACTTGGTCAAACAAACGGGATTCGTCAATCCCGAGAGATCTATCCACATTATTTGTGTTCACTCGCTCATGATTAATGGTTCATGATACAAGGACTTCGAACATGGCAATGGTTACTTAGTGCCAATAAAAACGTTCAGATATAGCATACAGTTTTAAAACAATGTGTTAAGTTTAAAAATAGCATGTATCCCCCCAAGGGTTTGTAAAATAATTAAGTAATAGAAAGTGGGGCTATGAATTCACCGTGAGTTATTGATGTGTAGTGAGTAGTGAAAATGGTGGTTGAGTCATGAAAGTCTCTACGAGCAACCTATAATATGGTTTTGTGTCTTAGTTTATAGAATAATGATGCGAAAGTATAAACGAATCTATATATGTCATTTATATTGATCCTGATGCTTTATATGGTAGTTTGTGGTATGTCATCTCATAGAAATGGTTTATGAACATTTATAGTTTATATATCTCGTACTACCGTTCGGGCCATCATAATCAGAGGTCATGTAGCAAAGCTAGGACACTTTAATTCGTAAATCAAGCAACTCGTAGATACGTTTACCCAAAAGAAAACCCCTCACATGAAGCTCCCTAGATTTGGAGTGTTCGATACGGAAAAACATATGCTTTACTCATTTGATTATGTGACATATAAGTTAAGTGGTTACATGGTTTGTAAAAAAGTTTGGTCACAATCCGCAAGTGAGTTTTGGTAAAATTTAAATGTCTAATGAAAGTTATATAGTCCTTGGTTTAGTGTAAGTAACTTAAATGGTTTTACAAGTTCCCGTTGTTTTACAAAAGTTACTATTCCGAAGATCGAATAAACTTAGGAAAGTTTATTTTGAATAAAGATTGTTATTTTATAAAGTTTATTATGTCTAGTAAGTATTTAGTTTTGAAAATATCATGGTTTCTTAATTACTTGACAAGTGAAAACCAAATTTTGACGTCGAAAAAACTGTCCTTACTATTTGAGGCAGAAAAATGCCCTTATTTGGTGTCTTTAGGCCGAGTTTCTTCGCCGTAACCGTAAAACATTATTCGGATAACTTTCATGTTTTAAATTTTTGATGAATTGGAATAGAAGTGCCTAAAAAAAATCGAAATTCATGCAATAAGCAAACTTGACAGTTTCAGTTTTTCCGTTTTGCAAATTTCTTTTGATCATAACTTTTGACTCGTGTGTCCATTTTAGGTGATTCAAATTGCTATATTTTTATTATAAGATCCTCTATAACAGTAGGTAATTACTCGAGGTCATGGCTGTGGAAAACTAGAAGGGGGGGTTGAATAGTTTTGCCGATTTTAAGTTGATTTCAAAAACTTTAGATTCGATATTATGTGAAATCGTGTGGATGTTGAGAACGTATAGATCTAATGATAATGTAAGTAAATAAACAAAGATAAGGGATAGAAATGACACAACCGATTTATAGTGGTTCGGCTACAAGGACACCTTCCTTGCCCTACTCCACTCCCCCGAGTCACCTACTCGAGAGTTCAAGCACTATGTCAACAAACTCCTTCACTTGGCGGAGAAGCCTTCACAACGTTGCTTACACTTTATCCGGTACAAAGCTAGATACCGAGTCCGTAGCACGGTGGACCAAACCAACACAACTATTACACAACAAATATGTGAAATATCAAATACAAGATCTTCGCCATGTAAATCTTGCGGTGACAAATCAATCAAGGACCCTTGCTTGGATGACTTGTAGAATGCTCGTGATCTCGCCTTAGAAGGACCTATATGAGAATCACAAATAGAAAGAAAGAAGAACAACTCTCTAGATCAAGAGATCTATATGTTAGAAGAGAATGAGAGTGTATGAGAGATTTAGTAAGAAGAGGGTGAGATCTAATGAAGAAATGGCTCTCTATTTATAGGCAAATTTCCTCACTGCTCACACGGATCCCACGGATCCCTTCCACTGGGATCCGGCTAGCACAAAGCTAGGGATCCGTGGAACCCCTCTTTGCCCATGGGTTTTTGGTTATGGGTCATGGGTTGGTCTATGGGTTATATCTAGATTCAATGTATCTAAGTATACATTGTATCAAGTCTCTTTGGGTATGGGTTAAGATCCATGGGTTGTGATTTTACCCATCCTAATTAACTATTACAACAAATGATTTTGTTACTACATTTTGTATTTAAAAGATTATATGTAAATGCTTTACAAAATAACATTTATCCTTATAATTATACTTAAGACAACATTATATATGTTATCAACAAAACACAAAGAGATCGCAAAATATTAATAAGCGTTTTACGGTTTATTTGTATTAACAATCTCCCTTTTGTTGATGACAAAATATAATGTTATGATAAGTAAAACTTAAGAATAGATGTAAGTTTTGAAAGCTCTAAGTTTTACTTCTTCTCCCCTTTTGTCGAAACAAAAGTTAACCCTGGAGGAAAAAGTAGTCTACTTACTCCCCTCGACGGTAGCTCCCCTAGTATGGGCGTCAAGAGAAAAAAATCTACAAAGAAAGTTAGTAACATGCTTAATTGATCTTATGGTTGTCGAGAAACAAGATAGGAGCCAAGGTATGTAAACAAGGCCTTGTAATAAAGCGACAAATTGTAGTGGTAGTTAAGCCACTTACAAGCATGTAAAAATAAGAACAAGACTTGTTCTTGAAAATGACAAAAGATATAAAAAGTGAAAAATAGTAGTAGAGATTCCTTCCATGCTTGCATAAGGTTATGGATGGAGGTTTTGATGAGTAATTGTATTGATGCGATCAAGGATGAGGTTGAGTATGAAACGCATTTCTTCCCTAACTTCTATTGCAATTTCCTAGTGGATTGGCAATGTTCACAATGTAAATGATGTGGGTAAAGAGTGCGGAAGTTTTCCGGGTTGTTTTGATTTGAGTTATCACGGAAGTTGTGGTGGAAAAATAGGAAAATATGGATCAAAATCCGGAATGTTTGTATGTGGTGGTGGAAAAGAACCTAGATGTTCTTGTAATGTGATGGGAGCTAGAGGTGGTGATGTTTCAAGATCTTGAAAAATAGTATTTGGTGATGTGGGGGTGTGGAAAGACTATTTCTTTTCTTTAGGTTGGGTAGATCTTGTTGGAGTCCTAAGGAGTTCCAAAAGAGTTATTTTAGGTGGTGATGAAGTTGGTATACTTGTTGGTGATGAGGGTGGTGCTATAATGGAAGCATCTTGTGGTGAGTTATTTGAGGATGAATCATTTGAGGTTGGTTTTGCTAAACAACAAGATCGGATACTAATCCGGGCGGATATCCTAGCATTTGATTGTGGTATTTTGGATGGTGGAAGTACAAAGGTTTGGATATCATGATTGTTTGTACTAGATGATTCTCCTAAAGGGTTTTGGATGACATTATGAAGTGTGTTTGTGAGAAGGAGATGGAGTATGCAAGCATTTTGGGAGTTATATATATAGAAAAACAACACATTGTAATGAATGCTTGACCCAAATGTGGATTAAAATCTAATGATTAGATATGAATTCAAGGCATGTGATCATGAGAACACAAGCATTAAAGAGCATACTCAAAAAATAAGACAAATGTGGATATTTCATCCAAAATGACAAAATAGAAGTTGAAAAGCGACACATATACACGGATCCCACGGATCCTTCCATGAGGATCCGTCCGGCATGAAGGCCGGGATCCGTGGGTCCGTGTTCAGCGAGACAAAATTCTCCTTTTGGAAATATTTTTGCCTATTGTGCCTATATGCAAACTATTTGGAGTTGCGGTTATCTCGACCCTAAAACGAAATAAAAACTAAACTAGAAGTATAAAAATATCCTATTGAGATAACCCGAAAACACATATTTAGTACATAAGTCGTAATCTTGTGTTGTCAATGCTCCTAATTCATTGTAGCTTAAATGAATGTACCGAAAACACATATTAGTTATGTGTCCCTTTAGCATTCAAAAGACATGAGATGCAATGAAAGCGGTTTTTACTTTGTATTAATAATGAAAAGCGATTTGTCCTAGGCGTGAGAAATTGCTTTTGTGAAATTGATACGGAAGGTATCATCCTTTAGAAAACATTGTGAAAGTAGGTTTTCTTTGTAAATGTGTATATAAAAGTAGGAGAGATATAAGTAAAAAAAACTTATCTTTGGGTTTTGAAAATTCCCGTATTGTTTGTGAGTTGTGCGTGAAATAGAGATCCTAGACTCGTAAGGAAGAAGGCTAGTGTTTACATACCTTGTAGAGTCAAAATAAATTACGACGTGTGTTCCATTAAACCAAGACCAAGGCGAAGTAGGTTGAATTGTTCCGCTTCAACGGTTTGGTGAGGACGTCGGCTATGTTATCTTCGGATGCTACCTTCTCAATAGAAATGTTCCCTTTTGAACATTGTCTCTTAAGAAGTGATGAATCTCTATATGCTTGGTGCGAGAATGCAATACGGATTCTTGCTTAAGTCGATGGCACCTTTGTTATCACATAGAATGGCTATGTCGCTTAGATGAATGTCGTAGTCTACTAACGCTTGTTTCATCCATAGTGCTTGTTGGCATGCTTTGCCGGCGGAGACGTGCTCGGCCGGTTGTTGATATTGCTAGAGCCGTTTGTTTCTTAGAAAACCACGATGTTAAACAACATCCCATGAAAGTACACACCCCACTTGTACTTTTTCTATCAACGTAATCCTCGCATGGTCGAATCTGCATATACAATTGTTTCTACACCCGTGCCTTAGGATACCATAATCCTAATTGTGTTGTACCCTTAATGTATCTAAAAATTCTTTTGACGGCTTCTAGGTGTGAAGTTTTGGGGTTTTCTTGAAACCTAGCACATAAGCGCACACTAAACATGATATCCGGCCTACTTGCGTGAGGTAGAAGACTACCTATCATGCCACGATATTTAGTATTATCCACGGATTCGCCGTCTTCATCTTTTGTGAGTTTGGTGTGCGATAACGCTACACGCGTAGTTCGGGTCAAAGGAACTTCCTTTTCTTGAGCAAGTTTTATAACACCCTAGGCGATGAACCTAATCGTTGTAGTGTAGTAATTAGGGTAAGCCACGGGTATTGATATCGTTCTCTGGGAATAGGAATGCTAGTAGGAGTTACTACGCTAAGGTTAAGGTTGAGGAAGATTATTTTTATCTTTTTATATTTTATGAAAATGGAAAGGTACGAATCTCTGTATTGGATTTGGGGGTTGGTATTTCTACCGATTACTCTACTATTATCTAATTATCTAAACTAAGGTTGTGGGAGTCTATGTCTAATTAATGTGTGCTCGTATGATAGTTTAAAGATGTGTTTACTTAGTTTGTATTACTCCTTAATTATCTCCTATTGATGGTTGAGTGTCACGTCTTATTCCTAGTTGCGTTGTGTGTCTAAAGTTGTAGGGTATCGTTTCTCCCAACTCTTTGAACTTACCAAAGGGTCTTGTCTACAAACCCACTAGAGATTATAGACTCCTACTCTAAGCGCTCTTGGATGGTTTAGCCTACAATCACTCGGTAATTATACTCTAAGGTTCACAAAGATGAATCAAGCATTAAGTGCACAACGGATGACCTATCGCATTACTAGATCATAAATCAACTAAGATAAGAAACAACCAATCAATATTCAATAATTAAGTTTCATACTTCCTAAGCAAACACACAAATAAATTAGCGGGACATGGAGAACATGCAAGCATACACACAAATAATCAAAGACATAATTGAATTAATGAAGTAAAGACTTATCTTGGTGTAAGATAGGGTTAAAACCCTAAAATCTTGTACAAGACACCTTAGGTTCGGTTTTAGGTTTTACTCCAAAGACTCTCCACACAAAGACCGAAAAATTCGGATTCTATATATAAGATTACAATTGCGACGTCACCTTATGTTTAGTGGCGCGTCGTGTCGCCGCCATTAGGGTTTCGTCTTGGCCACGTTAACCTTGCGACGGCGTCACCTTATGTCCGTGACGCCGTCCTCTTGACTTCGGCGTCGTGCGGATTGCATCTAGGCCGTGCGAGTAGCGACGGCCTACTTTTTCACCACTAGACGCCGCCTCTTGAAAATACGAGTTTTGGGTTGTCGTCCGTCACAATAATTCGGGACGGCGCCGCAATAGCACCCGACGCCGCCGCCTTCTACATTCAAAGAGCGTGAGTGTCTCGATTTCGACTTTGGCCATTTTCTTCATATATTCGCGCTTTCCGTCCAAATAAGTGCCATTCCAACATTTTGCCTTCACGAGACCTAAAAGTGAAAAGGAACGATATTAAGCAATAACGGATACAAAAGTGATCAAATAAGGACTTAAACGACCCTCAAAATGGTACCTTTTAAAACCTTATCAAATATCCCTACACTTGTTATTTGCTTGTCCTCAAGCAAATGTGCTTCCAATTAATTTATAAGTTATGGGTCATTCAAAGCATTAATTCAAAGCGGTCCACAACACATATAAGCCCAAAAAGTCATAACAAGCACGGAAATTACATACTAGCACCTCACATGGGGTGTTTGGATACTCACATCTCTCTGTGTATAAATGAAATATAACAATATAGAAATGGAAGATAAACACTCATTAACCGGTCCTAGTACATAGATTACCATAGGCTTGAGAATAGATCAAACCTCCATCGCTTTGGCGTAAGCACCTAGGAAAGACTATCAAAGAGGTCTTTAAAGGGTTGTAACGTTAGGCTTACGGTAGGAAATAAGGGTTTGGTGGGATAGGCTATTTAGTGGTGGTAAGTCAAAAATCTTTATGTTAGCGCATATGAAGAATGGCGTTGCTAAGCCAAGACTCGACACTCTAAACTCTAGATAATGAAATAAATAAACATAAATTTAAAGGATAGATGTAGGATGGTAGCCCGTATTTTATTTTATTATTATTTTTTTTTTTTTTTTTTTTTTTTCATACACTTTTACTCTACCATCCTCTAAGATAACATCAAAATACTAGGGATTTATAAGCATATCCCTACACTTGAGTTTTTATTACTCTAATACTAATTTGACCCGATTTGAAAAGATCAAAACACTTGGGGTACATTATTACGCAAACAAAGGGAATTTGAATTTAACGTTCCCTTCCCGTCATTTCATAAACTTTTACTTTTCCCATGAATCCCAATCATCCCAAAACTGTATACAAAGGATATGACTCGACTTAGCAACTCATGCAAGCAACCAGATAATTGAACTAAGGGTTTAGGGTGATAACAAATATTTGCACTAAAAGTGAGTGCATAAGGGGTAGGCTAAGGCGATTTGGGTGTATATTTGGGGGTGGGGTGTAAACAATGCTCTTCATTGATATTCCGGAAAAACCGAAATATCACGAGAACCGCGAAAAGGATAGGCTCGAGGGTTAACTAGGGTATCGGTACTAAAAATGAGTACAACGCAAAGGTGTGGGGAATTACTCAACCGATGTGGAAGAAGTAATTATATTACGGGTATTAAACAAGGGTTATCCTAATGCCTCTTATCATTTAGTTATTCCTAACTACACAAGTGTAGCCTCACTTGCGATCTCGGAATGCATCACAAAACAAGTTCTAGAATCTATTATACTACCGGTTCACTCTAAGCATTAAAGATGAATGCTTTTATTCCTACTAATCTAAGGGCGATCCTCGCATTTTGGGTGGAATTTGGGTGGTAAGGGTTTTGTGCTAGTCATGCAACTTCCTATCCGTGAGACGCTTTTGTTAAGACTAATGGCCCACTCCTATATGTCATGAAAAATTTTAAATTTGGTGCCAAAAGTACCCTAACCGACATTTTCTCATGGTTTATTACACAAATGCAATTTAGACAAAGCAAATAGTCAAGGATAAGCATAGTTTCAAAGTTCCGTTTTATTTTCCCTCCTACACTTAAACCGAACATTGTCCCCAATGTTCCCGAAAGTATCAAAGATATGATAAAGAAGGTAATTAAAAGCGAAGAAACTAATACTCCCTGATTAGCTCGGTAGGATCCGTGTAAAGTGGTGGTTAAATTCTTTTCAAGAAGAATTATTATGTGAAAAGCTCCTTCCAATCTTATGTAACTTCTTCTTGACAAACTAAACCGCACACTTGAAGAGAACAAACGAAACCTTCGCGTAAAATCGGGTAATAATAATATATAAGACTCGATTTAAACTAGGATATAATGCTTGTGGAATGGATGTTTACGAATTTCTAAGAAAATTAAGACCGAAAATTCCAAAATTTATAAGTAGCTCGAAAAAGCGAGAAAAAGTAATCGATGTTTTACTCCTTCCCGGCGCGTCAGTTGCAATCTGACGACGTCAGTTATCCCGACAAAAAGCGGTATGCGATTTTGGAAAAAATTCGGAAAATTTACATCTTTAGAATCGGAAAAATTTCGCAAAACATCCATTATGACTCGATACAAGCATTTGACTCGAACAAACAAACATATATATCTTTTAGTTAATTGTTATTCTCATGTTTACGTTTCTTTTGAAAACGTGTGTAATCCTCCCTACACTTATCCCTTATGTAAAATACCTTTATATGCAATTAAGACGAGGTTAAAAACAAAATAAAGCATTTTCACAAATTTAAACATGAGGATAAACAATTAATAAAAGATATATGACACTAACAAGCAAACAATTAAGCATGGGTTGCCTCCCACGAAGCGCTTTTCTTTATTTAAGAGTCTTGTAGCTAGACTCATAGTCGTGCTCCTACGTTTCCTCACCACCGTCCTCTTGGCGGCCTCTAATGGGGATTCCATGTTGTAGAAGTGCCCTAAAATGCGCTTCTCTAAGAGTTCATCCTCTCCCATTCGGTCCTGTATTCCGGTCCTAGGCTCAAGCAATCCTTGTAGAATCCGAAAATCTTAGCCATAACATAATCAACACCTTCTCCCTATCCTCATCATTCCTATAATAGACCGATAGTTTAAATTCCTTTTCATCATTAGAGTGATGAAAACTTCTCAATCTTAAGCGGCATTTGGTAAGCTATGTCATCGGTCTTATTCTTGAATCGCACTACTCCTAATGAGGGTCATAGGTCATTCGGTGCTTTCTATAAAAGGTTTTCCTAGAATAACATGGGACAAGCTAGGGTCTATGGTCTGTGCTAATATCATCCACAATTATGAAATCCGTAGGAAACGTGAAACTACCTACATAAACGGGCAATCCCTTAACTCTACCAAGAAAATTGCAAATAACATTAGGATCATTGGGGTCTTGCCTAGTTGGAATAGGCTCCTTCAATATCCAATTGTAGTAGGTGCTAGTCATTATGTTGATTGAGGACTTGCGATCAATGTAAGCTTTTGCCACAAAAGGTGTCCTATGACACATGGTATGTTAAGATTCCACGGGTTCCCAAACTTAACTCGAGGACTTTTCCTAACATACATGTGGCGGAGGTCACGCACTAAGCGAGTGGTGGCGAGATAGTTCTTCTTCCGTAGGAAATTTGTCGAAATAGTCAATGTCTACTTCATCTACTTCCTCGGTATTTCCTCATCCACTAGTGTATAGTCCTCTTCGTCATTTGTTTCATCGTGTTCAACTAAGGCGATGGTATTGACGAATTGGACATACTTTAGCTTGCTTGGATCCTTAATCTCTATGCCGAAGGCTCGGGAGTTGAGATAGCACTAACCTTCTTATCACTAGCTATGGCTTTCAAAAGGTTGTCTATTTTCCTATCCATCTCGGCTTGTTGATTATTAAAGCGGTCCGAGAGCTTAGCCATTTGGGTTTCTTGGGATGCAACTAAGTTTTGCAACATTCCTTTGATGTTTTGTTGGTTAGGACCGTTAGGTGGGGCCATGAGAAATCATTAGAAGTGAATTCTTTGGTTTGTCCCCAATAAAAGTCGGGCTTGTTTTCCATGCTTCACGGGTTTCATTGAAATTCCTAGGTCCGGTGTTGTAGGAATCTTCCTCCCGCTCCATTAATACGCGAGGATGCGTAGTCAGCGAGCGTGTTCGGGGATCGGTGCTAGTGTCGTGTTATGAGGATCACAAAACGGCTCGCACGAGGAAGAAGCTTTGTTCACATGGTGTGAAGATTTAGGATTTTCGTAGGAACTCATGAGGAATTTAACTTGATCTTCAAGTTCGATCATCCTCTGGTCGGGAGGAGGCAAGGAGATTGCCTTGACGGTTTTAGGCGACTCACGGGGTCATCCAACTTTCGTTGTCATAGAGGCGAGGTCCTCTATTATTTCCCATGATTCTTCTGCGGTGAAATCACTAAGTTTTCCACCGGCCGCTTGGTCAATGGATCGCTTAGTGGGAAAGTTGACATGATCATAAAAGATTTGGACTTGGAGCCAAAGATCAATGCCGTGATGAGGACTTTATGAAGTAAGTCCTTGAATCGGGTCCATGCTTAGAGAGATTCACCTTGACGTTGTTGGAACATCAAGATGTCATTCCTAAGCTTAGTGGTTCTCCCGTGGGAAAAATTGAGCAAGGAAGCGAGAGGTAAGATCATCCCAACTTGAGATGGAGCCGGCGGAAGTCGCTCAAGCCAATTACTAGCTTGGTCCCGTAGAGAATTGGAAGAGACGCAGCGCGTGGTCTCCCGAGTAGTAGCATCAAGGTCGATGGAATCGGCGATTTTGAGGAAATCCCTCGGATGTCGATTTGGATCTTCTAACGAAGTCCATGGAATGCACATCCGTTTTGCACCAACCGGATGGTGTCGGATCGCAGGCCGTAGTTTGGGCTTGGTCGGGAAGCTCAATGGTGTTCCTATAGCCTGGGTGGCTTGGTCTCGAGTATTCACCAAGAGTACGGGCTCTTGGCGGGTCATTTGGTGGTGGGTTGATGAAGGGTAGTGGGTTATCACCTTCCATGATGAAAAGTGATGGGATTACTAACAAAGGTCACGAAGAAGGGGATAGACTAAGAGAAATCTAAAAATGAGAAAAAGTTTACTTGATAGGAATCAAGCAAAGAAACCTAAACGAGGTGGACTACTAACTAGCTATTCTATTCCCAGCCGCGCCAAAACTTGATAACGCTACACGCGTCGTTCGGGGTCAAAGGAACTTCCTTTTCTTGAGCAAGTTTTATAACACCTAGGCGGTGAACCTAATCGTTGTAGTGTAGTAATTAGGGTAAGCCACGGGTATTGATATCGTTCTCTAGGAGAATAGGAATGCTAGTAGGAGTTACTACGCTAAGGTTAAGGTTGAGGAAGATTATTTTTATCTTTTATATTTTATGAAAATGGAAAGGTACGAATCTCGGTATTGGATTTGGGGGTTGGTATTTCTACCGATTACTCTACTATTATCTAATTATCTAAACTAAGGTTGTGGGAGTCTATGTCTAATTAATGTGTGCTCGTATGATAGTTTAAAGATGTGTTTACTTAGTTTGTATTACTCCTTAATTATCTCCTATTGATGGTTGAGTGTCACGTCTTATTCCTAGTTGCGTTGTGTGTCTAAAGTTGTAGGGTGTCGTTTCTCCCTACTCTTTGAACTTACCAAAGGGTCTTGTCTACAAACCCACTAGAGATTATAGACTCCTACTCTAAGGCGCTCTTGGATGGTTTAGCCTACAATCACTCGTAATTATACTCTAAGGTTCACAAAGATGAATCAAGCATTAAGTGCACAACGGATGACCTATCGCATTACTAGATCATAAATCAACTAAGATAAGAAACAACCAATCAATATTCAATAATTAAGTTTCATACTTCCTAAGCAAACACACAAATAAATTAGCCGGACATGGAGAACATGCAAGCATACACACAATAATCAAAGACATAATTGAATTAATGAAGTAAAGACTTATCTTGGTGTAAGATAGGGTTAAAACCCTAAAATATCGTACAAGACACCTTAGGTTCGGTTTTAGGTTTTACTCCAAAGACTCTCCACACAAAGACCGAAAATTGGATTCTATATATAAGATTACAATTGCGGCGGCCACCTTATGTTTAGTGACGCCGTGTCGCCGCCATTAGGGTTTCGTCTTGGCCACGTTAACCTTCTGACGGCGTCACCTTATGTCCGTGACGCCGTCTCTTCAACTTTCCGGCGTCGTGCGGATTGCATCTAGGCCGTGCGAGTAGCGACGGCCTACTCTTTCACCACTAGACGCCGTCTCTTGAAAATACGAGTTTTGGGTTCGTCCGTCACAATAGTGCAGGGGCGGCGTCGCAATAGCTTTTGGCGCGTCGCCTTCTACATTCAAGAAGCGTGAGTGTCTCGATTTCGACTTTGGCCATTTTCTTCATATATTCGCGCTTTCCGTCAAATAAGTGCCATTCCAGCATTTTGCCTTCACGAGACCTAAAAAGTGAAAAGGAACGATATTAAGCAATAACGGATACAAAGTGATCAAATAAGGACTTAAACGACCCTCAAAATGGTACCTTTTAAAACCTTATCAGTGTCGGATGACATGGGTGTCCTAATAGGTTTTGACTCTTCTAGACCAAATTTCTTTAACATCTCCTTGATGTATTTAGATTGATTGAAGAAGATACCATCTTCTACTTGTTTAATTGTAGACCAAGAAAGAAACTAAGTTCTCCCATCATACTCATCTCGAACTCGTCATGCATGATTTTAGAGAAATCATCACATGTCTTGACAAGTGGATCCGAATATAATATCATCTACGATATTTGTACTATGATTATGTGTGACTCCTTTTCTTAGTAAAAGTGTGTTGTCAACTAACCCCATGGTATAGTTATGTTTAATTAAAAGGACTTGAGTCTATCATACCAAGCTTTTGGAGCTTGTTTAACACCATAAAGGGCTTTCTTTAATTTATAAACGTGTTTGGGTTTTCAAAATCGATGAAGCCGGAGGTTGAGCTACATATACTTCTTCATTAATAAGACCATTTAGAAAAGCGCTTTTGACATCCATTTGATAAAGCTTTAGATCATTAGCACAAGCATACGCAAGAAGTATTCTTATAGACTCTAATCTAGCCACGGGGGCATAGGTCTCATCAAAGTCTATTCCTTCTTGTTGGTTATACCCTTGGGCAACGAGTCTAGCCTTGTTCCTAGATACTACTCCGTTTGCATCTAATTTGTTTTATACACCCATTTTGTTCCTATTACGGTTTGATTACTAGGTGGAGGGACAAGTGTCCAAACATCGTTATAAACAAATTGATTTAATTCTTCTTGCATAGCCATTACCCAACTTTCATCTTTTATGGCTTCTTGTGTGTTCTTAGGTTCTATAGTTGAAACAAAACAAAATAAGCTACTTAGGTTTTGAACTTGAGACCTTAATGTTCGATTCGTTTAGCTTTCCTATGACCTTATCTACGGGTGATCTTTGGACTCTTTAATGTTTGTGATTTCACTAATTGAAGGTTCATCTTCTTCGTTAATCTTTTTCTTAATTACAATAGCTTCACTTTCTATGATCTCGTCATCGACAAGAGGTGGAGAGGGTTTGGGTGGACTTTCATCAAATTTTATGTTTAATGACTCTTCTACCTTCATTGTTTCTTTGTTTAATATGACGTAAGCTTTGCTATTAGGCGAGTAACCTAAAAGATACCTTCGGTTGATTTAGGATCAAATTTTGTAAGGTAATCTTTAGTGTTAAGAATGAAGCATTTGCTTCCAAAGACTCTAAAATGATTTAAAGTAGGCTTTTGCCTCGGAGTAACTCATATGGAGTTTTACCTAAGATTGGTCTAATTAAGACTCGATTGAGTATGTATGTTGAGGTATCAACAACATTACACCAAAATTTTGAGGTATGGATTGTTCGTTAAGCATGGTTCTACTCATTTCTTGAAGGGTTCTATTCTTTCTTTCTACTACCCCATTCGATTGTGGAGTGCGTGGGCCGAGAAGTTGTGAGTAATACCATTAGCGTCACAAAAGCTCCGAATTGCACTTCATTATCGAATTCCCTACCATGATCCGTCCTAATAGACACTATGGGTTTTCCTAGTTGTCTTTGGATCTTTTGCTTAATATTTCAAAATAGTTAAAGGTTTCGTTTTGTTCTTTAAAAATTTTGTCCAAGTATACCTAGAGTAGTCATCCACTATTACCAAAGTATAGTAGTTGCCTCCATAACTTTGGATAGCGGATGGACCAAATAAATCCATATGTAGTAATTCTAGACACCTAGTTGTGGACACCATGTTTTTAGCTTTATGACTCGAGTGAGCTTGTTTTCCTATATTACAAGCATCACAAAATGATGTTCATATTTTAACTTAGGTAGATCTCTTACTAGATCTTTGGATGATAGCGATTGAAGAAGTCGCATATTGGCATGACCCAATCTTGATGCCATAAGGTCAAGTATCATCCATAGAGGTAAGACATAGTTTGTCTTTAGGTTCATTACCCATTTTAATGACATAGACTCCATGTTTCCTAATTCCTCTTCCTATGGTTATGCCATTTTAAGTATCTTACTACGGTTTAGGTAAAAGTACATTGAACTTTTATCACATATTTGTCCTATACTTAAGAGATTAAAGTTTAGGTTTTCTACGTGACACACATCGTTAATGGTTAGAGATTTGTTAGAAACCGTACCTTTACCGATGATTCTACTTTTGCTATTTCCAAACACCACATTACCTCCATTAACGGATTCATATGTGGAGAATAGATCCCTATTGCGGTCATGTGCCTCGTGCACCCGCTAACCTTGACCCATTCATCGGGGTCTAGGTCGACCTTAAGCACACCTAAAACAATAATAAACTCAAAGTTTGGTCCCCATTTATTCATGGGTCCATTAGTGTTAAACATTCCATTCATGTTAGACATGTATGGGTAAGATGAGTATGCATTCCATGGAGCAAAGTTTTGAAAAGAAAACCGTTTTGCATATTAGGGTTCCATCCCATTTGATGGTTACTTCTTGGATAAACATTATTAGGTCTCCTAGATGCATTATGTTTTTGAAAAGATGGTGCTTTGTTTCTTGCAAAAGTAGGATTAATTTTGGAGTGGATGTCAGTGGTGACATGAGTTGGTTTCTTCCTATTTACGATAACGAACTCGTTTCTAGATGATGAAGCTATGTTATTACCACTAGTTGTCACAATGAGATCCACGGATCCCGTTTGTACACTAGCGGTTCCCTTTTAGGGGATCCGTGGGATCCGCCACAACATGGGCTGGTTTTTCTAATTCTTTAACAAATTTTGTTTCTTTACTTTCACTAGTTGATGAATCAAGTTGTTGTATGCCTAGACCTTTTGGTTGTTGCGGTTTTAACACCATCGAGTATTGTATCTAAGGTGTTTGTACTCATTCTAGCAATTTTAGAATCTAAATGATCAACTAGTGTTTGAAGTTGAACACAAAGTTCACATTCACCACTTGCTATTTTACCCTTTTCCAAACGTTTTAGTTTTGCTTTTAATTCTATGACTTCTTTATCTAAACGTTGGTTTTGACTCTTTAAAAGCTTGTTTTGTTAATTAGTTTTAAGCTAATATTGCATAGTTTATCATATTCATTATGCAATGAGTCGTCATCAAGTGATGAACTACTATAGTATTCGTGACATACCTCGTCATTTGCCATGAGACAAATTTCTTCGTCTCTCGTCGCTCATTCCCCACGTGCCGCTCACGAATGCCTTTTGATCATCCCGTTTGGGACACTTACTAATAAAGTGGTTTGGGTCCCCACATTTAAAGCAAGTACGATCATCTTTTGGCTTTTCGTCCTCTTTGTTTTTCCGAAAGCCTTTCTTATCGTCATACGGTTGTTTGACGTATCTACCCTTTCTTCTAAAGAACTTTTTAAAGTCCCTTACCGCCATAGCGTACTCTTCGTCGTCACTACTCGAAGGTGAGCTCTCTCATCGCTCAAATCTTTTTGGCTTTAAGGGCAAGAGATTTGTGTTTCTCTTTCACCTTTGAGGCTTGGAATCTTTAGCAAGGACAAGCTCGTAGACTTTTAGGTTGCCTATGAGTTCATCGAGGTGAGAATTGTCAAATCTTTTGACTCTTGATTGCCGTCACCTTGGATCTCCACTTGATGGAAGTGCCCTTAGATATCTCCTAACATGGTTACGGCTAGAAAAGGATTCATCAGTGCTTGTAAAGATGTAATAATAGTATTAAAGTTAGCAAATGAATGATCTATAGTTTCCTCATCCGATATTGAAAATTGTTCATATTGTTGAACAAATAGATCAATTTTATTATTTTAACTTGTTGGTTGCCTTGATGAGTTACAACTTAAGAATTCCAAATTTCTTTAGAGGTTTTAAGCATAGAAATTCTTCAATTCCTTTTCGGTAAAGCATTATATAAAACCATTTTGCTTCACTATTTTTAGAAAGCTTTTTCTTCATTTCATCATTTAGTTTATCATGAGGTATGTGAACTAAATTTCCTTTATCATCATTTGAGGTAGCCTCAAAATCACCTTCAACAATAATGTACCAAAGATCAATATCTTTAGACTTCACATATGTTTGAATCTATTTTTCCAATATATAAAACCATTAGTTTCAAGTAGTGGTGGTCGTTGCATAGATTGCCCTTCCTTATAATTTTCGGAACCCATAGTGATCGAAAAGTTTTAAAATACAATTTTATTTTAAAACTTTTATAAACTTAGCTCGATACCAATTGTGGAAAACTAGAAGGGGGTTGAATAGTTTTGCCGATTTTAAGTTGATTTCAAAACTTTAGATTCGATATTATGTGAAATCGTGTGGATGTTGAGAACGTATAGATCTAATGATAATGTAAGTAAATAAACAAAGATAAGGGATAGAAATGACACAACCGATTTATAGTGGTTCGGCTACAAGGACACCTTCCTTGCCTACTCCACTACCCGAGTCACCTACTCGAGTTCAAGCACTATGTCAACAAACTCCTTCACTTGGCGGAGAAGCCTTCACAACGTTGCTTACACTTTATCCGTGCAAAGCTAGATACCGAGTCCGTAGCACGTGGACCAAACCAACACAACTATTACACAACAAATATGTGAAATATCAAATACAAGATCTTCGCTACTGAAATCTTGCGGGTGACAAATCAATCAAGGACCCTTGCTTGGATGACTTGTAGAATGCTCATGATCTCGCCTTAGAGAAGGACCTATATGAGAATCACAAATAGAAAGAAAAGAAGAACAACTCTCTAGATCAAGAGATCTATATGTTAGAAGAGAATGAGAGTGTATGAGAGATTTAGTAAGAAGAGGGTGAGATCTAATGAAGAAATGACTCTCTTTTATAGGCAAATTTCCTCACTGTGTTTGGATCCCACGGATCCTTCCACTGGGATCCGGCTAGCACAAAGCTAGGGATCCGTGGGCGCTCCTCTTTGCCCATGGGTTTTGGTTATGGGTCATGGGTTGGTCCATGGGTTATATCTAGATTCAATGTATCTAAGTATACATTGTATCAAGTCTCTTTGGTATGGGTTAAGATCCATGGGTTGTGATTTTACCCATCCTAATTAACTATTACAACAAATGCTTTTGTTACTACATTTTGTATTTAAAAGATTATATGTAAATGCTTTACAAAAATAACATTTATCCTTATAATTATACTTAAGACAACATTATATATGTTATCAACAAAACACAAAGAGATCGCAAAATATTAATAAACGTTTTTACGGTTTATTTGTATTAACAATGGCTATTCTAGTTTGATCATTTTTCATAGCATGCGTCACTAGTTTACTTGTTTACTTACATAAGTTAACATATAAGTTTTTCAACTTGTTAAAGGTTTTGCACATCATGAATACAATATAATGACCATCTATAGCATAGATTAAGACTAAGAAACATGTAAATGGTGTTGATCAAGAGTGTGTTATGCTTTCTTACAACTCTTGGCTTTCAATAAGAAAAGAAAATAAATAAGGACTAGGACTTTGATTGAGCAGTTTGTCCACACTTTAGCAATCCTCCTACACGTTTGTATTCTTGAAGGACTTTGTGTTGAGATGTTTGGTGAGTTGAATGAATTTAAATTCAAGAAGATCACCAAAATTGCAAAGGACGACAACAAAGGGGGAGGGGAGGGGGTTTTTATAGGGTTTTGGGAGGTGCTAGATGCAAGAGTTATTTTTCTTAGTTGCTAAGTCTTGATACATGGTATGATTTTGTGCTAGTTTGATTATGGATGGTACATGTGCCCTAATGAGTCATGGTATGACTCATTAAGGTGCAAGAGAAATCAAAGTTGGTTACGTCTACTAGATCAAGAGTTGTAAGTAATCATTTATTAGTTAATTAGGGACTAAGGGCATGTTTGGTAGGATGGAAAGGAAAGATGAGAAACGAAAAGAGAATGAATTACCTTGTTTGTTTTCAACAAAGAATGGAAACATGAGATCCCCATTCAATTCCCATCCCCCAATTTTGATTCCTCATAAAAAGTAAAGAAATGGGAGAATGGAAAATTAACAAGCAGGGCCATTCTCGTGTTTTTCCTGGGTGAATCAAAAAGTCAGGACTAGATAAGAGGTATATATACCCATCTCACGTGCATCTCACATTTCACAAATAAATAGCTAAATGTTCATATGGACTGCAAGCTCTTGATCATATCATCGCCCTAAATCCTAATTAGCCTTTGTTTGTACAAATCGAATTCAATCCTCAACTAAGGTAATACATACCTTTTCCTTTGTGTTAATTCATATACAAAAATTAGTATTATCAACAAACCCTATACGATTTAATCCACACTCAAGTTAGGGTTTATGTATAAAACTTATTTTATCAACATCTTTTGTGACAAACCACTCTTTTTAAAATATGAAAATAGGTTAGCTATGTATAATCACGTAAAAAATGAGGCTTTAGTGTCCATAGAAACTTCAAATGTGTTCAAATTTATTAGCCTGCATGATCAATTTTCTTCTACATATGAGGATTAATTAATTCTTTAGCTTCTATTAGGCAATCTGGTACAGGCCGTGAAAATAGATGTTTAAAATAAGTAAAATTTACAAATAAATATAAGCTATGGTGTTATTAAAGTTAAAGATGGACATTTCTTTGCTTAAGAAAATGTGAATGTAAACTTCTTGATTCTACGTTCATAACAAACGGAAGAATCAATTCTTGAATGCATTGCAGCACTCAATTCTCTTTTTATACCAAACAGTAGAATCTCTTCTCACTTTTCAGACTCATTCCCTTTCTATGCAATTCCATTCTCTGCTGCGTTTCCATTCTATGCGATTCAGTCGTACCAAACGTGCCCTAAGGGTATGTTAGGATTAGGACAAGTGTTGTAGCAAATTTGGAGGTGTGTAAGTGTGTTTGTTTGGATTTGGACGTCCAAAAGGAAGGAGGAGGGGGGAAATGACGTGGTGGAAAACAAGTAAATTTTCCTTAAATAGTTGTGTAGTAAATTGATATAGTAGTATATATAATGTTTGATAGATTATCAACTTAAATGAAATGAATCACACTTTAGTACACAGCTTGCATAGTGCAGGATACAAGAATAAGTTAGTTGGTGTTTTGAAAAGTATGGAAGGGTTTGGATGGGTCCCACAAGCATCGGGTTTAACTGATTTGATCAATCAGCATGAACCTGATGGTGATGATTGGGATAAAAATGGGCTCAGTTTACCGAACCAGGTTGTATGAAGTTTGGTTATTTGGTGCAATTCTGGTTCAAGAAAGTTGGTGTTGGAACCATGAAATGTGGTTCGGGTTGCTAACTTGATCAAATGCTTTTACTGGCGAGAAACCTAGAAAGAAGGTAAATATGAACGCATTAACTTATTGGAATATCTTTTTGAAATATATGGTTAATTCACCTTTCTTTCATCATTTTGGTCTGATAATGTTATGTGTGTTCCGTGGACAGGGCATGGCAATGAGGGTGTGGCAATTTTCTTGATTCCCTTTTGTGTGATATGCATCACGAGGATAAAAAGGAAAGATAATCGTGGTATAAAAGGTATCGATTCACAAGGGCATTTTGGTCAGAGACGGAACAACTAGCACTTTGAGTATGGCAAAACTGTACATAATACATTTCAAGCTAGATATATTGACCATAGCTGGGAATTTAGTTTTAGGAAAAATGTCGGACATATTGAGTTTGCCCTCATCATTGTTTAGTTACTTTGATTACCTTTATTATGTTATACGGTACTTTTGTTAAGTTATATACAATGAAAAGGCTTGATGGTGAATGGTAAACTGCTCTTTGCATCATTTTCTCAATTATTAAGTTTTATACAGATTGCAAATAAGCATTTTTTACTTATTACGGAGTATTAGGTTTTTATATCGAGAAAATTTCTTAAACGAACTTTTTCTACCGGTACTTTACAAATATAAACCTCGCCTATACATTTTTCTATTATACGTTAGATTCCTACCATAATAGTTTTTAAACCGTACACGTGTATAACGAATTCCTGAGCGTGGGCAAGGCGAGATACTAGGCGAATGAGTATCTAGGGCGAGAACTTTGGGCGTGGTACAGACTAGTAACAAGTGAGGGCGTGTACAACTAGTTCTGGGCGTGGGCGTGGGCCTGGGCGAGAGGCTAGCCAGTAACATGTTTAGGCGTGGGCCTGGGCGTGGGCGAGGCGAGGGCCTGGGCGAGAAGAGGGTGTGGGCCTGGGCGTTGGCTAGGCGAGATTGCTCTGCCAGGCGTGTAGGTATATATCTGTCTGATGAGATGTTATATATATACCGCCGATGATCTTATCACGGAGTTCATCGATTAAGGCAGGGTAGCAGTTGCGGAAGTTGATCGGAGTGATGAGGCGGATCATCGAATGGTGCGGTGGCTCGTCAAGAGATGATCGAATCAACCGGAGAGAGATGAAGGTCTTCTTCTCCACCGTCTTCCATTTGAAGTTAGAGAGAGGTGTAGATGGTTCTTCTTCTTTCTCTCGTGACTCGACTTTTATAAAAGTGGTATGTGGGGAATGAAAAGCGAAATGATATGTTTTAGTCGTTTGGTAAAGATAGGAAAAAAGTTCAGTTTGGTAATATCAATGTGTATATAGTTCATTTTGGTAATTTGCTTTTTTATATGAATTTGTGGGGTTTAGGTTTTATTCATTTACAAGATGATGAATTTCTAGGAGTACGTTAGGGTTTATAATAATAAGATGAATAGATTTAGAGATTAAAGATATGTTTGGCAAAAGCGATCAAGCAAACACATATTAAGTTTTGTAATTCTTGGATTAAATTCGTATGTTATGTATAACTGTTATGATTCTACAAGTAAACAAAAGATTACTATTGTACACCATGCTAATGCTCCTACTTTCACAACTCACAAAAATTGTGCATTGTTTATAGTTACTATACGTATGCTATCTCTTTGCCGCTCGTAAGAAGGCGAGGATTTCAATATCGTCAATTCCCAGTTCTGAGACAAGCTGACATGGCGTTTTACCTTCCGTGTCTGTTGCTAGTGGATTAGCTCCCCTACAAAATATAGGAAAATGATTGGGAAGACTAATTATGTGCTTAAAGATGTGACTATCAGTGAAATTTTTCCTTTTTTTAAGTTCAAACAAATTCTAAACTGATAGCTAAAATGAACTTAAGATACCTATACTAGAAGGGTATGAGACGTTTTTTTTCCTTCCGTGTCTTTTCAAATGGAGTTCAAATTCTGATAGACAAAAAACGGGATGATTTAAAAAACTTTGAATTATATAATAAAGCAATTTGCGAGTTATTTATATGTTCGAACACACTTCAATGACTTTCGAAAGGTCCAACTCATTTGACCCGTTAATGATAACGATAACCCATGTTGACCCATTTATATAAATGGGTCATAATATCAACCTCTAGTCGCGCAGATAATATACAACTCATAAACATTACCTGCTAAGAAGTAACTTTGCAATTGCAAGTCTTCCTCTAATAATATTGTGATGCAGTGGTGTCTGACCCTTTGAATCAGAAGCATTGATGTTTGAACCATGCTGTAATAACAGCTCCACCATGCTACAGTCAGCAGTTTGGCATGCCACGTGGAGCAACGAGCAGCCATCAAGAGATTCATTAGTCAACGGATCATCAATAACTCGTAGTGAATTCAAAGATCTTGAGGAGTTATCTGTAGAATAATCTTTTAAATAGTCAAACTCATGGTCAAGATTACTTTGGTCTTGAAATTGCATAATGCTAGCAACAGATGAAGGGGAGCTATATGAGGCATGACCATGAGGAGCGTTCACATCTGCTTCACATATCACGATAAATAGGTAAACTGCTTTCTTGTCATTAGCACGTACATTTTCCCATAATTGTTGTTCAAGTAATATAAGGTGACGTGGGTCCTTTACTTTTTGAATAAAACGCCTATCTGCGTACAGAACATGAATCCTCGCTGTTAACTTGCATGTAACTATATACTATATGTAATTTCCTATGTACTTTATAAACGATTACGGTTAAGTCATTTAAGTATTTTTGTGGTTGATTTTTATCCTTGAAGTTTGAAAATGCGATTTAATCGCTCAAGTTTAAATAACAAAAATAAATTTTAAGGACGTCATCAAAAATCAAGTTTGAGAACTCCGCTCACAAACATAAAACTAAGAATAAATCTACCACAAAAAGTCTTTTATGGAGTAATCGCATCTTGGTGACCATATGTAGGCTTTTATTTCGACAACACTTTCTGGAAACATAAAAAATACCTTTGCATGAATAAACTTCTCTTTTGTGGATATATGATCATCACAGCCGGGGTTTACAAAGGATTCTCGTGATTTATCAGACTCCATTGACCTACACAAGATCCATAACCCGAAGGTCAAAACCGTCATTTTGAACAGATCAATGTTTCCATTTTAAATAATGTTTACCTCCTAGTCAATGATTTCTCCCAAATTGAATTAACAAATCCATTGCCTAGTGACTGGAACAACGTGATGACAGAAGGTTCCCATATCTTCACAAACATCAGCTTCGGCAATTTGGTCAAATACTATCAAATAGAGGATATAACTGTCATACTGACATAACGAACCTTTGAAATATGAACTCCAAGATTGCGGTGTACACCAGAGCACTCAATGCAAATAAGAACACCAAGGTTTAAGGAAGCCCAGTCTGGTTCAGGCGCACCACAATCAGGCACACTTATCATTACCGGTTACCCTTTTCAATGCATTAATAGGCCTCTCATTTCGTACACCATACTGCAACTATTGTGAACTTCTACAAACACGCATCATATTTTTAGAGTTACGGTCTTTTTCAGTGTATTCTTCAGAGGTTTTCCAATCTTGACCTATTGGCTTTGCTCCTATAACATCACTTGTAGGACTGTTACACAGATGCTGGGAAAAAAGAACCAAACTTTAACAAATTCGAATACATAAATATCATTAAGTAGAAGCTTTCTACACATACCATCTCAGGAGATTGGGAAGTTAATAATGAAGCTATTACTCTGTTTATTTTGTCAATCCAATCCTTTTGTTCTAGCGAACTCTCTGTCTGCATGTAAATAACTCAAACTAATGACCCAAAATTCAATTTGTATGCGTATAGGAGGCAAAATTGACGGGTTGGATAACGGGTCAAAACTAGTTTGGGTCAAAATGGTGATTTGTGTACCTTTCAAAATGGACCAGTTCGTGTCAGGTTTATCTGGAACACTTGTCCAAATTTTTATTTTTACTTTTAATTAGTGTGTCAAGTGTGATTATAAAAGTTATATGTTTTATGATAGAATGAATGAATAAAATGTTTAAGTTGACCCTTAAAAATGCATTTTGGGAGCCTTGAACCATTTTTTTATAGCGAATTATATTCTAATCTGACCCCTTTGACCCGTAGAGATATCGTATAAGTAGTGTGTGATGTACAAAACTACAAATCACCACAAAGACAACAAAATAAGGCAACTGCAAAGTGTATATCTTTGTTGGTGATATAATCCTAAAACAGAATCTAAGGTCTGTCTGTTCTGCATCAGGTTTTATTGTAGATGTAAGGAAGTTGACGGTGTGACGTGCAACATCATGTACACCACCATGATAATGAGAAGATAGCCACCGACTTAGCAATCCAGGGCCAGGTTCAGCTGGATTACCTCTTTGCGAACCAGTTCCCTGATGAAGCAGAACCCGTCGAACTATGTTAATAAACACCAAGTTGAGATGGTGTCATGTTCATACCAACATACACAATATCTCATTCTCTTTTAACCGAATATGATGAAGGATGATCAAATCTCTTAGTAGTCTTTCGGATCTAGTCATGATAGTATACAAAATGTCACAGCCTCGTTAAGCAAATACAACGCTCCCTCATTTGGCCAAGCAGAACCCATCAAACTATGTTCTATTACTTGCCTGACCAATTAGCTTTGGCTTGATACATTTTTCATATGCAACTTCGATGTGAAAAGGTAAATGTGCAATCATGTTCATGACGCTATCGCTATGTACGCGTTGTGCACCTTGGAGTAGTCTTTATATACTACTGACAAACCGCTTACCCTATAAGGTGCATTTGTTGGATGATCATAAGGAAATGTTGGTGAGTACTAATGGTGTGTGGGTATTGAGTGATGTCTTGTTCTACAGGCATGCAGCTTGACTAAATATTGCAAGGATGGTATTAAATCTTATTAATTTTCATAGATTCATATTTATACATTGGTGTAATCATGTCACCATCATCTGAATTGTTCTTGTTCTTAATACACTAAAGGTAATATAATGTATGTCAAGAAAAATAAGACAAGTCAAGCAACTGTAGATTTTTAGCTAGATAATACTAAATA